>JAOUQZ010000017.1:9694833-9710877 GCA_028564935.1 Neosilurus hyrtlii
CAGGGGCATAATGCCCCCGACAACATAGCTCCCAGGATCATTAGGACACGCAAACCCCTCCACCACAATAAGGTGGCAATTTGAGGAGAGGCAAAAAACTTTTAATTTATTTAATTGGCTGCAAATATTGGGCTGAAAAGTGACTTAATGCTGTTTGGTAGAACAGTGTCAACCAAAGTTGAATTATTATCTAGATTAAATTGAAATTGTATGTGATTATTGTAAATGACAAAGCACCTGTTTTATGAACATGGGACTGTCCAAAATATGTGGAAATACTTTCATGACCTAATATCGCCCAGCTCCAGAGACACTGACTTATGAATAATCTCATATTACAAAATATTACATACACAAATACTGTTACGCCAACCCCACCCCCCAGTTTGCTCTTAAGAATTAGCTGTTGTTGTTACAAAAATTAAAAAAAAAAATAAAAAAATAATCCCCATGCAAATAAACTGTACACATTTATAGCAAAAATTACCCTTTTCTAAACCCCTTTCCTAAACCCCTTTTAACTAGTATGGATTTACTTGTTTATTTGAGGGTCTTTTTTATTATTAGTCTGCGGACGAGAATCTGCAGGCTATTGTTCTTTTACTGCCTCTTTATATCAAATTATTATTATCATTTCAGCTAACTTTTCGAATGTTAATAGGGCAAAAACTGTTGGGACGATAAAAGTGAATTTCACATGTGTTATTGGCATGTGGACGTAGATTATAGCTATGAATTTTGATATCAATCGTCATCACTAATTAGGAGATATTAATTACTTTACATCTTGGAAACTGTTGCTAAATCAGGTATTATACCAGCAGATGAAATTTGTGCCAAAAAATTATAATTCTAGTTTATTTTATGTATGTCTCACTCTTTCTTAATATTTGTTGTATATTTCCTTTTGAAATGTGACATATACCACCGCAATCATTTTTCAATTTGGATGTTTTGTCATTTTTCATGTAATGTTTATTATAACAGTAAAAAAAAATCTTAGTTGTCCTTTATGAACTGTGGCAACTGTGTTAAACCTGCACATCTGACAACATATAAACCCCTCCCCACTTCCAAAAAATAAACTTCCTGTTGTTTGTCACAATTATTTAGGAGATTATCTACCTCCTACTCCTATGCATGTAACACTTTGAAATGGTATTTTAAAGAAATCATGTGAATTCCCTACAATCTGTTAATGATTAATAATTAATAGTTTTGCACTCAGTGGATCCAAGAAGCAACCACCCGAGCTGAAAAAAAAAATAATAATAAAATAAAAAAGCTTCTTCTTCCTTTTTTCTGGTGGTTGGGAAACAGCTTTTAGGTGCCTTACAGCCACCTTCTGAAAAGAAGTGTGGATCAAAGTGGCACTCGTTCCTATAATCTCCTACCAAGTGTGGTTTTAACCAAAAAAAAAAAGGAAATAAAGATTTATACCCCACAATATACTTATACAGTATTTGTCTTTTCTGCTGGTACTTATGACAGTGCATAATCACGATTATTTCCAAATAATTATAAACCTCACAATTTCCTGTTGCATGTTTCCCGATTATTCGAAGCGTGCTGTTAAGACCATTGTGACCAATTCTCATCCTTGAGATCATCTTCCTGTTTTTTACTTGTTGCTTGATCTCCTCATTTAAATCATCATTTAACAATTCAGCTACAATTTAATACAAATAATCATCATTTAACAATTCAGCTACAATTTAATACAAATAATCAATATTTAACAATTCAGCTACAATTTAATTCAAATAATAATTTTTTTAACAATTCAGCTACAATTTAATACATTTTCACCAATCATAATTAATTTAATACAAATCATCATTATACCCCCCCCCCTACAGCTGCAGTGCACTATGGGTAGGTTGACTCTCTTTATGGCCATTCAAGCTTGAAACATGACGCTTACCCGGAAGTCTCCTAATTCTGTTCCACCAACATCCGCTACAGGCTGACTCCAGAAGACTTCCGGTTCCGTAGCTTTCCATTCAGTATACATTTCTCGCATAAAATACTGAGTCATTAACACCCCCCTTCCCTCTTCCCACAATCTTTTTGATTTCATTGGATAAGTTCTATCCTTCTTATCCTATAGAAAATTAGATATTACACATCACGTATTTGCATATTTGGGGGCGTGTCAGGAATGTAGGCGTATCCCATCCGACTCAGCGCGCGCTGCATGTACACGTCACAAGAGTGTTCATGTAGTAGGAACAACATGGCTGAAATCTAAACAGTGGGTTATTGGAGACTGTTACCCCACGCCATGTACTGAGAGAGAGAGAGAGAGAGAGAGAGAGAGAGAGTTTTTACAGGACCAGTTATGGTAACTTAGTATCCCAAAATGCAACCTGTTTGTTTCCTTTGAAGAAGAAAATGTTACAAGTCAGGTAGGAGAAGCTTCTGTGTAAATGTCTCTTTATCCTTACAGTCAGAATCATAACCTGGGACACTTTAAATCAAGATCATCACGTGTGTAGCAGCTGCTCTTGTTTGCTGTGATCTAAAGTTTTTAGGTTCAGGAGATTGATCCCTAATGGATCCTGATTAAGGCAGTTCTGGAGACCCAGGCGTACTTTGCACTATTGACTTGTTGGATTTGCCTGAATTTGGAAATTAAATAAAATAATTTCAAGAAAAAAAAAATCAAAGTTTTTTTTTTGTTTGTTTTTGTTTGTTTTTGTTTTTAAGCACAGCTGTGAAGGTGATGGATTCCACGGCAGCTATCATCAATATGTTAACATTTCCTCTCCTTATAATCATTCGATGGGTCCGTATTGGGTTCGATTCCCAGGCCGGGGTGATTCTGTGTAGAGTTTGCATGTGCTTGCCTGGGTTTCCTCTGGGTACTCCTGTTTTCTCCCACACTCCAAAAACATGCACAGTAGGCTAATTGGTTCCAAATCACCAATAATAAGTGTGTGTACGTGAGTTGGCCATCTGTTCAGGGTGTACCCTGCCCTTGCCCAGAGTCGGCTGAGATGGGCGCCAGCCTTCCTGCAATCCTAAATGGGATTAAGTGGCTTAAAAAAATTAATGAATGAATATACTTTATACTTTGTTCCAGCTATCACTCTTGGCACATTTAGGTATGTATACAGGTTTATATGTGTGTGTGTGTATATATATATATATATATATATATATATATATATATATATATACATATACATACATACATACATACATACATACATACATACAAACAATTTCATAACAACTGATGGAATACACTCAGTTCTGGCTGTGCTTACACAAAATCCCTGTTTAGCAGATTGTGGCTCATACAAAAATATAGTAGACCTGCACTATGTCTGTTTTGTGCACCTATTACTTTTTGTTACTCTCATAGACATTAAAAAGTTCATAGAATATCTACAGTTAAAAGTTAATATCAACGTTAGCGTAATAGTTATTATTTTGATTTGAAATTACCATTTTTTTTAGTTAGTCTCCTTAGTACAGTCTGGATGTGAGGGGAAAGTTTGGGATGGCATGCCCAGTCTCCATCATCTTTCGGGCTTTCCGTACTGTAGGCCTGGTCCTTTTCTACTATGTCTTCTCTATCGGGATCACTTTCTACAACAAATGGCTGATGAAGGTAAGGCATGTCTTTCTTAAATCTGCTGCTGTCTGAAAATTCTTTCAACAAACTTCGTACCATTTGAATTTAGTACATGCAGCTGGTTTTGAACCTTTTTTTCCCCTGAAGACTTTGTTCTCAAATCTATGTTCTTGTCATCCATAGGACTTCCACTATCCTTTGTTCATGACCCTTTTTCACCTCCTTATTATATTTTGCTTTTCTGCACTGACACGGTGTGCCATGCAGTCTTGGACACGGAAGCCTAGAGTTACTTTAAGGTGGAAGGACTACTTTTACAAGGTGGCACCAACAGGTAGGAAACATGCAGTCACGTGAAAAAGAAAGTGCACCCTCTTTCAGGGTTATGGTTTTAGATATCAATTAAAAATGGTTTGGTCCTTACCAGTTCTTTAAATTATGTAACTGCAACCTCAGATGTAAAACAAGACATCAATCATCGGCTTTTAGGACCAACTTCATCTGTAATAATTTTTATGATTTTAATAGTCCCTCACATTACCGTGAAGGAAATTTGGTCCAGTCTTCACAAATTTGCTTCACTTCATTGATGTTTTAGAGCATTTATTTATGCACAGCTCTCTAAAGGTCCCACCACAGCATTTCAATCAGGTTGAGGTCTGGACTTTGACTTGGCCATTGCAACACCTTGGTTCTTTTCTTTTTCAGCCATTTTGTTGTAGGGTTGCAGTTGTTCTTGGGATCATTGTCCTTTTGTATGACCCAGTTGTGGCCAAGCTTTAGCTGCTGGACAGATGGCTTTACATTTGACTCTTGAATTCTTTAGTGTAGAGAGGAGTTCATGACCAACTCATAACTGCAAGATGCCCAGGTCCTGTGGCTGCAAAACAAGCCCAAATCGTCACCACTCCACCACCATGCATGATGGCTGGTATGAGGTGTTTTTGATGAATTTATGTGTTTTGTTTTCACCAGACATGGTCAGACATTTCCAGACGTGGTCAGACAAACCACATTCTAACTGAGGCCTGTGGAGCCATTATTTATTTTTATTTGTATTTTTTGCAGTTTTCAGAGCATTGCATGGTCTGACTTTAGGGCGAATCTGTTGGGTAGTCCACTCTTGGGAAGATTGGCAGTTGTCTTAAATGTTTTCCACTTAATAATCATCCTTACTGTAGAATGATAGACTTCAAATAGTTTGTAAATGGCCTCATAACCCTTCCTAGATTTGATGGTAGGAACAATTACTTCTCTCAGATCACTGCTGATGTCTTTCGTCCTTGATATTGTACTAACACACACCTGAATGTTCCAGATCAGCAAACTACCAAAAGTATTGATTTCATAGAGGTGGTCACACTTGCTGATGACTGGTTAATTGAGTGTATTTTAGCAGTAAAACAATCATTACAATCATTTTTTTTGTTGAATATATAAAGACGCAGTAAAATGTGACCCATCACAGCAAAGTGGTTATTAAGTTGGAAATTGTTAAATACTTTGAACTCTAAACACATATTTTTCCAAAGTTTCTTAAAAGGCTGAAACTTCCTGGCAGGTTTTGGTTAGTTACTACCAAACTAGCAACATGTTAGAAAATTTGGTATAATTTTAGGGCTTAGGATATCAGCTACAAAATGGTACCAATGACTCAAAATTAACAATTTCCGACTTATTACCCCCTTTGCTGTGATGGGACACAAATACTGTGTGTCATGTGTTGCTGGTCATCTAATGATGTTTTTACCTAATTTTAAGACCTGGTAGAAACAGGATAAGTGTTTTTAATTATCTTCTGATACATTTGAAAAAAGGCTGTTTTTTCTTTTCACATGATAAAAACATCAATTTTTGCTTTTCATCAGCTGTTTTTTTGTTCACTTGGTTTCAGTGCAGTTGGGATGGGTGTGATAAGATAAGTAGTATAATCATGTTAGGGTTTGGAAATTAGACTGAAGTCCAAGCTGACTGCGACTATGCGGCCTGAATTGTTTGTTAATTTACCAGCAATTTATACAGAATGTAGTTTAATAGTTCTTAAATGTCAAATGTCCTTTAGGTGACTATTAATTTCCTGCAGGACTCACAACTTTATTAAATCTGCATGTGTTTCGGTAACTACTAATTCAGCTGATTCCTCTGTTCATATTGTAATGCTGTTTGTTTAAAGTCAGACTAAAGAATGAACTTTATTTAAAAAAAGGTTAGAGAGTTTAAAGAAAATACACCAGTTTGGCATCGCTAATCTTCCACTGGGTCTTCTGAATAATAATGTAATGTAAGGATAAATCATTAAGTAGTTATATTTAAGTACTATAAAATATTTTATTATATTAAATCAAAGATAAAGTTATTAAGGAATATTGCATAATTTCCAATAATTACTCTTAGGATATATATTTTTAAAAAATTAAGAAATATTATAAAATAATATATATATCTAGGCTCATTTAAAACTTTGCTCTGTTTTTCAGCTTTGGCAACTGCTTTGGACATTGGCCTTTCCAACTGGAGCTTCCTTTTCATCACTATCAGTCTGTGAGTACATTTGTATTTTGGGTGGTGATAATCAGAAACTCAGCCTTGAAGGCCAAGTGATGGTCTGGTGAGCTGTTCAGGGTGGCACCAGGAAATTCTTGTTGTTGAATTAAATTGAAGTGTTAAATTAGATGATGCTCCTAGGATGTCTGTTTGAACTCATTTTGAAAGTTTACATACTGTATAGCTTCGGACATGACTGATTTAGGTTAATATGTATGTCGTAATGGGTACAACGATCTATTATCTATAGTGCTTGTCTGTCAAGGTACCTGGAGCCAATCCTAGCTGACTTTGTGCAAATGGCAGGGTACATCGTGAACAGGTTGCCAATCCAGTGCAGGGCCTGAAAGGATACACAGGTTTTAACATCTCATAATTGTGTGTTTCCTGCAGATACACTATGACCAAGTCTTCTGCTGTGCTCTTCATTCTCTTTTTCTCCCTGCTCTTCAAACTGGAGGAACCGGTGAGCCTTCCATTTTGACTCAAAAATATTCAGAATAGTCTTTATTTTATATACTTTGTTTTCAGATTTGCTACTCAGTTGCTGTTTTCCCAGTGCTATCAGCTGTGGAGAGTGACAGCTCACGTCACATATATCCGTTCACACATACACTGATCCGCTATAACATTAACATCAGCTGACTGGTCTGCAGTGAGGCAGCCCCATATCCAGCAAGCTTCAATATACTGTGTGTTTCTATCACTGCCAGCATTAACAGTTCCAGCAGTTTGTTCTACAGAAGCTCTGTAGGGATCAGACCAGATGTACTAACGGTTGCTCCCCACATGCTTCAGTGTCAGTTCACTGGTTGACCTTTTTGGACGACCTTTAATTGGTACTTAGCAGAGCGTACTGGGAACACTACACAAGACCTGCTGTTTTATTATTTTTTTTGGAGATGAATAGACCTAATCATTTAGCCATCACAGCATGGCCCTTGTCAAGGCCACTCAGATCCTTATGCTTGCTCATTTTTCCTGCTTTCAGCACATCAAATTTGAGAACTAACTGTTTGCTTTATGCGCAACAAAAGCTCACAGGTTTATGAAATCCTAAAAGTTAAACAAAATACCATCCCAAAATATAATAAATATATGCAGGTTTTTTTTTTGTTTGTTAGTTTTTTTTGAATGAGTTTTAAAATATGTTATAATGGAGCATTCATGACCATGGAAAAATAAAACCATTAAAATTTCACTTTATTCACCTAGGCTTGTTCAGCAATTTCCATCGAGAATGAGAGGAATCGCTGTTCATTTATAACTCATTCTGATTGGTTAGCCAGTATTGGTATACAATCCTTACGGCAACATTCACACAGGAAGGGACATGCGAATCACTTTGCCATTGAGCGACATGCGAATCACCATGCGAGAGCAGAGAATCGCTTCACCTTATTGCCTAGGTAACCCCCTTGCACGTTTCCCAATTAGAAATCTTTTCGGGTGATACTGTGAGCAGCATTGAGCTTCCCTACAGCAAGTTTGTGAGAGCTTTTATCATCATTATCTTACTTTATTATCAGCATTATTATTATCACACAGTCATGCAGAACAGAGACTCTGGAAAGAGTTAAACATACTGTATATAAATATATATTCACTGTTTCAATCAACGTTATATTTATATTCTCATTGGTTATTATTTGAATTGCGTTGCGTGACAGGTCAACTCAGTTGCCCGCCCACTTTGCTTCACTTGAAAAAAATTTCACCTCATTTCGCTGGCAGTCGTTGGCTTTGCATGGTTGCTCGTCGCTTCCTTTGTGAATGCAGCTTAAGCTAATCATGCTACTTTTTTTTTTTTAATTTTAGTTAGCTACATTTTTTAATGGGTGTGGGAGATATTACCGAGAAAGACAGCAGACCAAACAGTTATATAAATTGGAGGAATTGTGACATTAGGTGTTACAAATGAGAAAAAGGTTTATGTTTACACTATAGTACCTTCAAAGACGACAGATAAATGTTCACCCTTTGCAGTTTTTCTTGCAGTTGAGATTCTTTGAATTGTTGTGGCTTACGCAATACATATCTGCACTGTAACAAAGGACAAGAACTTTCATCGGTTGGAATCCCTGACGAGTCTGTCAAGTCTATAAACTGTATCTTGTCATGAAAACATGTGAAAACTGGCACAAGGAACACAATACTAGGGATGAGGAAAAAAGCGGTGGTTTAGTTTGCATCAGTTTTTACATGCTGTCATAAATGTAACATATAAATGTAAAATGTAATCATTTAAAACTGAATAAATGCAGGACATTGGTAAATATACAAAAGTGTGTATAACGTACAAGGCAGAAATGGAGCTCAGGTGTTTTGCATTTGCTGTAACCTTACCTTACCTGTAGGTTACCAAACCTTTCGCCTCATCCTTGCAACACTTTTCACACTATAGTATTTGAACTCCATAGTTGGTCCAGATACGATAGTGAGATATTTCGCCAGCTGGATATTTTTCAGGTTCTTGTCAAGCGTCTTTGAAAAGTTCACAAATAATGATTTGAGTGCACATGGAGATTCAGGGTGAAAGTCATGCAGTGTGAGCAAGAAATTGTAATGTGCTTAAATGTAAACCTACATTTTTAGCTCCAGCCCGTCGGGAGCTATAGGAATGGGTTCTGTCCGTCTGTCACACTTTAGTTTCCGGACATTTACTTGCCACGTGCTGAAGCTGAGGCTTTCAAACTTGGTATGCTGGCTCACTACAATGAGTGCTAGGACGGGTTTGTGTTTGAGTGACCTTGACCTACTTTTTAAGGTCACAGAGGTTGTATATTTGGTTTCCGGACATTTGCATGTCGTTCGCTGAAGCTTGGCAATCAAACTCGTTATGCTTGTTCTCATTCATTCATGGATTTTCTGAACTGCTTAATCCTATTTAGGGTCTGGGTGAGGGCAGAGTATGTACTGGACAGCTCGCCAGTCACTATGCTTGTTCTATATTGGCATATTATGAAATGGTTCTTTTTGTCTGGACCCTCGTGGTCTATTTTTTTTTGTAGTTGTAGTTTCAACAAATAGTCTTTCAGATATCATTGTGTATGTTAATGATGTACTAAACCCTTTAAGGCCCCCCACTAGTCTGGGGCTTTGAACCATTTCTGTGGATGTCTGCACTTGTGCTGGCCATGCTGCTCAATGGGAAAGTGCTTTGGAATTGTTTCTGGTCTTTCCTGGCATGCAGTAGATATTAAATTACAGCAGAAGTTTGTTTTGTGTGAATGCATTTGTAATGCTATGACATGACTTGTGTTTGCTTAGTTAAGTCATGCAGTTTGTTTGTTTTTTTTTCTTTCAGAACCCATTCCTGATCCTGGTAGTGCTGCTGATAGCAGGTGGATTATTTATGTTTACCCTTAAGTCAACTCAGTTTAACCTGGAGGGCTTTATCATGGTTCTGCTGGCCTCCTTCATCGGTGGGATCCGCTGGACCCTCACACAGCTCCTCATGCAGAAAGCAGAGCTGGGTGAGTCAGACTCAGTGCATATCAGAGAATAATAAAGTGTGGGGGGAAAGCAGAAATTATAATAACAAAAAAATATTAAAAGGAAACTAATTTAAATGAACATGGTACAAGTCACGGCATTGGTGGCTCGGTGCTAAATGAAAAAAGTGAGTCCTTATTTGTGAGTGCTTGTTTGTTGCTGGATGTTGTATTTCTAATACTGCTACTCAACAGGTTATGTTTTCGTCATGGTAGGTTTAGCTGTCTGTTTGACCCACAAACCCAATTTTCATAAAACTTGGTGGAAGGGTGGAGCATGGGCCAAGGAAGAACTCATGAAATTTTCGACTGGATGTGGCGTCTCGGGGCGGATTCACAACATTACTATGATTTTGGCCTTGCACTCAACAATGCTATACATTTTATATCCAGTAGATGGCAGCAAAAATCTCCTGAGGTTGCGTGGGTTTTGTCCATGTACTCTGGTTTCCTCCATCAGCCCAAGACATGTACATTAGGCTAACTGGCTGTTACAAATTGCCCCTAGGTGTAAGTGTGAATGGTTATGTGTTGGCCCTGCGATGGTCTGGCTGTTCGGCGTGTACCCTGCCTTCGCCCATAGTCGTTTAAGACATACACCAGCTTCCTCGTGACCCGTGCGGTATGGAATTGAGTGAATATATTGCTGACCGACTAATTTAAAATTCTGTCACTTCTTCATGATTGTTAGGCCTCTGGGATTAGTCCTGGAACCTGTAGCTTGGAGTAGAGAGTTAGCAAGAATTGGTCAGCAAGGCTTTGTAAATTTAACCTGCGTGTTCTTTTGATTTCCTCAATGCAGGGCTCCAGAATCCTATAGACACCATGTATCACCTGCAGCCCCTCATGTTCATGGGGCTCTTCCCTCTTTTCGTATTCAATGAGGGTACGTCTGATACAATTTCCTTTTTCATTTCATACCTGATATGTTATATGGTGTTCCTCTTTTAAATGTTGTATAGCCACATTCTGACATGTTGCAATCCCCAGTTCGTCACAGGTTGTCTTGTTTCATATATGAGCAGGGCTGAGTCTGGGAACAACCGAGAAGCTGTTTCGGGTGAGTGAGCTCCATCCGCTGCTCTTCTGTCTCCTGGCTCTGTTTGCGGGAGGCTCACTGGCCTTTGGGCTTGGTTTCTCAGAGTTCCTGCTTGTCTCCCGTACCTCCAGCCTCACGCTCTCCATCGCGGGCATCTTTAAGGTGAATGCACTCACTTATCTGAAATAGCATTAACCCTGTGCAGTTTGTGAAATAGTTTTAAGTAGTGTCCGAGTGCTCTCTTGATGTAAAGGATACTTAATCCCCTGTGAATTGGCGCAACTGTAGCCAATCATGTGCGTCTATGAGCTCATTTATGCGAAAGAGGGTAGTTAGGAGTCTCTTCTGAGTGTATCATGCTGTCTTGTGATGAAGCATAAGCTGGAGTTCTTAATGATGCAGTTGGCTGATTTCATTGATTGATGTTTTGGAGGAGCTATATGTTTACCCAGCCTCCTCTGTTATATGCAGTACTTGTAGCCAGAGCAGAGAATGTAGGTGAACTGAATCTCAGGCATCCGTTTTAGTTGCTGTTCCTTAAAGAAGATAGGGATGTTTCAAATTCAGTGTGGCTATATTGTGTTGATCCCTGGTCATGAGGGTGACTGGCACTTCCTGGCTTCTTTCTTTGCATGTGGTGTGTTTAACCCATCGGGATGAATCACTTCATTTTAACAAACTGACCTGCTGAAATCAGATATACGGTGTATTTGTACATGATGATATTCAAATGTACTTTAAGTTTGACTGATAGCTTGAATACACTAAGAAAAAAAATGCTGTGTGATGCTGTAGGAGGAATGTTTCTGCCATGATTTAACTGTTTATGTTAATGGTATTTGGCAGATGCTTTATCCAGAGTGACTCCAGATTTATCTTTTTATTTTTTATTATTTTTTTTTAAATGTATTTTTTAATTATTTTTTAAACAACTAAGCAATAATTGGTTAATGACCTTACTTATGGCCCCAAAAGTGGCAGCTTGGTGGTACTGGGGCTTGAACCCCTGACCTTCATATCAGTAACCATGGAGCCTCCACCGCCTGTGCCTAATCTGAAGGGAAAAATCTACATCAGGGGTATTCCACCTTATCCTCAGAGGGCTGGTGTGGGTGCAGATTTTCATTCTAATCAAATAGGATCCACACCTTGACCCTGTTTCAATCATTTGATCTTCACTTTCAATAATTTCTCAGGTGTGGTTACTGCTCAGTTGGAATGAAAACCTGCACCCACAGCTGCCCCATGTGGACAAGATTGAATACCCATGATCTACATTATTGCAAATCGCTCATTTGCTGAGCTGCTTAATCCTATCTCAGCCGACACCTGCTAAAGGCGGGGTATACCCTGAACAGCTCGCCTGATCATTGCAAGAACAACACACACAAACACTCACACACACCTAGGGTCACTTTAGAACAGCCAACGAACCTAATGTGCATGGACTGTGAGAGGAAACCGGAGTACACAGAGGAAACTCACACAAGCACAGGGAGAGCGTGCATACTGCATACAGAAACGCTCGAGCCCAGGTTTCGAACCCGGGACCCTCTTGCTGTGAGGCGGACGTGCTAATCACTGCGCCACTGTGCCGCTCCTATTACAAATCAGTGTTATCAAATGTAACTCATGGACTCTTTCTCTCTCTCTCTCTCTCTATCTCCAGGAGGTGTGCACTTTGCTGCTTGCAGTACAATTTATGGGAGACAAAATGAGTACAGTGAACTGGTTGGGGTTTGTTGTTTGTCTCTCTGGTATCTCACTACATGTGGGTCTCAAGACATACTACAGTAAAGGTATATTCATTGCATACTAACAAATCCTTTTAGTTAGCTTAATAAAAGTTGACACCAAATGTACACTAATACTGCATTAAAATAGTAATTTAACTCCTGCATGAACCAAGGAATGGAAAGCATGAGGATGGCTCTGTTGAGCATACAGTATACAGCATACTGAGCAAGCATGGTAATACATGTTTTCTCAGGTTACTTATATCGTAGGATGTAGCTACTTTTGATACTTCTGTGCGTTTGATTTGCGAAAATTGTTAATGTCCAGGTTACTATCGTTTTGTGTCAGTTCATTATGCTGATTATGTACAAGGCCTGCAATACATTACACAGACTGTTACTGGAGCAGTGGTTATGAGTAAATAAACATCTGTGAGTGAAAGAGAGATACTTGTGAATATTTTCCCTTGGATATTTTTAGCCCGTTTTCAAATACATCACCTGGCTAAATATTTAATACTATAATATAAATATGTAATATTTTATTGGAGCGCCTTCTGACATGATTACCGCTTGTTGTTTCTCCAGTTGTTGAGGTCAAGGCTCAGCTACATTATGTGATATAATGAAGTCAGCTGATGAGCTAAATATACTGAATAAGCAGGTTATCATATCAATGGACTGGACAGGGTCGTGACCTTCACCCTATTGAAAGTATTAGGGATGTGCTGGAGAAGACTTTATGGAGTGGTTCAGTTTTCCCGTCATCAATTTTATATATGTTGCTGAAAAATTCACCCACCTCTTGATGGAAATAAATGTTGTGATGTTGCATAGGTTTGATGAAACAGTGCCATGGTGATTATGCCATGTTTTTAATTTTACGGCTAAAAGCAGAACAACAAAATATTAGAAAGTGTTGTTTATTTTTCACCACACAGGATATATTGCTGATATTGTTTTCACTGATCAAGTCTTTTCCCACCTAAGCATGTTCGTTTGTTTTTAGGTAATGGTGCTACAGTAAGGTCCCTGCCAGGTAGAGATACCCCAGACATGGAGCTCCCACTTCTTATTTCCAGAGACGATTGCTCGGATGAAGAGGATGAGGGATGAAATAAAACATGACTGTTAACATTTCATACACACTCTGAGCAGAAGAAAGAGAAAATCACAGGATGATCATGTTGATCAGAACAGAGATTCACTGAACATCTGGTATATTTCTGCACATCAGCAGTGTTGGATGATCAGCGAAGTGTGTTAAGCCAACGGGGAAACACTGCAGTGATTCGGTGAGATTCAGTCCTGAGAGGCCCATTTGACTGACGTGTGTGTTCACGGTTCAGTTTCCAAATCTTTTCCAGATCTTGTGTCTGATCAATAAAATGACCAAAAAGTATGTTTAACTGAGCACCTTATCCGAGATGTGACGAGAGTTCTTGAATTAATCTTAAAGATGTACATTTTGATCAGAATACTTAGACATTTTAGGAAATGTGTCGGATTGTACCACACACTGCTGTCATTTATTTATTTTTATCATGCAACTTTAACAATGTTTCTCAGCTGAAGCTCAGGACAGATTCCATGTGGCCTTATGTATTTTTCTTTACTTATAAATAATTAATTTATGGTTTGATTTTAAGGTGATATAATAATTTGGAAATTGTGTGATTAATAATAGTTAACAAAAATTATTTAAAGTAAGGGACACGTCTGGTTTGCGTTCATTCCATAAAGACAGTTGCCGATCACATTCTGTTATTTACCGATCATGATAAAATGATGTTTAATAGGGATGGAACAGTACAGTTGGTGTATATCAGGGGTGCCCAATCCTGCTCCTGGTGATCTACCTTCCCTATTTATGCCCACCTGACCATCCAATCTTCTAAGCAAGACTTGAGACTTGGAAATAAAGACTTGAAGCAATGATTGGATTTGTCAGATGGGCCCCATTAGGGATGGAGTTAAAATCTTTAGGAAGGCAGATCACCAGGAACAGGATTGGGCACCCCTGGTGTATATCATGGGTTTTGGTTAATGGTATGGTTTTAGTATCTTTAAAGAAAAATTACCAACGTTATCCTTTTTTCTATGAACCCCTTATTTTGCCTTAAGACAAATCACACTTCATATTCAGAACAAAATGGCAGAATAACTGACCAGACCAGGTTTCTGACTCTACTGTATGAAATCACTTGGAGCAAAACAGTGAAATGAATAAAAATGATTCTTATATTTCATGACCTGCGGGTGCTCTGTGTTCTTTATTTGAAATAAACCGGGAGCTAATTGGCTGAGCTCTCATGGGTGAAAGGGATGTCGTACACTCACCTCCTTGTCACTCACAGCGATCACCAGCCAATCATGGGCGTCCGTAAACTCATTTGCACTCAAAAGGACACCCTCAGAGTATGTTGGGCCATCCCCAAATGCATGACAGTTCGTAAGTAAGCGGGTGGCAGCAATGAATATCACAGATGGGCATGTGTGTGCTTTACGCCCCTCCGGGGTTGGTGGTGGTCGTATGTGATTGGGAGGCAATACTTGAAGGATGGGATTCGGACACGGCTAAATTAGGGGGAGGGGAATCAAAAAAATAAACAGGTTACACACTTGTGTAGGCAATAATAAATAAATAAAAAATAACAAAGTGCTTCATTTAGTAAGTTCCTGTGTTTTGAGATTCGGAAGGCAGCAGTAAAACAAGCTGTTATGGTTACACTCACAAGTGTCCTCCACCTACAAGGGATATTGCTGAGTAATCATAACGTAAATGAGTTGGTTAGATGTATTCACTCTCGAGTAGCTGACAGTGGCAAAGCAATGCTTGAGTGTACTTTCTATGTGTATGTTGTTCTTACCCTCATCATGAAGTTGGACTTTGAGTCCAAAATGTTCTCACAGCCACACATCCAAAATAATTTGCTTCTCACTTCTTGCTAGTACTCACAGTAGTGCACATTAAGTTAACTGGCTGTTCCAAATTGCCCACAGGTGTGAGTGTGAGTGTGAATGGTTGTGTTTTTGTTGCCCTGCGATAGTCTGGTGAGCTGTTCAGGGTGTACTCCACCTTCGCTCACTGTCAGCTGAGACCCTAACAGGATTAAGCAGTTCGGCAAAGGAATGAGCGAGGAAATTCTGAAATCGTAATACCACGATTCACATAAACCATAAGTGGCATGGCTAATGGTTCGATAATGGTTTGTGCCATGTGTGGACCATTGCAGCACTGATGTTTAAATTATTTGCAGTTTTACAACCCACTAAAAGAGTGTGTGAATAAAATAAAAGTTGGAGGATAAAGTTTATTTACTATACTTTGTTCTCGCAAAGAGAACCGACTGGAGTTTACTGAAGTACTCGAGGCTGCTTGACCAGTTGTGAGTGGATGTAAAATAATTAATGAATACCGGTATTGTTCATCCTTATAGCATAATTTGTCTTCATCTTCATCATGAAATCATAATCTCATAATTTGTATGTAATGTAATACATTTAAGTGATACAGAGCTAATTTTAACATGTCATGTCATGTCATTTTCTGAACCGCTTAATCCTAATCAGGGTCGCGGGGAGGCTGGCGCCCATCTCAGCCAACTCCGGGCGAGGGCAGAGTACACCCTGGACAGCTCGCCAGGC
>JAOUQZ010000017.1:9722922-9734845 GCA_028564935.1 Neosilurus hyrtlii
TATATATATATATATATATATATATATATATATATATATATATATATATATATATATATATATATACACACACTATTACTTTTATGATTAGTGTTGACTGCTGTGGTTACCAGGAAATACAAAATAAGTGAGCCGGCTGCTCAATCTTTTTGTTTGAACCTTCTGGTCCTCACTCAGTCACTCATTTTCCAAACTGCTTTATCCTTAATTAGGGCTCTATGGAGGCTGGATTTTGTCTCAGTCATGGTACACACAAACAACCATTTGCACTAACACCTGGGGTAATTTGGAGCAGCTGGTTAGCCTAAGGTGCATGTCTTTAGACTGTGGGTGGAAACCCAAGTGGTCGGAGGAAACCGACACAAGAACAAGAAGAACAAACAACACAGAAACATCCGAGCCCGGGAATTTAACCCAGGACCTTCTTGTTGTGAGGCAAATGTGCTAACCACTATGCCACCCTGTTCCTGGTCCATCAAGGCCATTTATATCTTTTCATCTTGCATTCAGATGGGTCTGCTCAACATTTTTTAGTTATATATCCAAATAGTACTAGTAATAGAAATGTAAACGTTTGTGTGTGCGTGCATTTGTGTGTGTCAGTCAAGGGGCTGCGGGAGGAGGAGGAGGCCCGCAATGGAAACCCAAAGCACAAAAGGAAGGTCCAGTCTGTTGGGTCAGGCTCTGGTGAGATGGACGATGCCACTGAGGTCCTGGAAGCATTTCCTACAATTCTCTACAAGGAACCAACCACTATAGGTAAAAACTGCACTGAACTCAGTTAAATCTAGGATTATGGTTCAACACTTAATTAACATTTACCACTTTTTTTAATCTCCAGCCAAAATAGCGTAATATGAAGGACAACTTATCAAAACAAAATACACAGTTTTGGAATGATCTTTGATTTATTGAAGGACAAAAACTCAGCAACTCTTGTATCATTAATGTGAAAAATTAACTGCCACAATTGGTAAAAACAACTGATGAAGGGTTAAATTAGACTAGTCACTCCCAAGATTGATCAAGAAGATTGAATTTAGAAATACCTATATACAACCTTAAATAGGACCTTTTTGGTTCCCTAAAAGGTCTCAACACACAGCGCATCATGATTCAATAAAAAAATTAAAGAAATATATCAATTAGGAAAAGGTTATAAATAAATATCTTCTGTGACACCACTGTGAAGAACCACCATAAGAGCCATTCTCATTTTAAATTTGCTCAGCAGTGGTTAGCCTAGCAACATTATTTACAGGAAAACCCAGTAAAAAACATCTAAGGAGATGAAGGCCTCTCTCAACATATCTAAATTGTTCTTGAGTCTGCCATTAGATAAACACTGGGCAAAAAAGGTATCCATGAGGGAGTGGCAAGCCGAAAACTACTCCCAAGCAAGAGAAAGATAAAGGGTCATCTAATATTTACCAAAACAAGCAAAACAAACAGAAAAAAAAAACTTAATTACCCTCAATCCTTTTGGGACATTGTTTGATTGAGTGATGAGTCAAAAATGTAACTTTTATATAATAATAAATATATAAATTATTATTATTATTATTATTTCCAATACATCTGGCATAAAGCAAATTCATCTACCTGCATTATGAGCATCATGATTGCAGTCAAACATGGTGGTGGTGGTTGTGTCATGGTGTGGGGATGCTTTACTTCTTCAGGGCCTGGGCTGCTTCCCATAATTGTGGCAAGGCTGAATTCAGCTGTCTTCCAATACATACCAAGGGAAAATATCTGGTCTTCAGTCTTTCATCTGATGTTTCTGGAATGAAAGGATAAGGAGCTGGCCAGTGATCTGATGCATAAGCACCTCTTTTTTTTTAATGACCTAGTCCTTACCTGAATCTCACTGAAATGTTGTGGCAGGATTTGAAAAGGGCAAAACCTTGAAATAAATCCAACTTGTAGAAAAGAGAAAAGACCAACATTTGCTCATAGTGATGCTAAATACTGATCTTCTGTTGCTGTTACGTTTTAACATGGGTGATAGTGGTGTTGGTGAGTAATTGTCCTTAATAGCTGAAAATAGCTGAGAGGAGAATTGGGCAAAGACTTTTCACAGCATAACAAATTGTTTAGCTATAATATGTATATATTTTTTTACAATATCTGAAGTTAATTATAGTTACCTTCACGCTTTGCCTGGAATGAGTTACAGGGTATCTTTTTTTGTACTTCCTGGGAGATGGGATGCTATTGTGTTATTAGTCATGTTTGACACTGGAGCTTCAGATTGTTTGAATTGTATCTGGTCTCGTACAAATCACTCAATAAAAGATCTGCTGTAGCATCATATAAATATCATCAACCTTCTGTTCTGTTATAGGGAGTCCACACTGCAAACCCTGTCTTGGCCTGTGCCTTGTCTTTTATGTTGTTTTTTTTTTTTTTGGTTTGTTTTTTATTTTTTGTTTTTTTTTTTTGTTTTAACAGACAAAAATTTTTATGTAGATCCCTACATAAAAATGTAATTTGTGTTATGGTGTTACTGTAATTTATATAACTTATTAATCCATATTTTCAGAACCTCCCACTATTACTGATCAGGAAGAACAAGAGGTCGAAAAGAACAAAGACAAGAAAAAAAAGAAAAAAGACAAAAAACGCACACAGGATGAGAAGGTTGAAAGCAGAGGTAAACCCACAGAGGAGGCGCACAGAGGGAGAAAAACTTCACCGGTTACAGGTAAAATATATATTTTTTTAAAGGAGGACCACAGTAGTTCTAAAGTGAAACTGTATAAAACCATCAGCAATCAGAATTTTTATTGTACAATTGAGAGCAAATATGTTATATGAATTTTGGACAATGCGCAGTTTTAAAGGTATATTTATTCAAGAGAGAATATTTGTAAGGGAAAAATCTAACTTTTGAATTATTTTGTTTAATGTTAATAACCTAAGATATAATATACGTCCTTGTGATCATCGAAAGGTATATTTGTGAAACTTTTAACACTAAGCCCAAATTTATTAAAGAACTTCGATATAAAATTGTAAAAAATATATTAATAATAAATCTTTTAATAAAAAAATAATAAATAGTACAAAAATCATTTCAAAACCTTAATAACAGCTAAAAAAGAAATTGGTAGAACATCTTTTTTGTCATTTGGTGTGTTTGCCTTGGTAATTAGGCATCTTTTCATGCCAAAATATAAAGCAGTGTCAATGCAAACTGGTTGAATTTTACACATACAAATCGACTTTCTCCATGGAAGCATGAAACTCCACAGATTATTACATCTGGAGGTATAAATTGGGGGAAAAAATTATAATTAAAAAAAAACTTTTCTGAATTCCACCAGCTAAAATAAAATTGTGATTTACGTACTCTTAATAATGAGTATTTTTAAAAAATTATGTCTCAGCAAAGGCATTTCTGTGTGGAGTGTGTATATTCTTTTTGTCTATATGTTTGCGTCAGTTTCCTCCCACAGTCCAAAGACATGCACATTAGGCTAACTGGCTGTTCTAAGTTGCCAATAGGTGTGAGTCTGAATGGTTGTGTGAATGTTGGCCCTGTGATGGACTGCTGTGCTGTTCAGGGTGTACCCCTTTGCCCAGAGTCAGCTGAGATAGGCTCCAGCCATCCTGCGACCCTAATAGGATTAAGCAGTTTTGGCAAATGCGTAATCTTTTTTTATGAGTAATCTTTTCTTAGGAGCTATCCATCATGCATTCACACATCCTGCTACCAAAAACATTTAACAGATATACCCATGTTTAACCCTTTTTAATGTCATGCACAATCATGTCTACTCTTTTATATATTATCTCATGCCAGCCAATCCTGCTTCATTTATCCTGAAGTGAACTTGAATTATATACATTTTCCCCCCTCATGCTTTCTATAGTTTTTTTTAGTAAATGACCCACAACACACCTGCAAACTAAGTGTGCCGTTTATCCAATTACAATCTCAAAATAGCACTCATTATTTCAGATCTCAGTAAATCAAAGGCTAAATGTCTTTGTGAAATGAATAACTTATTTATTTATTTAATTATTTATTCGTTTTTAAAAAAATATGTCCTCAGGGTATGCAAAGAGCTGAGTCAGTATTTATCTCACTTAGTGGGCCAAGTGAAATGAGCCATGCTGTTTTCTGTGGTGCCAGCTGTGTGTTTCAAGGGGAATTCCACAGATATTTCAAAATAACTCACTAGGAAATAAACTAAATCACACTAACTTTTTTTTATGGCAAAAGTGAACTATTATACAAAGTATTAGAGTCAAAATTGTTCATGACAACAGATATACAAAAGGAAGTAGGGTCACTGGGTTTCTTTAAGGTTTTACGAATCCCCTCACTTCCACAAAGGGAAACTCTGTACCTTATGTCCCCTCTCTACACCAACACAAATCCAGCCCCCAAATCATGACATGACATGTTATCATTTTTTATATTTGTACAGCAGCCCGTAGCTGTCAGAAATACATGGAGAACAAAACAGGGTTATTTAAGAAAACAGAATCCAAAGTAACCTGGTTTTGCAGATATAACCCTGCATGTTTTATACTCATTAAGAGCACTGGAAAATGAAATGCGATTCCATGTATACTATATGGACAAAAGTTTATTGACCGTCAGACCCACATGTAGCTTGTAGCAAGCTTCTAGCATGACTATCCCCTCTGCACACAAAGTGAGCTCCATGAAGACATGCCTTCCAAGGTTGGAGTGGGAGAACACAAGTCGCTTACACAGAGCACTGTCCTCAACCCCACTGAAATCGTTTGGGATGAACTAAAATGCCAACTTTGCCATGTGTCCTTGCCTGACATCAGTGCCTGACCTTATTAATGCTCTTACATTTACATTTACATTTACAGCATTTGGCAGACGCTCTTATCCAGAGCGACTTACAATGATCATTTTTATACAACTGAACATTTGAGGGTTAAGGGCTTTGCTCAAGGGCACAACAGTGGTGATAGTGAGGATTGAACCACTGACCTTCGGATCAGTAACCCATCACCTTAATCACCAAGCCACCACTGTCCTGTTCTTGTGGATGAATGATCACAAATCCTCACAGCCCACACTCCAAAATCTAGTGATCAGCATTCCAAGAAGAGAGAAATTTATTGTAATAGCAAAAAGGTTTGGAACTGGTAGCAAAGATAGGGGATGTGATTTTCTCTGGGAGGGACAAGAATGGGCAGAATTAGAAACAAATATTTTTGAGAGATTGCACAGGTAGGATTGTTTGGTATTAAAGATAGAGAAGCCAGATTTAGGTGGTTTGGGCATGTTCAGAGGAGGCATGAAGGGTATATTGGTAGAAGAATGGTGAGGATGGTATTGACTGGTAGGAGGACAAAGGAGAGATTTATGGATATAGTGAAGGAGGACATGCAAGTGGCTGGTGTGATAAAGAGGGAGAATACAGAGAAAGGTGGAGAAGGATGAGCTTCTGTTGCGACCCCTAATGGAAGCAGCTGAAAGAAGAAGATCGGGCTAATAGACTAATCTATTAAATCCCAATAGTTGTTGTAGTATTAGAATAGTAAATATACTTTTTTGCGTTAATAATAATATATGGTATATGTGTTTGTTCTTTTTTTCTGTTTTTTGTCATACTTGATTACAAGTTAACTCACGTGTAAAATCAGCTCATAGGTAGAATCAGGTGTTTTTACATTTTTTTAGCAATTCTGTCATTTCCTTCTCCCTTTCACCTCATTCATACTGTATGTGTCCAGCTGGATCCTCTCACAAGCCGTTCGAGTGCAGGGCCGGAGTGCAGGCTGACCTCGTCCTGCTGGTAGATGGCTCCTGGAGTATTGGACGCACTAACTTCAAGAAGGTGCGGGAATTCCTGGAGGGTCTGGTCACCCCTTTCCACATTGGCCCATTTGGAGTGCAAATTGGTAAGCCAGGTCTCGTTACATTACTTGAGTCTTTGTAATCTTTGTTTCATGATGGCTTTGAGAGTTTCACATTGAAAGTTTGAAAGTTTTATCATGTAATGTTTGCTAGATTTGTAACTTTATGCGGATGTTTAACATTAGATTACACAGGGGATTTTGTTCTGTTGCATTTGTCTGTAATGCTGCTATCATCTGGTGAGACTAACATTCTGCAACAGAGTATAATAGTCTACTATTGCTTACTACAAAGAACTGCTTATATTAAATTATTTATCAAAATTACACATGGCGCAGTAGCATTGCTGCCTAACAGCTTCAGAAACAGGAATCACAGAAAAAAATGTAAATATGTGAACTAATAACATGCACACAAATATATTTATTTGTACATTAACAAATGTTTGCTTTAAAATCTTTAACATTACATGCTGGAACAACTGGGGGCAGTCAAAGCTTAACCAGAATCCGTAGTTCCTGAACCAGCAGGAAAAATGTGTGGCAGCGAAGGAGTGAGCTGCACCTTTCCTTCCTCTATTTTCATGGCTAAAGTGCCTTTTAGCAAGGCACCTAACCCCCAACTGCTCTCCAGTTGCTTTGAATGGGTGGCAGCCCACTGCTCCAAGTGTGTGTTTTCACTGTTTATGTGTGTTCTCACTTTGGATGGGTTAAATGCACCGCCCAAATTTCCCTAATTAATACAGTATATCAAAACTTCAGATCTACCCACCTGCAAAAATTGATCATCAGAATGTGTAATTTGTGATCAATGAAAAGTGCTTATGTTAGCGCACACACACACAGTCTGGATTTCATAACCTCAGAGGTCAATACATAGACTTACATTCATTTTTTGGACACTTACCCATACCCTACACTAGCTCTTTATATCAGCCAGTTGACCTAATCTGCTTGTTTTTTGAAAATTTCAACAGGCAAGACAAGATTTCTATTCCACCAGATTTCACTATACCTTACACTAAAAATACTCTAACAAATTCTATGCTACAAGATCTCAGATAAGGTTTTCATGTTTTACAAATTTGCCTCCCTTAACTGTAACAGTGTGTAAAGGTTGCCATAACAGGCTGTAACAGACTGGCTGCTAGAAGACAGTGGCTGAAAATGCATAAATAAATGAATGCAGAAATATGTCTTGTTTTTTTTAAGCATTGTCCCAGTACAGTGGAGACCCTCGCACTGAGTGGCAGCTTAATAACTTCACATCCAAAGACCAACTCCTTGATGGTGTACGAAACTTCAGATACAAGGGAGGGAATACCTTCACAGGTGAAAACAGCATCAGCTTTTTGTTGTACTATATATATATATATATATATATATATATATATATAGGCAGCTATAATTTTTTTTGATCCATGGACATGCAGGACAATATGATCTGTAATGTGATAACGTATCTGTAACACTGCACACCTACTATTATGAGCTGTATGAATATAACTGGAGTTCTGTACTACCTTATATAAGGTAGAATCTATTTTGTTATAAACTCCTCAGTGAAGACAATTTATGGGTAATGCAAACCGCACCAACTCAATTTTAAAAGACCTAAAATTTTTATTGGTAGATTCATGAATACAAATTTATGTGTCTGTATCCCAGGCCAAGCTCTCTTTCATGTCCTGGAGGAGAATTTGAAGGAAGAGTTTGGAGCTAGGCCAGATACCCCACAATTTCTACTGCTTTTGACTGATGGTAAATCTCAGGATGATGCCGTTGCTGCAGCCAGTAGGCTGAAGAATGCAGGAGTGGAGATCATCGCTGTAGGTGAGTCTGCAGTTTATTGTGTTTGTTGTATTGGAATGATAATCAGTTTTTGTGTGATTTGATTTATTGTAGTTCATCTCTCTCTGCCTCTCTCTCTCTGTCTCTTTCTCTCTCTCACTCTTTCTCGCAGGTGTAAAGAATGCAGACGAAGCTGAACTGAAACAGGTAGCGTCTGAGCCTCTGGAGTTGAATGTGTACAATGTGAACGATTTCCCTCTGCTCAGTAAATTGGTAGGCCGACTGGTGCGCATCCTGTGTGGGAAAATGGAGGAGCGCAGCAAAACAAGTGAGTTTATTTACTGACACAATGACATGTATAGATGTTTTAGATATTTTTATTAAAAAAAAGCATAAAAGTTTACAATAAGCCATGTGAAAAAAATAGATATATATGCTAAGGGTAATTTGAGGTCACTTCTGGTGCGACAACCTAGGTCTCTCTAACCTAAGTGTCGGCTCTGAAGATTTTATAGGTAATGAATAATTTAATTTTTTTTTTTGTTTTTTGTTTTTAGTCACAAAACAGCAGGCTTCAGCTAAAGTTATGCCAGAATCACCTACATAAAAATATGGTGAAGCATTGGCTCCTTTGTTTCTTAGGATAATTACTGTGGGAAACAAGGGCTTGTATGGCATTTCCATATATTAATTATGTGGATGTATTTTTGATGCATTAGCAATAAATACTTTGGAAATTACTTAGAAAATTACACTACACATATATTTACTGCTTTTTCTGAGACACATTAACAGTCTTTTTTAATCCGCACAAACCAGCAATAAGTCCTACCCTACTGCAGGCCTAGACTAATTGCCACTAACTCACTCAATCACTCATTCATTTGCCGAACCACGTAATTCTACTTGGGTCACAGGGAGGCTGGAGCCTATCTCAGCCATCACTGGGCGATGGCAGGGGACAGCCTAAACAGCTCATCAGAAGATTGCAGGGCAACATACACATTCAGACAATTATTAGCACTCACATTTACACCTAGGGGCAATTAGGAACAGCCAGTTAGCCTAATGTTCATGTCTTTGGACTGTGTGAGAAAACTGGAGTACTTGGAGGAAACATGGCACGGTGAGAACATGCAAACCCCACACAGAAAAGCCCAAACCCAGAACTCAAACCCAGGACCTTCTTGCTGTGAGGCAGATGTGCTAACCACAATGCCACCATGTCACCCAACACAAACTTAAATTATGATATGAATATTTTTTTAACTTTTTTTCTTACGTATTATTGCATTGGTTAAGTTTGAGTCAGTATGTTTTGTTTTTTTCTTGTGTGTGTGTGTGGAGCAGAAGGTGCACATCCCACTGAAGACCCAGGGCTGTCCTACCCGAGTCCCTCAGACTTGCGATACTCTGAGCTTGGTCCCAAGGAGGTGCGTTTGAGCTGGACGAGTCCGGACAGAGCGGTGCAGCAGTACAGGGTGGTGTTCCACAGCAGTGAGGGACAAGTCCCACAAGAGGTGAGTATGATTTGCAATCTACAGCCAAGAGAGAATCCACTGCTCAGGAGGATTACAGACCAGTTTTGTACTTGAAGACTTGAGTGTTCAGCTAAAAAAAAATTTTTTTCTGTTAAATTCAATTATTGGTTCACAAAGATCTGGATGTGCAACTAATATACCTGAATGGTGACAGCAGTTTTAATACTTTTAATACTTAACCATTAGTTTCTGACTATAAATTAGCACACCTGACGATTTATTTTTATTTTTTTTTACTGATAGCTGATTTCCTGAATGCCCCATAGGCATGGAACATGACTTGGATGGTTGTTCCCTGTCCAATTAAAAAAAAACCCAGATTACTTATTACTTCTAAAGCTGAAACCGAAAAAAGAGGCTCATACACCACTACTCAGACTTGCACAGAATAGAAAAAGCACAATCTAAGTCAAGTAGACAGATATTAGGGGGAACACAAAAAATGAACTTGCTGGCCTGATAATAAACTAACAAGACAGGTGATTCAAATGTTTGCAGACATCAGCTAGCAAAAGGCTGTGACAAGGAAACTCTGTGTTAACCTGTCCTGCTTTTGTTCCAAACAGAAGTCATGAAAAACATTAGAGATATATTACCTAACTAACTAACTAACTAACTAACTAATTAATCTATCTATCTATCTATCTATCTATCTATCTATCTATCTATCTATCTATCTATTTATTTACTTACTTGCCTGTTTGCTAGCTTATTTATTTATTTATTTACTTACTTACTTACTTAATCATTTATTTATTTCAGAGCTAAAGTTGATTCAGGCCTTAAAGGAGCTGCGCTACCTTTATAACACCAACATCAAACACCTATCAATAGAGATCTCTATCAGAAGCTCCTTATTTCGGCAGTTCATAAATCTATAATTATATATTAAATAATAATAATAATAATAAATACATGTATGTATATATGATAAACTACAACTTTTTACACATTATGTAAGCACCATATTTGCAGTTACTCTTATGGACTTTTTAACTTTTTACTCTTATTAACTTTTTAAAAATAGCCTGCAGCTTCAGTGGAATAAATCATTAAATATTCTTTTTGAATATGTGGAGTCGTGAGCACAAAGTGTAACAATTGGGACTCTATGCTGCGTTCCACACTACTCAGTGCTATGTTTTTATGTTAGGTGGTAGTGAAGGGGTTAAACTCCTCGGTGATGCTGACTGGACTATCTTCACAGACACAATACCATGTGTCCATCTTTCCTGTATATGAAGACAATGTGGGCTCTCCGCTAAGAGGCATCTTCACTACATGTGAGCTTCTCTGAAAAGAGAAAACACTATTACCGGCAAACAGCGAGAACCAAATTCTTCTCTTTCAAACTTCTGCATTACCTCTTCTTTCTTCTGTTCTTTACAGCAATGCTGGCCATGCCTGAGTCGCTCGAGGTCACTGCATCCTCTTCCAGCACTCTCCGGGTGCGCTGGATGCCTGTTCATGGTGTCACACAGTACATGGCCCTTTACTCAGCTCTCACTGATGGAGAGCCTGATGATGCTCGAGAGGTCAGTCTGGGCTCAGCGGTATGCTAATGGTTATGGAAGCATTGTGTTATTTATCATTTGAAATCCCTCTTTTAGGAAAATGGATACTATTTACTTACTATTTACTTTAGCAGTATTTAATACTGCTTAAGGACCCAACAGTTGCAGCTTAGTGGTACTGGGGCTTGAACCATCAGCCCTCTGATCAGTAACCCAGAGCCTTAACCACTGAGCCACCACTGCACAGTATCTTTGTATACTGTAGCTTTAAGACTTTCCTTCACTGATTGTTCATGTGTGCACTAAGCAAAGTTCATTAAGACATGGTTTGCCAAGGCACAAAACCTTGACCACAACCCCACTGAACATTCCTGGGCTGAACTGGAACATCTACAGTGCACTAAGTTTTCCCAGAAGTGTGGAGGCTGTGATGGTAATGGTAGCTCTCTCTTTGTATTGTATATGGCAGGTGAAGTTTAGAGCTGATCAGACTGATGTCGAGCTACGAGATCTGATGCCTTCTACAGACTACTCTGTCACTGTGTACGCTTTGTACGAAGATGAGCCAAGTGATCCTGCCACTGCTGTCGCTACAACATGTAAATGTGTAGGCACTTTATATGTATCGACATAAACCATACAATATGTACAAAGTCTAAATTTTCTATTTCTACTACTCTCTCTCTCTCTCTCTCACTTTTGCCAGTTCCACTTCCATCTCCTCTCAGTCTGCAGTTCCCAATGGTCAGTCACAGTGCTCTTAAAGTCACATGGGTGCCTGGAGCAGTTGATGTTCCTGCCCACCGTGTCACCTACAGTACAAATCGTGGGAGTGATGTCAAACAGGTGGAGGAATAACGCTTTAAGGTTGATTGTGATCTGTCAAGTGTGTTCAGTGTGTGAGTGACTGAGTTACAAGTGACAAAATCCACACTAGCTGCTACAAGAACAAAGCAGACAAGTGTGCTCTGAATAATGCAGAGCCAAAAATGAATCTAGCTTCCAAGATTAAGATTTCATAGTTAATCATGGTATGTAAGTCCATGGTCAAAACTTAGCAGCAAAGATAGCGGCAACAGAATTACAAAAAATTTGCATCAGAGCCAAATGAAGAGCTGAGAGCCACATTGGTCTAACCCCCCCAAAAAAATGAAAACTGAGGAAAGGTCATATTGTGGCGGATGTGGATAAGGTCTATGTGTGCAGGAATGGCCTGCACACATA
>JAOUQZ010000017.1:9756398-9772055 GCA_028564935.1 Neosilurus hyrtlii
GTGTGTGTGTGTGTGTGTGTGTGTGTGTGTGTGTGTGTGTGTGTGTGTGTGTGTGTGTGTGTGTGTGTAATATATAAAATCTTGAGTCGATTTTTCGAAGAACAGTACTCGATACGTCGAAGTAGAGCTAAATATTATATGTTATATAATATAATATTATATATTCACCAGCAAAGGCAAGGAATCAACAGCATTATGCTCAGGTCTTCCTGGGCTCTGACAGGTGTCAAAAGGACTGTTGAAAATAATTGTAAGTCAACAGATGTTGCAGAGAAACTCCAACTGAGTCAGACTCAGCTACTATGTATACGTCCAAAAAAAAAAAGATATATATTTATATATACACACACACACACATATGTATGTATGTTTGTATATATGTATGTATGCATACATTTCTTGGCACATATTGGTTTCATCCTGTTAGCAGTACTGGATTGCAAACTCATTATGTATAACTGTGTAAACTGTATAATGGGGTTTTAATTGCATTTCAGGGACAGCGTACATCCACGGCATGAAGCATGCTACTGGAAATTTCATTATCATTATGGACGCTGATCTATCCCATCATGTAAGAATTAAACACGTATTTTTTAAAGTCTGTATGTAAAATAATTTAAGGTAACAGTATCAAAACACAAATATTTGGGTTAATTTATCCTTTTTTCTTCTTTTTTTTTTTTGGCAGCCAAAATTTATTCCAGAATTTATTGAGTAAGTCTGTTTCAGATAATAAGCAATTATTGAATGAGTTGAAGTATGATATAGTGAATTATTCAGTCAAGGGGCTGATAAACCGAATACTGTTATTCTTTTATTATTCATTCATTCAAAATATTTTCTAAGTAGACTCATTTACCTACTTTACACGTGCTAATTGTGCATTAATCATTCAACAAATCCGATGGCAATGATGCAATAATTCGGCTCATAGATGAATACCAAAATTTATTTGATGGCATTCCACCAATCAGAAACCAGAAAGTATTTTGAATGAATAAAAATGTTGTAGTTTAAATGAAATAAATGCTGTTGACAGTTGATTTTAGGATCATGACACATCGCTTAGCTAAACTGTTTCATGTTTGGCATGTAGATTACAGAAAGAAGGTGGATATGACCTAGTGTCTGGAACGAGGTATAGAGGAGATGGAGGTGTGTATGGGTGGGACCTGCGCCGGAAGCTGATTAGGTGACTTGTTCCCTACATTAACTGCCTGGATCCATGATTAACATTTTAATTTAGTTGTGTACTTGAGTACTACACAGTTCAATCAAATTGTTAAAATAAAACCAGAATGTTATTTTTAGGTTTGTTATGGTGTATCCAGGCTTGCCCGTACTGTTCTATATAATCATTTTCTCTTTTACTTTTGTTATAACATGTAGTATGAGGATAATTTGCTGAAGTGTTTTGTATTGGTTAGCTGTTTTCTGTCAGTTATGTAGGAGTAAAAGTTGTTACCTAAAACTCTTTATTTCATAGTCAGTCCAAATATATAAAGGTAATGCTACCTATATAGCGTTATATAACTCAAAGTATTTGTTAGGCTACCCCCGAATACACATGCGCGGCAGGTCGAAAAAAGGCGGGTTGCAGCATTGCATGTCATGGAGGGGGCATGTGCATGCTTACGCCAATCCCTGGTTGGTGGTGGTCGTGTGATAGGGAAGGCAATACTTGACGGGTGGGAATTGGATACGACTAAAATCGGCGGGTGGGGGGTTTTAAAAAATGTATGTTCTCTGCCATTTTGTTTTTCTGTACTCATGGTATATGAGCTGATATCCTAATTGTAGAGGAGCCAATCAAAGTGCATGATTGCTCATGTCCAGTCAGTGTGGGTGTAATAAATAGATATATATTTGACCTTCTGTGTATTCGTAGTGAGTTTATCACACTTTACAGCTATTGAATATTTTTTTATTTAATGGGTGAGTGTTTGTAGAAATGTAATAGAACTCAAGTGATATATATACAGTATATATAAATTTTTTTTAATGCCCCTATCTCTACTGATGATTACTTCCTTATGTCTCTCCATAGCCGAGGGGCGAATTTCATCACACAAGTGCTACTGAGACCTGGAGCATCGGATCTGACCGGGAGCTTTAGGTGTGAGGCATTTTTCAGAACCATTTGTTGTCTTAAGAACCCCAATTGAACATGTTTTTAATACTTGTGTGTTTCCATTTGAATAATGAATGGCTACATTACCACTGATGGTACTCCGTTGTTTATAATCTTTCTTTTGTTTTTCTAGGCTGTATAAGAAAGACGTACTGGAGCGTTTGGTGGAGCGTTGTGTGTCCAAAGGCTACGTTTTTCAGATGGAGATGATTGTTCGTGCTCGACAATTAGGCTACACCATCGGAGAGGTCTGTCGTTAATGTGTTGTTTGTGTTTCCGGCTTATTAACAAAATGCCTAACCAGACTCAGCATTTTGAGAAAATGATGAAACTGATGATTTCATTTTTATACGGACAGATGCTAAACAATTAATTTACATTACAATTAATGTGACAGGTTTAGCTCTGAGCGTTCCAAATATCTAACACTGGAGACTCCTTCCAAAAATGCTACATAGTGTCTCCTTGCAGGAAAATTCAACAGTCATTAGTTTAAAATTGCATTTACCCTGTATGATCATACCATAGACATCAACACAAGACCAGCGCTACTTGGTGTATAGCGTGTATTCAGAACGTGCTGAAGTTGCCCCTTCTTATCAGAGACTGGATACACTTGACAACTAGGTTTTATACATGTAAACAAGCTGCAGGATCAAGACATTTTTTTGCTTTATTTTGAACCATATTGGTGGCAGGGCTCTCCCTCAGATATAAGGTGTGAAGCTCGGCCATCCGGGAGGAGCTCGGAGTAGAACTGCTGCTCCTACGCGTTGAGAGGAGCCAGTTGAGGTGGCTCGGGCATCTGATTAGAATGCCTCCTGAACGCCTCCCTGGTGTGGTATTTCGGGCATGTCCGACCGGGAAGAGACCCTGGGGTCAACTCAGAACACGCTGGAGGGACTATGTCTCTCGGCTGGTCTGGAGGAAGTGGCTGGGGAGAGGGCCATCTGGACCTCGCTGCTTAGGTTGCTGCCCCGTGACCCAACCCCGGACCACGAAGATGATGATGATGATGATGACGACAACAACAAATGTAACAAATATTTGGACTTTTGAATTTTTGTCTGGAAAAGAATGCAGTTATCCTGTAGATACAATCCTTACAAGCCAAATGTTATTTCTTGTGCTTTAGAGATACTATTTCACTTGTTCAAGCAAGTTGAGACCCAACATTCAACACCCATCTTATATGAATGGTGGATTTTAGTCCTTGGTACTATGGATGGCCTCAGAAGGCATGTCATGCGAGGAGGATATTGTGCGGTCTTGTGTTTATGTCTACGGATCATATATATGTGGACACCTGACCATGATTCTCGGGTGCTTTTTGAACATCCCTTTTCAGAAGTAAGGCATTAATATGGAATTGGTTCCACATTTGCTGTTATAATAACAGCCGACTCTGGTCGGCCCTGCGATGCTCTCGTGAACTGTTGAGGGTGTACCCCGCCTTCGCTCAGTGTTGGCTGAAATAGCCTCCCTGTGACCCTAGTAGGGTTAATTGGTTTGGCAAGTAAGTGAGTGAGAATAACCTCTGCTCTTCGGAGAAGGCTTTAGACTAAATTTTTAAACATGGCTCATGAAGTGTTTGCACATTTAGCCACAGGAGCAGTAGTGAAATTGGGCAAGATGGGGTTCTATCGGTGGTCTGCATGCCACGCAAGATTTTTCTTACCAACCTTAAAGAAATGTAATTTCTCTCTACGATTCTGGCTGTTTGTGCACACAGTGATAATGTAAATATAACTATTATTTTATTCTGCAGGTTCCAATCTCATTTGTAGACCGTGTTTACGGAGAGTCCAAACTGGGAGGGAATGAAATTGTCTCTTTCCTGAAAGGATTGCTTACACTTTTTGCCACAACGTGACTCAATGACCGGATCTGTAGCTGGCTGTGTGATGTGGCAAGTCAATAAAACGTCCTTCACAGCCACACGACACTCACCTGCTACACGCTGCCTGATGGTTCTGGAGTAATTAAAGACCCTGTGTTTACAAACTGAACTGGCACTACAAATTATGATCTGGACTGGAGTCGGATGTTCTGCTTTGTCCACGTTGTAAAGGGTTAGTTTTAGGAAAGGGCTTCTTTTCTGATCCCATAACCTGCTGCAGTTTGTAGACATGTTTGTGTTGTGTTCTTCGCCTGCTTAGTGTTGTTAAAAGCACATGCAACCCATAAATCTCAGAATTGTATTAGGACCAAATTTGCATGACTTCTGCGAGACATTGTGTCATTTGTGAGATTCTAAAAGTTAAACAAAATCTTTGTGAACTTCCTGTGACGAACACACATGTTTTATTGTAAGTTGAATGTTACAGATGTTATAATTTGAGCAGCATCAATAAAAAATTATACATTTTTTTCCCACAAGGCTATCTTCTGTTTCTCTGTTAATATAAAGTGCTTGTATGCCTTCATGCTTCAGTGAGCGTAGACATGCATGTTGACAACTGAAACTTTTTTTAACTATGCACCAAACTTAAGAATGAAAAACAAAAATGCTACATTGTTCACATGCAAGAAACAGAAATATGTCCTTTTAATTATTTTTTTTGGAATGAGCTGATGCTTACAAGGTGAAGGTACAATTTCCAAAACACCAACGTATTCCCACCTGAATCCCAAACTAAATATCACTATATATACGACAGCAGAAAGGTCCGGGAGGGGGGGGTTATTTACATTCCCCAGGATATCTACAGGATTTCATCTTACTCCAATTACTAATGTGTCCTGCGGGCTTCATCACACCATCACAGTGCAGTTGTGAGTATGGACTGTTGGGTTTATTCTAAAGTTTACAACCACCTGAAACCACCATAATGCATGAAGTTCTGAAGATTTTTGAACCCCTGGTGTTTTAATGGCTCTTTGCTAACTTACATGCACTTGTGCATCGATGACTGATCTCATTGTGCCTTAATTAACTATTAAAAGTTGAGTTTATCAGCATACATCATTACTATCTCTGAGAATGTGGGGCCTCCCTTATGGATTTATAGGTTTGATACCCCAGCACTTCACGTCGAAAAGTAGTCCCGGCAACTTGCGCGCAGAAGCAGCACAGCGCCACCACCTGAACTGAGTACTCAGGCACTGTATACATCCGACTCTCCGCGGGGGTAGATACCCAATGCAGAATTGACGCATCGAACTTTGTCCAATCAGTGTTTAGCAAATGGCGCCCCCTATGGATATTTTACGTGCTATTGCGCGCGAGGGGTTGTTTACTGCGATATCACTGGGAAAAATACCCGGCGCGAAGATACCCGGCTTTTTGAAGTCTGTGAATTGCAGGTAAGCTAAAGAGGGCACTCGTGAACAGGTAAAGTGATAATTAACACGACTGCTCGCACCTCGACTCTCTGTCGCCATCGTGATTTTTTCCCCCTTCTATCATAATCAAACACATATGTCACTTCCGCCCTCTTTCACACGCCATTTTGAACGGAACATGTTAAGGATAAGGATGCATTGTTAAAGGAAATGCCGTGAACGCGCTCAGCCTTTAATTATCTTTATAATTCAGAAGGGAAAAGACCGTCACGACAGGCATGCTTTTATTCATTAGCAAAGTTTTCCGTCGCCGCTTCAGCAGGATTTCTAGATGAGTTGCAGTAAATACCCGCCAGCCGAACAGGCAGACAGCTCCAGGGGTCGGATAGTGGCGAGAGTCGAGCTCCCTCTTTCGGCGTGGTGTGTCCGCCTCGGCTTCGCTTAATCCGGAGAGCCGGTCGGCAGCAGGCTGCAGGAGGAGGGAGCGCGCGGGGAGAGCGCCGCCGCTCGTGCTTTGTCTCTCAACAATTGTGCTAGTGTGAGGTGACTACCACAGCGGGAAGCCGAGTTTCAGCCAGGTAAAAGTGTGTGTTGTCAAAGTCGGTGGAGGCGGGGACGATACTGTAGACTTGTACAACTGCTTTGTTCGTCCGGGAAGCTTCTCGGCTAACTAATTAAAACGAATTTAGTTAAGAAAACCCGGCTAACCCAGCGACGACGCTGCTAGCTAGCAACAATTACAGGAGTTACTAGCCTAGCTTAGCTAGCTTGCTAGCTGGCTAGCTAGCAAGCAAGCATCGACAATAATGCAAGTGTTTTGGACCTTGTGTGGATAAAAGAGCGACTTTAAAGGAAGGAAATGAAGTCAGGGACCGTTTACGACGGAAGTGATAGCGTAGTTAGGGTAGAGGTGAGACTCGTTTTGGACATTTTGCTAACCGGCAAAAGCTAGAAGGCTGAACTAGCCGGTGAGAGATGAGGTGAGTCCTCAATTTAAACCCAGAGCACAAGCAGGAAGGACTGAGGATCATGAGGAAAGGAAGCTAATCAGTGGATTCGTGGACAAGTTTTCGGTTACTGTTTCTTCGATCAACAAAATAAGTAGTAATAATAAAGGAAAGGACGACTTTATTACATATTAAGTAGAGAGAAGTGATGAGTGTCATTTGAGCACTTCTACACTTCAGATCTGCTGATCTTTTATAAGTTTTATTGTGATGGCTGCATTATCTGCTATCATGATACAACCTGATGAGATTATATCCCATAATTTTAAAAAAGGGCAGCAAACTTTTAAATCAGGATAGATTGTGAAGGCATAGATATTTGGTGGATGTGTTTAACCAGACGTTTCTAGTGTTATTGTGCAAAAGTTCAGCTTTCAGCATAGTCAAAGTTTATATATATATATATATAAATATATATATAAATAAAAGAACGAGAATTTAGGGCCTGTTAAGGATTTATAGGTCTGATACACACACACACACACATACACACACTATATGTGTATATCTGCTGATACACAAGTGTTCTAGTTCACTTTTCTTTGACTTGGAATTGACAAGAAACACTGCTTTATAAAGAATTTGTTTAAATATCTTCATGTGATAGTGAGTGTGTATATGTATGTATATGTGTATGTGTGTGTGTATATATATATATATATATAGATATATATAGATATATATATATATATATATATATATATATATATAGATATATATATTCTATAGATGTTGTCTTCTCTAACCTAAATTGCCTGTTTTGGAAGGATACCATTATTTCAGAATCACCTGCACTAAGATGGCCAAGCTGAAAATAACCCCCACCCAAAATCCACTGCAGACATTTGCACCATGTCTCAGCTGCTGCCTCAATAGGAGGCGCCATTCTGTGATGGCTGTTCAGGAGGCAGCACAAAAAGAGAGCGGAAAAGGGGCAGGCGGCGTGGGGAGAGGCTTATATAACAGGCAGGGCAGAGCTTCTCTCTAGCGCCATCTACTTTGGATGAAAAAAAGGCTAGAATGAAGAAGAAAGGAGGGGGGTTTTATTATTATTATTTTTTTAGATGTAGAGCTGAGCCTGAAGTCAGTGCTGTGATGGTCAGTGGAACATCACTGGGATCAATTCAGTGAATGAACACTGGACCGTGTATATCTGTACTCAGAAACTCTACAGTGACCAAGAAGAAAATAAAAAAGGACGGCACACACACACCTATCCTAAGTCTGTCAATCGTGTGAACGAATCGTTTGAGGTGGAAATGCAGCCACCTTTTTAAATTACAAACTAGTTTTGAGCTTCTGAAGAACTTGCACAAGATATTAAGCAGTTTTGTTCAGAAGTGTACTGTTTTTCTGTACAAGGTTTACTACATCTGCTATTATTTTTGGGCACCCAGTCACATGCAGGTAGTATCCTGATCTAGAGGTTCCAGGTTAGTTAACAGAAGGACCACTATTTTGTTGCCATGGTATCTGCAATTGTACTGCAAATGCCAACAGATAACAAGCTTTAATACAGTTTGAGGAAAGAGGGAGAGCATTTTAGGTGGAAAAAACATGAGCTGCGGAGAACAGGTTCAGTGGAACTTCACTGGACACCCATTCACTCAGGTGGTGTCTTACTGATTGTAGTCATCTTAACACTTTGGTCTGCCATAGTTTATTCAGTTGAGATCTGGTGACTGTCAAGGTCATAGCATACGATTTGCATCATCATTAAGTGGTTCAGTGAGCCCTTGTGCACTATGGATGGAGATGGGGTTATTCTGGACATGTCCCGTGTCCCCCCCCTTCAGAATAAAAGAACGTTATCTCAGAGTTTCAAGTTTTAAAAGCCACCGCCATCTTCAAAAGCTCGGAAAGGTTTGGACATCACACTGACACTTGAACGTGCAGTGTCTTCACGTGATTGGAGTTGTCAGCATATTTGGTACTGTGACACTCCCTAGTGTAAGCACTTTAAAACATCCCTCTATAGTTCCTGTGTGCACAACAGGAACTACACGTGTGTGTGGGGTGTTTTCACAATTCTTTTTGTCTAACGATTCATGTATTGCCGCACTGTCTCACAAATCCGTTTTATTCATATTTAAATTCAAGGTGCTGTTCCTCTGTACTCCTACAGGTGGCGTGCTCTAAACAAGTCACATGTTGGCAGGCAGCACATTCTCAGTTCAGTTGTGCAGCTTTTGCTTAAAGTAGTGATTTTTTTTTTTTTGGCAGAATTAGCTCCTTTGTCAGCTCCTTTGTATGATGTCATATCAGGTGGTTCCTGGTGATTCCCATCTCTGCATCTCAGTTTTATTTACATGTTAAGAATTTCACTCTTAAGTTCTAGTATAAATAAAAGGTCTACTTCTGAGGCACTGAACTTCCTTACTTGAGTATGTAGACTTGATATTTTAAGAAATGTAATTTAAAAGTCTTAGATCTATTATTGGAGCTTTGTACTGATTTATAAGGTGATTGTAGTCAAACCAAAACGTTTAGCCACTTATGCTTTGACAGAACCATGATTCAGAAACCTGAGGGTCGTGCTAGAGGCCTGGTTCATTCCTCACGCAGTATCAAAGTTGTTTAAACTTGTAGAATGACCGTGTTTGAAAAGTGTATTTTAATGTTTTACTCTGTTGTGTTTTTATTCTGTAGGTGGGCAGCATGTTCCAACTCCCCGTTAACAACCTTGGCAGCTTGCGGAAAGCCAGGAAAAATGTTAAGAAAGTACTGGGGGATATTGGCTTAGAGTTTTGCAAGGAGCATGTTGACGTAAGTATTGTCATTATCGATCAATTTAACTCTCACTAATGGGTTTAACAATGTTATATTTACATGATGCTACAGCATCTATCAACTTCCACTCATGTGGTATGCACCAGTTACTCAGATTAAACCGGTTAAAACTGGTTCCCATTATCATCTGGAGATCACAAGTTCAATTTCTGATGAAGTGTATAGTTTCTCCCCTGTCGGTTTGAGCAAGGATTGCCAATCATGGCCATCTGTAAGCAGAAGAGGTCAGAGAGCACTTTTCTTTGAGTGGGTTACGTTGCCCTGGGATGCAGCCATTAGAAAAGATGTGGTTGGCGGGCTTCACTTGTCTTGAAGGAAGCACGTGATGGCTTTCGGCCTCTCAGTGTGTGATGGCAGACAGCTGGCTGGTGGGTGGGAGTTGACATGACTAAATTGGGGAGAGTAACAAAAACAAAAAAAAACATGCACGGGTTTAGAAAGTATGGCAAAATGTGCACTTTAGGTTTTTATTTATTTATAATTTTTTTAGCACTCCAGCAAAATGTGAAAATTGAGCACATCTGGGGAAAGTCATTAAAGACCCACCTGTATTTAGTTTTATGAGAAAAAGGGACGAGTCCTGCAGCACTTTATGAAAACATGGCATCTTTTTGTAGCATTTAAAATTTTGTCATTCAAAGTTTTGTGGAAACACATTAAAGGATCTTTAACGTCTTCATGAAATTAAAGTATGCTTCCTAAGTTTGTTGGAATATGTGAAATAGACCATTATAAGGCTTAGAAATGTGCTGGCCCTTTCTAAATGTTTGTCGTTAATCCAATAATTAGCCAGCTTGAAGTTACTTGCTGCTAACGATTTACATTTAATTTGCTACAATAAACATTTTTTTAAGTGTCTAAGTACAGAGAATAGAGAAGTGAGACACCAAGGTGTTGTACAGGTGATGGATGCTTCACGTTGCATTCTTGATTGTGTGTAATGTGTTCTTTTCTGTGCGATGGAATGATCTTACTCAGTCAGCCTCTGTTATATACCCTAAATTAACATCATGAGCATGTTAGACTTTTTCATGTTCTTTCTCTTCCTCTTTAATTCTCTGCTCATTTCTTCCACTGTCCTGCGTCTCTCTCTTTCAGTTGTACTGTGTGCTATTTGTGTAGATATTAATTATTTCCGGTGCCTGAGAATGTCATGTAAGCTTACATGGATAAGTAAAGACTATGTGCCATGCTGTTTAGGAGTTATCGAGTTAATCACGTTTCACTCATACGTGTCGAAGGTTTGTTTATGAAGTTAATATTCATTCTCTTGTTACTCTCCTGTCTGAAGATTTGAGGAAATCGAGTTATGTATTAAAGGAGCCGTGTCATGATTTTTGCCATTAGGTTGTGTATGTATGCAATAAATGTCTAAATTTCTTAAATATACTTTCCACTTGAAGATCAAAAGGGCTTTAATGTTTTTGAGCCCAACATGGAAAGTATCATACTACATAGATGATGGATTACAACATGTAAAGCCACAGTCAATATATTTTCATATTACATTTGATTTCATTTTGCTCTACTGTATTAATCCCTCAAGCTGAATTATTGCTTTCTGCTTGTAATCCATCCAAACACTCACATAAGCAGTGAGCACACACACTCGGAGCAGTGGGCTGCCACACATTGCAGCACCTGGAGAGCAGCTAGGGGTTAGGTGCCTTGCTCAAGGGCACTTCAGCCATGATGGTGGAGGAAGGGAAGGTGCAGCTCACCCCATCACTGCCACACACTTTTCCTGCTGGTTTTGGGAATTGAACCAGTGACTTTTAGGTCCCAAAGTCTCTTTTTTAACCTTTAGACCATGGCTGCCCCTGTAACTATAACACATGTAACTATAAAAATAATTTCTATTAGCATTTGTGATTATTTACTATCAGAGGTGTAGATACAAGTTAAATTAAATGGTTGAAGTAATGAATTAGCTGTGACTGAAATAATGATAATTAGTAATGCATTAGAAGTGCGTTTTACGACTTTACGTGGGCTATAGTGGTCAGTGATGAGGAGTTGCAGTGCCCCTTGTGGCCTCTTCTGCAGCTATTTTTACACTCTGTGTTTTTGTATTTTTTCATCACGGCACATGCTGTATCATTTCCACCTCCTTGAAAAAGTCCTTCAAAACCATTCTAGATCTGGATCTAGATCACGCCCCAAATCATAATCAGTTCTTTGATGACCCAAGACCCACCATTGGTTAAAATTTCAAGGAAATCCGTCCATTAGTTTTAAGTTATGGTCACAGGCAGACATGACCACTGCACTGTAAGGTATTTCACGAATATAGGCATGGTGTTTTTCCAAATTTTTTGGAATAATATTCATGGGTACATTGAAAAGTCAGCACGACAGTGATTTTATTTTCACTGAGTGTTGTGACTGCTAGCAATACACCAACACACTGTGCAAGTTCACGACTCGCATATAGAAGTAAAAGTATTGTGGAGGCTCTGCTTTGGCATTCCTACACATTCCTTTACCAGCAGCACTGTACCAGTTATTTACGTTGCCAGGGAAGCACCGATGTGATCTGGCACTCCCACACTGTTCTGATCAGGGCTTCAGCTTTCAATTACAGTACAGGATCTATGCTTATTGATTTTACCCTTGCTGAATTAGTATTCATCTTAAACATTCACAAACATTTTAATCCTTTGAGACCGTGCTGGCAGCAACGTTAATAAATTATTAATCTCTCTCTCTTTTGTTTTTTAGCAATTTATTTGCTGAATAATTTCGAGGTGGATAGATTTATTTATGCTTTAATGTGTAAATGAGTGTTGGGCTTCCTTTAGTTTGAGTTGTTTGTAATTGGACAGCAGACTTGGACAGGTCTTTTGCAGACATATTTGACTATTGTGAAAATAATCACCCCAGTAGTAACTATAGTCATGTGACAGGTACTCAGGGACCAGAGCTTTGCCCCAGGTGTGGCCCAGGGACTCTACCAATATGGAATGGGGAATATTTTTGCAGCATGCAGTTTCACATACGCACATGGAATATGGTAGGCACGTGAGCCTCCACAAGACACACTAATAAATCCATTGGGGCATCAGATACAACCAACATGAAGTGAGGTGTTTTGGATTTGTTTTTATTCATGTATATATTTTTGAATTTTAACATTATATTTTAATGTACTTCAATTGGAATATAGAGTATTCATGTCAGGATGTCCAATGTAAGAAGCAAACAAATTGCTAGGTAATTCATCCATATATTATTTGTAAGTGTCATTATTATATATTTTTTAAATTTGCATATAAGTTATGAGTAAATTCTGAGGCAGGGGTGTAAAAATGTTCCAATAAACTGGTGTCGTAGCACATGCTGGATTGTATACATCTCTGCCGTGTGTGCATTTGTTGTGACCATATCGTAGATTGCGCCTCATAATCTGTGAACATATAAGAGCGAAAATCAGCTGTCCCTGTACAAGTCAGAATATAAACTTGAAGATTGTCTGGACAACCACTCGTGAAACAGCCATTCACATTATGGCATGTGAACAATCAGGAGAGTTGAGCTGGTTGTAAGTCACATTCCTGTGAGACTTTAAGAACAACATGGTTTGAGAGATGACATCATTTCTGTGCCCTGAACAGCATAAGCTAATTTTAATATGCACAGGTTCAAATCTTTGCACATTTATTCATCTTAAATGCTCTTAAATAAGCACCACATGCTACTCGCACAATCATGGTAACATCTATTAAAATGACCTAAATCTTCAGAGCTTCTCCTGCTCTGCTAGCTAATCAATTATCCATAAATATCAGCATGAGTACAGTTTTATGAAGAATTAAAACACTTACCAGTGAAAATAGATTTCTTACCAGTGAAAATAGATTTCTTTGTGACCGTCTGCAGCACCACAAGAACACTTTAAACACAGGAATAACACGAATCCACGACACAAACCAAGCACCTCTCAGGTTTTTTTTTTGTTTGTTTTTGTTTTTTGCCATGGCCTGAAGTTGAAGCCAGTTAACCACGAGAGAGGGGCGGTGCGCAGTCTAGATTATTCTCCATGTCATTGGCCCAAACAAAGTTAACCAATAGAATATAGTGTTGCAACTGACCACACACTAAATCACATTCTCTTTGGCTGAGTCTGCAAGTCACTATTAAATACGAAGCGCTCGTTGCTGACTCCATAGGTCAGGGTCACGTAAACAAAATAACCAGCTGGCAGGCGCCTCGACGAATAAAAAGTCTGATCGATCACAAAGCTGAGAGGGCAGTCGGTTTGGTTCTCCCCCATGCCAAAAAAAAAAATCCTTGGGGTCGGCCCAGTTTTACCGGGTCATTTTGGCTGTGGGAACACAGCAATTATTTATTTATTTGTTCATTCTGACCCCTGTGTATTTAAAACTTGAGCACGGTGAATTTGTTTATTTTTTTGCTAAACTTGCGTTTCCTTATTGAATAAAGTAGAGTATAATAGTGTTCAAAAATGAGTTAATTGTTGTTCAAATTGTTTGTAGAAAAAAATCCCACCGCAAAAATATATCCTTAATCATTACTGCTGTAAAGAAATACTACATCACTTGTACTTTAATGTAATATAGCAGGTCTGAATTTAGATTATTGTGCAGGGGTGGAAATTAACACTAGTCCGCTGACCCGCGGTGAGTCAAAAATCTGTAGGACGGGTCATCCTGCTGGCAACCCGACAAATCAAATAGGCAAAGAAGATCTAGTGTTCCTGAGCAGTTAATATGAAAGTGGACCAGTAGTTTCATAATTTTACTAGTCCTGTTGGCCAGTAGCTCAGTTTTGATAAATTCCACCCCTGTTGTGTGTTACTGTAGTTCTGTAACATTTTGTCGAATGGTGTTCTTTTTGTAAGTTCTGAATCCATATTTTACCATAAAGATGCATCCACAAAGCAAGTCGCTTTGCCGCAGAACTGCACGCAGAATCGCCTCTTTTACACTGCCAATGGAAGTGAGTAATAAAAGTTCTTGGGGAACTCTGTGTTTGGAGGCATCTTTCAGTCAATGGTATCTATTAGCTCTGATTGGTTATTACTTGATTCAACTGGTATGAAAGTTAACATCGAATCCGCACCTACTCACTTTGCATCACTTGCGGAAATTTCGTCTCGTCGCTCATTTCACTGGCGTACATTGACTTTACATGGTTGCTCATCGCTTCCTGTGGTAACGTATTTTGTGAAAAAGTACACCTCCACATGTTTGTGTGGGTTTCTTTGCATGTACTGTAATTAACTTTATAGTGCAATACATTATTGTATAGTTCGGGTTTCTTTTTTTAGAACATTGATAATGAAAGTATATTTTTAGTTCAGTGCAGATTGGAGATTAGTCTCCGCTCCAACTTGCTCAAAAGTGTAGCATTTGATCCTGTCTGGTGATGTAGTGATTAGTGCTATCAGTTCACTGGCTGCAGCTACATTCACATCCATTTTGAAGGACGCAGGTGAACAAAACTAACAAAAGGTTTAGACATTGGTGCTGTTGCAAGCAGTCACCGTCATGTGAATCCCCTGGTTTTAGAATGTTTTATGAGTAGGTTTCAAGCAGTTGCAATTTGTCCCGTCGCAAAGTTTTAGTGTGAACTGGGCTGCACTCCTCCTTTCCTCTGCATGTACGGTATCCTCATTGCCTCTTGCAATTTTTGTTCCAGTGTTAACCGCCGCAAAGCTGATACCCCATTATCGTGCTAGGGTGAGCCCGGGTTATCTCAGATCCTACCTAAAAAACGTTAGCATCTTTCATACTGTGCTATAAAGCAGCCAACCTAAAGCCTTATTCTCATTCCTAATAGGAACACAGCAAAAGTTTAGCTTCGCAAACTAAAACATAGTACCTTTTTTTTAATTAAATACTCATTGCAGCAATGTAGTAGTTCTTAGCAAGCTATTTTAAGTGCTCATCACATCAAACAAAAGGTTTTCAACTACTTACTTAGTGGGCATCACACCAAACAAGGACTTAAGCAAACTAAACTTGTGTACATATGCCGACATACAACACAAATGCCAGTTGATGCTAACCGCAGCATTATGGAGATATGGCCTTCCTGCTCCCTTCAAGGCAATAGTTAACAACATTTTGATAATTTGATTTATGATTGTGTTTCTTGATTTGGACATTTTCATGTTTTAGGCAGTTAATCCAACTGTGGAGACGGAGGTTACCTCTTCAGAGGTTAGCTGGCTTTGGTACATTTTTAACTTTGAGTTTCTTTTCAGGAAAGAAATTCCAGGGTTGCCAACCATAGATATAATCCTCCTCACATTTCAAGGAATTGCATGTATTTGTCATGACACACAAACTTTATTTTCCTGATGTTTCATACTTTTAATAGGTCATTTTGCTATTATGAATCAAGTCAAGTCAGTTTTATTTGTATAGCGCTTTTTACAATTGACATTGTCACAAAGCAGCTTTACATAGTAAATTA
>JAOUQZ010000017.1:9799216-9817608 GCA_028564935.1 Neosilurus hyrtlii
AGAGAGACTGAGAGAGAGAGAGAAGGAGAGAGGGAGAGAGAGAGGGAGAGAGAGAGGGAGAGAGAGAGAGAGGGAGAGAGAGAGAGGGAGAGAGAGAGAGGGAGAGAGAGAGAGAGAGAGGGAGAGAGAGATGAAAGCAGAGATTATTTATTTCTCCGCGCGGGCGGGAGCCTCAGAACCGTCGCGCGCTCATAGGCGTGTCGAATCTCGAGCATCTTCACGCATCAGCTTCAGCGGTTCACCTCCCGCTCGGGCACAGAAACTACCGGGGAGAGGAAGAAGAGGAAGAAGAGGAAGAAGAGGAAGAAGAAGGAGGGATTCTCGGAGTGTCCTCAAAGTTTGCTTTGGGTCTTGAATCCCGTGAACGGCACCGTGTGTTCCGCCGGTATCAGCGAGCCGACCAGGTAAATCAAGTTTCCGGTGTTTTCACGGAGCGCGTGCAGGAATCCTTCTGCAGGTGTTAGTGTTTGTTTATCTGTAAACAACAAGCTTACCAAACAAAACAGCAGCTCTCAGGGAAGTGTGATGGACCGGTACCCTTCAGTGTGTTTCACTAGACCCCCAGTCCATTATAGTCACTATTTATATATTTATTTATTTTTATCTATCTATCTATCTATCTATCTATCTATCTATCTATCTATCTATCTCTTTATTTATTTATTTATTTATTCATGTGTTTGTTTGTTTGTTTGTTTATGTGTTTATTTATGTAGGTATATATTTGTTTGTTTGGGTATTTATTTATGTAGGTATTTATTTATTTAGGTGTGTGTTTATTTGTGTGTTTATGTAGGTATTTATTTATTTATTTAGGTATGTGTTTATTTATTTGTTTGTTTATGTATTTATTTATGTATTTATGTAGGTATTTATTTGTTTGTTTGTTTATGTATGTATGTATGTATTTATTTATTTATGTATATGAATTAAATACGGCGGCGTATTTGCAGCATGACGGTTCTGGGTTCGAGTCCCGGGCTCGGGGCGTTTCTCTGTGGAATCTGCGTGCTCTCCCCGTGATTGCGTGGGTTTCCTCCGGGTACTCCGGTTTCCTCCTACAATCCAAAAACATGCACATTAAGTTCACTGGCGGTTCTGAATTGCACCTAGTTGTGCGTGTGCGTAGCACGTGTGAATGGTTGTACGCGTGTCAGCCCTGCTATGGCCTGGCGGGCTGTTCAGGGTGTATCCTGCCTCTGCCCAGGGGTTCCCTTTAAATACACTTTTGTTCTGGACATGTGGGCTGAATCCTGGACCTTTGTAATGAGCAGTGACGTATTAATGTTGCGTATCCAGGTGTGTATCCAGCCTCACCCTCATGACAGATTGTTCTGATGAACAGTGCTTCGGCTATTTTGAGATTCTAGTTCTGTAGCTGGGTGGCACGACGGCTGCCCGTTAGCACGTCTGTCTGACTGCAAGAAGGTCCAGGGTTCGAGTCCCAGACTCGGGCATTCATTTATATTCACTCCCGTGCCTGTGTGGGTTTCCTCCAGGTCCAGGTTTGGCTGTTCCGAATTGCCCCTTGGTGTGAGTGCGAATGGTTGTGTGCGTGCTGGACCCGTGATGGCCTAGTGAGCTGTTCTTTATGTCCTGTCTTCACTCTGTGTCGGCTGAGATAGGCTCCAGCCTCCCTGCGACCTCAGTGAGTGAGGGAGAGCATGTGGGTTCTGTGGATAGTGATGTAGAGAATAAAGCTCCTGCCTTCAGTGCAATCCTTGAGCTCAGTTGACTGTTTGTGTGTGCAAGTTTCTCCAGGTTCTCTGATTCCCACCCCAAAACATGCCTCGTAGGTGGGTTTGGTGTCCTGTGGTGTCCCGTCCGGGATGTACTGTCACCGCACAACCAGTGTTTCTGGGGTTGGACTGCTATATTCTCTGTTGTAGCCATGACCTTCATAACCACAAGAATGCTCAGTTTTTTTTGTTTGCTTGTTTGTTTGTTTGTTTGTTGTTAATTTCTACTACTTTGTTAAAGAGTGACACTTCTAATGCTGTGTCACAATGCACCAACTGGGCCTACATATTGTTAGTAAGGACATTTTCAATATCAGTTTAATGTTTACAAGTTGAATTGTGATATTTATATTTTGGTAGTTAGTTTCTTTCGTGTGCGGTACAGTGGTGTAGTGGTTCGCATGTCTGCCTCACAGCAAAAAGCTCCTGGGTTTGAGTTCTGGGCTTGGGCATTTCTGCGTGGAGTTCTTCCATGCTTGTGTGGGTTTCCTCTGGGTACTTCGGTTTCCTTCCACAGTCCAAAAGACATGCACAGTAGGTTAATTGGCTGTTCCATGTTGCCCCTAGCTGTGAGTGTGTTGCAACGGTTGTATGTGTGTCGCCCTACGATGGATTTGCGAGCTGTTCAGTGTGCTACGAATTTGCCCAGAGTCAGCTGAGATGGGCTGTAGCCTCCAAGTGACCCTAATGGGATAAAGCAGTTCGGCAGATCAATAAAAATCTGAATGAGTTTCTTTCCTTAAGCAGGGCATTATGGGACTTTTATACTGTATATTTTTAAAGAACTGAGTTATATACCTACAGTACATACACACTGTGCTTACAGTTAAGGATTGAAATCACCAGGGATTATTATCACAATACCTATGTGGCTATTTGACAACATCACAATGCTTAGCCACAATATCTATTTAATTTGCGTCGCCATTCTGTAAATATTGCGAATGTATAAATATCCCCGATCCAATATTACAATTTTTTTCCTATAGGACTATAGAGGAACAGCAACATTTCAAACATTTCACTGCCTTGTATTTAATTAAATAATGATAAAAATAATACAATAAAATTTGGAGCCAGTGTGGTGAAACATGAAACGCCACACAAAAGAATCTGTACTTATCGTGTGATGCAATGCTTAATAATAGCCGTAGGCTCTTGGTCTAATGAGGAACATTGCATTTAGTGTCATATTCATGATCCTAAAAACATACTCACAAAAATACACCATTAATTATTAGTCTGAAATAAACTTTGCATTAAATATAATAAACATAGATTGCCAAGCATCCTTGAATTATGTAAAGACATGATTGTATTATGTGTGTGACTTAGAGTTGCATCTGTAAGGTGCACCCACACGATTCCGATCATGATCCCAATTTAAGATGATCACATGTATAAACAAATTTAACGGAAATGTGACCAGAATATCTTCCAATGTTGCTTCCATTTTTTCACAATTTTATACAAAGTTTCACCGATCACTACTAATGTGTACTAATGTTTCCCCGATGTACTCTGAGCACAAAAAAAAAACACTTAATTTTTTACCCATCCAAAAATATATATTAATCTTCCCCAGAGTTTTCCCAGAAATTCTACAATGTCCTCCAATGTTTTCCAATGTTTCCAGATGTTTTCCGATGTGTACCTCAGGGTTCAGAGGCATTTGCTGAGCACAGAGTGGTGCTGGAATCCCTAATCTAAAAGCTGGAACTTGTGTTTCATAAGCTGGAAATAATACTCAAGGTCGCATATACAGAACACCGGAGCAGGGATCTTACAACGTGCTGTCTTTTTTTGATTAAACATGAACCTGCAACCTTGTGTTTGGAAATAAACCAGTGTCCTGCTACAATATCAGTGTGTGTGGTGATAGATCATTCTGCTAACCTTTTACATTTATGGGACCTTTCTAGATGTGTCATCGATGGTGCTTAGCTGCATAACGCATGCTCCTGAATTGGTTCGTGCATCACGATAAGAAAATGTCTTTGTTCACACTCCTGACAGCTTGAAAGGTGTTTTTGAGCGTGAGAGAGGAACCAACAGGTGAGCTGCGATCTCGACTCTCACACTTTGCCTCAACACATCTCAATATGATGCAGGATTTCCTGGCACTCTTTTATTTAGATGTGCTGTAGCTACAAATCCAGATGCACTGAGAGAGGTGAACCAGCGATTAGAGTGATCTGCTGAAATGTGCCAAAGACAGGACAGCATGCGAAGGACCACATGCGACAGAGAAGATTTGCAGAAATATGAAAACAAACAAATAAAAAGCGTGATGTCGAGTTTGCACAGAGGCAGCAACATTTCTGTTTATTTATTTATTTTATCCGGCAGGAGCTTTTATCTAAAGTGAGATGGAATGTGATCCAAGCTTCAAGCTGTTAAAGGAGTTGAAACAAAGTGCTATAGAACTCAATTTCCAACAGTTTTTCAGAGACAAGTGCAAAGGGGTTATAGAAGGAGAATAGAGACATAAATAAGCACCAGGGTTGGCGTAAGAGTTGATGCGCTACAAACACTCACACCGCAGTCAAACTACAAACAATCCAGATCGCATCCCGAAACGTAAACTAAGATACACTAAAAATACACTTATAGAAGAAAGCCGTAACTCTTTTTTTCCCCCTTCAGTTTGTCTTCCTTTGGAAGGCAGAAGCTGCTCCTATGTAGAACCCTAAAACAAACTGCTTTCTTTTTACTAGAGGTTCCAAGTAGAGCCAAAAAGCTAGACCCAGAAACCATTAAAAGAACCAAAGAGTAATTATTATTGTTCTCATACTGCTACTGAAATGTCCTCACTGAGACTCGAACCCAGGACCCTCTTGGTGAAGGGTGGACATGCTAATCAATACGCCATCGTGCTGCCATATATCCAGTATTGTATATGTAAAATCAACAACACTTTAAAGATCTAAATGTAGGTTGTCTTTTGCACCTTAAATGTTATACAATTAACTATCTGAATATATCTTTTTGCAAATCTTACTATCAAATACACAAATCCTATCAGAAATATAACCTTGGTTGAGGTAAGAATTTAACTACAGGTGAATAAAATCTAACTGAATTTCAATGTTCATTTATTCATTCATTCATTTTCTGAACCGCTTGTTCATAATTAGGGTCGCGGGGAGGCTTGATCACACTAATTATTATCTCCCTCAAAATTTGGTCATATGGCCTTATAAGAAATACTTCTTATGAAAGTCACAGTTTATGAGGCTAATTAATGAACTGACTGCTTTATTATTATGTATCTTACATTTTTGAATTAAAATATGTAGAGAATAAAAGAAACTTTAAGGTTCAGTAGCTCAATAATAATAATGATAATAAAACAAGGTAGTTTTCTTGTGTTAGGTTTCAGGTCAAAGATTTTTATCTTTCACAAAGGAAAACAATGGACAAATTTATGTTTATTAATTTAGCTTTAAAATGATTGTGATCTTGGTACCATTGTTAAAATTGGGATTTTGACAAATCAAATGAACTAAATCTGGGGTATTTTTTTTCATGAATTAATTTTTATTGTCCTAGATTAATTCATTCAAATACACCAGATTCAGTTCATTTGTCATTTTTGTAAACAGTTTTTTAAGTTTCCCAGTGAACCATGAAATATCTAAAAGTCTGGTTTATAAGGAAGTCATTAAAGGTTGAAATTTGTTCTATAATTTTTTTTTTTAGAATTGAAAGCAGGAAAATGAGACCCGGATTTGAAAAAAATTGGGAAAATATAGCCAACGCATCCTAACCTGTCAACATACAGATCATTCAGCTAAAATTTATAAAGCGATATATTCCTGGTTAATATTATGATATGTGCAAAAACTTAAAGGACAAGATTCAACTAAAACATTAATTTAATTGGTCTAAATACTGTTTTCCGGTGAAACCGGAACAAGTTTCTGAATTCCTGATCTATAAAATTATATCATATGTTTGGAACTATTAGATCACTATCTATTCTTCATTTTCTGAGTTCAGACATGTTAATACATTGATACATACTTTAGATGTTTAGGGTTTTTTTTTAATTGTCGAGAGTGCTGTAGAGCACAGGTGGCAAACTCAAGGCCCACGGGGCAAATCTGGCCCGCCAACTCATTTTATGTGGTCCATGAGTTCTCTCAAAGTATATGATTATCGTACATTTTTCGTATGAACCGTTACCACGAAACATAATTCATCATCCATCCACTAGGTGGCAGAAAATCTATTTCAAGAGTCATTCATGGCTCAAATAAAGTTAAAAAAGGGTAAAAAATAACTAAACTAATCATTTTGCCATGCAGCTTTCATGATTGCCCTTGTTGACTAGATTATCCACCCCTTAATGACCTATAAATTTAGGGATGTTCTCATTGAAAATGAGTTTGACACCCCTGCTGTAGAGCTAGTCTTAGGAGAGAGTTATGTGAAATTTCAAAGTGTAGTTCAGTACACTCTGTGGTTTATAGGGAATTTATAGGGAATACAGGGTATGAGTCAATCTGCCAGTTTGTTGCACTTTTAAATTCACTCCAGCTGGTGATGGATGGGACAGTTGACTTGTATTTTGTTTTGCAATTAACAGCTGTTAAGTATTTCTATTTTCTTTATTGATTAGTCTTATATGTATGATATAGCAAACTACACGCCAGATGTGAGAGAAGTGCTCATTAAACACATGTTTAGTGCATGAACGCTAGGTGTAATTACTCTTGGTGTTTGTGTTTAGAATGATATAGGCTATAATGTGGTTTAGGTAATAGTTTTGGCTGAGATTCACATCAGCAGCATTTTTTTTTTATTGTTATAATGTAACAACAAATAGTCACGTATACTCCTCTTCTCTCTTCAGATGCACTTTTGAAACATTTTATTCCCACGCCTAAGAATACTGGCTTTTTTTTGTGGACTTTTTGTTTCGTAAGTAAAGAAAATCTTAGAGAAGTTGTGCATCTTTTTGTGTGAGTGTATGAACACAGTGACTGGTGGTAGAACTGGCTGCAATGCAAGGTCCACTAGCTAAAATCTTGCCTAAATGGTCAGGGTTGGCACCAGTTGTGCATGAACCTACTGTTGCAATCTCGACTGTTGAAAGAAACAGAAAAAAGCTGATAGCAATGCAGCCTACTCTTTACGAAAATCAGCAATGGTTCTTTTACATGCCTCTCACCACAGACAGCGAGAGAATGGCTGGCCTTTGATAACCCAGTTAGTTGCACTGACTTGAATCCACGACCTTCAGATCAGGAATCCAGCACCCTACCACCTGGACACCACTGCCCCAACAAGAAATTCATATCAAGTAAATTATGTTTTGGACACACTATGGATAAATATTCTATTTATTCTTGCCCTGCTAGTGGAATCAGATCCTGGTGAAGCTACACTCTCTTTTGTGGGACATTGATTCACTGACTAGATAGCTCATATTGATTTTTATATTCCTGTTGAGAGGCTTCCATTAAAACTGGCCTCCCTTCTTCCTTTTCATCTTCATTTAATAATCGTTCATAATTTACTTCAAAAGTTATTTTCCTGAAAATTATAGTGTGCCCTGTCTGCTGATGATGTCACTTATATTACTGCAGGAATGGTTTCAAACTAGGGGGTGGAATTTTAGGTGGAGAAGTCAGATAAACGGCATGAAATGTCCCAGTCACTCTTGAAATGTTGTACAGCCAATCAAATTAGTGCACTGGATCTAACTGTAGTATAACTTACTTTGTTGTCATTTTTCCCTGAAGACTTCTATGTTTCATGTACAAAAAACCATACATTCATGCATTATCTATACCACTTATCCTTCTAAGTAATCTTCTAAGCAAGATGGAGCCAATCCTACCTCATTCAGGCAAGATGCTAAGAATCTACTGCTGGTCTAACACACAAGCGATCAGACAAACACTCTCAATCACACCTAGACAATGTAGAGTAGCCAGGTGACATAATCTGCATGTGTTTGGACTGTGGGAGGAAACCAGAGCACCCAGAGGGAGCATAGGAGGAATATGCAAACTCCATACAGAAAAGACGCCAAACAGGTTAGAACTCAGAACCTTCATGCTGTGATGGAACAGGGCTAATCACTATACTGCAAAGACTGCTACATGTATTTTTTTTAAAGAATGTACAGCAGTGATGCAGTGATGATTATACACTTTCATGTAATATTGGATTATATTGATGAAAATAAGTAAACAAACAACAATATATAGTATTAACAAAAAAAGTTTTTGAGAAAAAAGTCAATATTTAGTGTGGCCACCCTTTACTTTGATTACAGCATTTAACATTTCAGGTGTAGTGTTCACATATTTTTTAATTTCTTCACTCACTAAACCATTTCATATGGTTTGAAGGTCATTCATGCTATGCAAAAATAAAAAAAAGAAATTGCGACACCTTAAAATTTTTCTGATAAATTGGTATTTTCAGTGTTTTTGTTTATTAGCCATACTTTTACCTCAATATAATTGTCGGAATTATATATATATTTGGTTCTCGTTGCCTACAATAGCATTGTTCAATACATTTTCACCAAAAAATTATAGAGAAGTAATTTTTTTTTTTTTTTTATTAGGAGCCCTTTTGGACAAAAGTGGTGGAGTATAATCTTCACTGCACACTACTGTAATAACCTGATTGCAATAAAAAGTGTGTGAATGCAGAGTTACCAAAAAGGTGACTGCAAGGTTAAAGAAAATATATAATGACATGTTTAATCCTAAGCTTTGTCATGTTTCTACGTCAATTTTTGAGTGTGCTCTAAAGGGAGTCAGTGAGGTGACATGAAAAAGGGCACCACATGTGCGTTCTGGATGATTGAGGACCTGACATGTTGCCAAATGTGCCATCTTTGTTATTAGGGAGAGATAAATAGGTGAAGGACTTGCATGGGTTTAAATGTAGGCAGTGTTGCTGGGAAATATGGATGGGGAAAAATCATATTATAAGAAACAACTGTTTCACTAAATACTCTGCTGAATATATCATGTCAGATGTCAGATTTTGTTCCCTGATCCCAGTTTTGTTATTCTTAATGTAATTCTACAATTTGTTCATTCAATCACGTTATAGAAACAGACCCTACGTGCCCCAGGCTCACACCTTACATGCTATTGCTTCCATTTACTCTTCTATGTCTTTTATGACAGAATTTCATCCTTAACCTGAAATCCATTTCAGTTCTATTTATAGATTTTAGGAACATTTTATATGTTGAAAAAAAAAAAAAAACTAGCTGTGTACACTGATATATTTAAAATCTAGTGGCAGACTTTTGCAAGAAGTTTGATATTTTGTATAGCAAGCCAGTTATTAGTCATAGTGAAATAAATCTCTTCAGGGGAATGCAAGAGATCCTGATCCCCCTGTCAGGGTTCATGATAATGACCAGACCAAAGTGTACATTATCTCTGGCTTGTATGTGTTTAAAAGTTGTGCTTATATGTTTTTATATAATAGCATGATGGGAGCATTGCCGAATTGCTAAGGGTATACTTCGCATTTGCACAGTGTTGGCTGAGATCGGCTCCAGCCCCCCGGTGACCCTAGTGGTATTATTAAATGGTGTGACACATGAGTGATGAGTGAGTGAACAAAGACACATTTTAATTTATTAATGTACAGAACGTCACAGACTTGTATTCCAACGTAGTTCATTTCTTATACCAATAATCATACATACGTTTTCTGCAAAGTCAAAGAATAAATAAATAACAAATAAACAAACATATTCATTTTTAATTATTTTTTTTAAATCAGGAATGAAGCAGGTAAGTAGAGTCATTTTGTTCCATGGCATACTGTATCTGGGCGGCATGGTGGCGTAGTGGTTAGAATGTCCGCTTCAGAGTAAGAAGGTCCTGGGTTCGAGTCCACATTTCAGTGTGGAGTTCACAGAAACGTCCTGTGGTTCTTCCTGTGGTTATGCCGGTTTATTCCAGGTACTCCAGTTTCTTCCCACAGTCAAAAGAAATGCACATTAGGCTAAATGGCTGTTTCAAATTTGCTCCTTGGTGTGAATGTGAGTGTGAAGGTTTGTGTATGTTGGCCTGCGATGGTCTGCTGAGCTGTTCAGAGTGTACCCTGCCTTTATCCAGTATCGGCTGGGATAGGCTCGCACTTTCCTGTGACCCTAATAGTAGGATTAAGTGATTCGGCAAATGGGTGAGGGAGTGAGTAAGTGGTGTACAGTATCAGCACCCATGGCTATTTCATGGCAGAGGAGTTGTCTTGTAAAATCAATATAAATAAATAGTTTAAAAAGTAATTAAACAAGATGCTTAAAATGCCTGCAGTGAAATTAAAAAACTGTTTATGGCTGGGAATGTAGCATTCATCCATCCATCCATCCATTATTTATACTGTTCATCCTTTAAGTTTTTGGGGAAAGCTAGAAGCAGTCTCAGCTGATTTCAGTTATGAGGCGGGGTACACCCTGAAAGGGGTTACCAGTTTATCCCCGGGCTAACACAGACACAAGCAACCATTTACACTTACATTCATGCAAGGAATCAGAGGAGGTAAATAATAAGTGTACATTTGGTACAAGTGCATATTGTGGTAAGGTTCCTGATAGTAAGTGATAAAATAGTTTGCATTAGGTGTTATGCAATGAAAAATGTCTAGTAACCAAAACTAAATGTGAGAGTCTGCACACTGAATAATTTCAATTATGTCCTAAACAACATGTTTACCAGTAATTCCCTGGAGGAAAGTTGAACTCTAATCCCCCCACTGCTGAGGGAATGTGAGCTCCCTGCTCACCTGTGTATGTGTGTGTGTGTGTGTGTGTGTGTGTGTGTGTGTGTGTGTGTGTTCACTGCTTCAAATGAGTGTAATTAGAGCCTAATTTTCCCACGTTGGCTTAAATAAATTGGGGAAACAGTTTGTATCTAGGTCTGTGATAACTTAACCTTGGCAGCACCTATTCGTCCATTATGGGGGACAAGCGAAACTGGTCAGGCAGTGATGGCTCAGTGGTTAAGGCTCTGGGTTAGTGATCTGAAGATTGGGGGTTCAATTCCCAGTACAACCTGTCAGCCATTGTTGGGCCCCCGAGCAAGGCCCTTAACCCTCAATTGCCCAGTTGTCTACAGAATGATAAATGTAAGATGCTCTGGATAAGGGTTTCTGCCTAATGCCATGAATGTAAACTGGAATGATGAGAGGTGGGGTACACTATTGACAATTTAGCAGACTGTCATTCAGAACAGATTCATCCCAAGAGCTGCATCCCTAAACAAGCTGTCCAGATGATGAAAATACTGCCATCAAGAATAACATTTATTTTATGCTGTCCCATAAATTTGGGACAGTGAAAAAAAAGAGCATAATATGAAATGATAGGAGGTTTTCCATCATCATATTATACAATCATGATTATTATATCATACAGCACTGATCTGTTGTTTTCTTTTTGGAGATTTAATATCTTGGAACATCAAAAAGACAAGTCGGTTCCTGTTGTCAGTTATGTTATAGCTGCGATAAACCATAATTCCATCACCAGCATTGTTCTTCGCCCTTTCTTTCTTTCTTTCCGAAATAAATAAATAAATACATACATACATACATACATACATACATACATACATACATACATAAAAATACAGCCTTTACTGAGAAAACAGGAAGCATAGACTTCTCTATCCATGACAAAAATCATGACCACATTAATTAATATATTTTCTTAAACAATAACACCTTTAATTTTAATTTTACATTATGTGGGGAAGTGGGTGGCATGCTGGCATAGTGGTTAGCACGTCCGCCTCACAGCATGTAGGGCCTGGGTTTATGTCCCGGATTCGGTGAGGGCGTTTTTTTGTGGAATTTGTGCGGGTTTCCTTCGGGTGCCCTGATTTCCTCCCACAGTCTGAAAACATGAACATTAGGCTTATTGGCTGTTCTGAATTGCCCCTATGAGTGAGTGTGTATGTGAATGGTTATTTATGTGTTGACCCTATGATAGACTAGCGAGCTGTTAAAAGTGTTCCCTGCAAGAGGCTCCAGCCTCTCTGAAACCATAATAGGATTAAATGGTTCGGCAAATGAACGAATGAACGAATTATGTGAGGTAGTATGTAGTGCCGGTCAAGTCTGAGAGCTGTTACTGTAAAAACAATGAGGTGTTAAAATGAGCACATTAATATGAACCTATTATTCTTAGTACAGCCAGAGCTACTTTATGAGCTTGCTGGTAACACTGCAAGGTATTAAATACAACACAGAAAAACAAATATATTTATTGTGATATGTATATAATTGGGCGGCATGGTGGTGTAGTGGTTAGTACGTACATCTCACAGCAAGAAGGTCCTGGGGCTTTGGTGTTTCTCTGTGGAGTTTGCATGTTCTTCCTGTGCTTACATGGCCTTTCTCTGGGTCCTCCGGTTTCCTCCTACAGTCCAAAGTCATGCATATTAGGCAAAATGGATATGAGTGTGATTGTGAATTGCTGAGTGTGTATTGGCCCTATGATAGACTGGCAGATTGTTTAAGGTGTACCCTGCCTTTGCCCACTGTCGGCTAAGATAGGCTGCTGCGAATGAGTGAGAGAGACGTATCTAAATAAAATATACAAAATCTGTTTTCACATACGTTGTCATCCTTTAAGCTCCATAGAAGAATTAATAACTAATAGGATTTATGTGTGTTTTTATCTATATATCTGTAAAATTGCATTTGCCCCATTTTATTTGTAACCGAGATATCGTGTTAGTATGCTGCAGAGTGTTTAGAGTGGGGGAAATAGAGGTGTGGTACAGACACTTAAGTTACAAAATCCGGGCCAGTATTTATCTGAGAACTTCTTAGAGCCAAGATCTAATAATGTTCTTAATCATAAAACAGTCTGCTATGAAGAACACGTCACTCTAAAACTTTTATTTCCCCTCAGTAGATTTGTCACCTTATTACCAATTGAAATGAGGATTATACAAGACTTATGATAAGCATCATTCCCATGTATGGTAAAGTTCATATCTAATGGCCATTAACATAATTACAGTTTTTACTCTCTGATTAAATGAAGGAAGCATTTCACACACAGTTACAGTTAGGCACTCAACACCTGAGTGCTGGATATAAAGCTGTGCTTGGCACCGCCTTTAATCTGCATGTGTGAGACTGAAAGAGTGGCTGAGACGAAAGAAAATCCATAGACAAGCTACAGATTGTCTCCATTTCACTGCAGATGATGATATTAGTCTAAGGCTCTTGGGAGTCTACCCTCTTTACAGTTTCTTCTGTATGTGCCAAGTTGGATTCAGAGACCTTTTATTATTGAGCAGACAGAGCACTAAACAGAATGGTTTGTAATTCAAACCAAGTTTAATCTGTATGCTGGTTGAGTGCCTGGGAGTCCTCTGGAGGTTAAACATCCTTCGTTTGTCTATTTTCACTGAACGCTTTATCCGGTAAGGGTTAAGATGGATCCAGAGCCTATAAGAGGAACACTGGGCACTAGGAATGGGCAATATCATGTATATATAAAATACTATACTATCCTGTATGTATCCTGATACTAATGGGCCCAAAGAAAACTCACATGAATGCAAACACTCATACAGAAGTCTGCATAAATATGAGATTATGCTAGAAAACAACACCCTTAAAGTTAGATGATCTAAATTTTGTAATCTGATATGGATAACATGTAATCTCACAGTCTCTGCAGTGTAGCCTATTAACTGAAATTTAAAGGGGAGATATTATTTCCTTTTTTTGACCCATAAATGTTGTTACAGTGTTGAATAGCCATGTCAGACAACACCAGAGTGCAAACTAACAAGGTTAGCGCATATTTAAGTTTTCCCTCTGGGCTGTTTTAGTTAGGCATAAACACAAGGTGCACAGCAGCATCTTTAGCCTTTCTGATCTGCCTCCCAGCGCACTGAGCGTATAAATTTCAGGCGACCAATCAGAGCACAGTAGGCACAGAGAGCGAAAGACCGTAAATGGGAGGAGGAAGCCAAACAGCTTATCCAGTGTGCTCACTCAGTATTTGTGTTTCAGCGTTTTGTGGATTAGAAGTAGTTTGGTGCTCCACTGGTGCAATTAAGAATAGACGTTAGTAATGTATTTGCTTACCGATATTAACCATGCAAGATATTTAACAATTATTTACCCAGAGCAAGGTGTATGTGACTGAATAGGCCCGAGATGGAACGTCAATTCAGCAATCCACCAAGCCTGAGGTAACGGCATAGTTTTAAAGTCACTCAAAGTTTCGACTACAGATTTGAAGTTCAAACTACAAGCAAGTGTCCAAAATGCGCACTGAAATGCATGTTTCAAAACTTGTTCAAAGTGTTAGTATATACTACACAGAAAAACAAAAAAGCAACTAAAATGTGATACTTTATATTTTTTCCATTTTTAAACTCCTCGTGACTGAGACAAAACACAAGTGTTCATAATTTTGATTTAAGTATTATTCACTCAGGATAATGTTTTTTTAATCCCCAGATAGAAGACCAGTCAGATTGTGCCATTTCCAGGAAGTATATACTGATTAATCATGCATGAATCAAGTAAGGGAAAAGCTAGAGTGAGTAAAGATGAGTGAGCCAGTCATAATGACGAACTAAACCCCTTTAAGGTGATTTGAGACCTGATCCTTCTGAAAGAGTTTATTTCGTGCTCACTGTACATTATCTATATTATGTACATACTAACCACTTACAACATACTAATCATTATTATTATTATTATTATTATTATTATTATTATTATTATTATTACAAGATCAACTAGACGCACCCGGAGAACTCAAACCTCCTTATTTTAATTTCATGCAATTATTATTTCACAGTTCTTTATATTTCAACCTACAGCTGCTTAGATCCGGAACAAACTTTGATTTCTGGTAGGTCTTATATAGATGTTGTACTGTAATTTTTGTGGAAGCATAGTAGTCTTTACATATGGTGTTGAATGCAAAATTGTAAAAATTTCCCTTATCCTGCAATGGCAGAAATGGACACCACCAAAAGCTAATGGAGTGTTACTTTGGCTATACTTTACCCCTCTAAAAAATATCAAAATCCGTTCATAATTTTTTTGCTTTAAGTTGCAAGCTAACAAACAAACAGCCAGACAAGCCAACACTGGCAAACACGGAGGAAATAATAACATGCTCCATAGCAACGGTCTGTTATGCTTTGCGATGGTCTGTTTTCTAGGGGGTTGACGTACGCTGAGCTGGGGAGTATCATGAAATTAACCCTAACAGAATGACCCTGACACTCTGAAGGAGGCTATTTTTAACAATAACGACTAACTTGCAATGCATTGTCCCAGGTGTTCCATGGCTGCTTACGAAAGAAATTAATAATTTGGCAAAATATTGATCTCAAAAATTAAATTTAAAAGTTATACTTAACAATAGCTTGTTATAAAGAAACAACCGATCACTAGATACTGTTATTGACCAATCAGAACTCAGTATTTAAATAAGCCTTGCAATAAAGCACCCCCGCCCTACTTAGGAGTAAGTATATCATGTACATCAATCCACTTAGCAAGGAAGATTGTAAGTCAGCTCATTCCTTAGCTGAACCCCTGAGCTACTGCTGTCTCATTAATACCTCATTTTAGACTAATATTGTGCAGTGCAGTTTACTGAAGCTGATGCAAGACTAAATTCTAAAACATCCTGTACAAGAGCAGAGTAATCTATAAGGAGTTCTGTTAAGATTGCCCTTTGCCTGCAACTGAGCAGCAATTACTATGTAATTGAGAGCCCATGAATGACTAAACTATTACAGAACTCATAGTCCCCGACACACGTTTAGTCTCCCCGGTGACTTTTATTAACTAAGTCTCTTGTAATATTAAGTAATCCATCGTAAATTCCTGGTTTTTTGAGTGATTGTGGCAACTTAGATCCTTTTCATTGCATCATTTGTTTCAATCATATGTGAAAACATTGATCAATCTCCCCTTTTTACCGAACAAAACAGAGAGAGAGAGAGAGAGAGAGAGATAGAATAAGCTGTGATTGTGATTCATGAGGGAGAGGTGCAGCCGAGGCTTTTCCAACATCACAATGAAACTCTTTTGTGTGTTTTGTGATCGGTTGGAGCTCCCCATTGGATACAAAGCGTAGTAAACACATGGACAAAAAAAAAAAAAAGGAGGATGCATGAATTAGTTATGAGGGCACTTCATTTAGCCACCCATCCTCCCTTTGTATGTTAAAAGAGTAGTTGAGAGAGAGAGAGAGAGAGAGAGAGAGAGAGAGAGAGATAATGATGGTGAGCTAGATGACAAGATAAAGCCTTGATCTTTCTGTATGTTTTACTCACATCATCCTTGCCAACATTCAACATCTCTCTCTCTCTCTCTCTCTCTCTCTATAATTCTTTCTCATCCATTCTCATCCCATATTAACCCATGGAGAAACAACATGAAAGCATCTGGACTTGTATCCAAAAATCTGCACAGCTCTCCTTTATAACAAATGATGCACCACATGCTTAACATCCCATTTGAAAGGAATCAGGGCAGCAGAAGCATCATATTGGTCCCTATGAATACATTAAATTTATTCCTGATGTAATTTCTCGAAGCTTATGACTGTTCAGCAGCGAAAATCAATGTTCTGACTAGAGAGGGAAATGATTGATGATTTTAATATAACTGTCTCTGGCCAAACACGCCTCTTATTGTTAAAAAAAGGCTTTTCTGTACCTGCCACATGTTGTTGTTTCCTCTTCCAACTTTCTTTTAAGGCTCGTTCTCCTTTCTTCTACGTTTTTTCTCTCTCTCACTCACTACAATTTCCTGTGAAGAACAGCCGTCAGCTCTTGTAACAAGATGTTCGTGCACGTGCACGTGCTGCCCCGTATGCATATTGGGGATGTAAAAGCATTTGAACCCATTACCTGGAATGAACAGAACAAGCGCTAACCAGATACAAATACAGATAAAAACACGCAGAGCATTATTGTTTTCTTAGACGGCTTGCCAGAAAAAAGTTCACAGGGCATCTGGTTAAGACTGGAGGTGTGCACCTGAACATGCAACAAAGAGTCACATGAGTGGGAAGATTTTGCTTACAAGTGAATGGTTGGATAGGATATGAAGCTGGAGGGCAAAGAAAGAGCAGGTTCATTAACATGCTGTCAGGTAAGTTGAGTGGAGGTGGGTGCAAGTGCAGAATACTTTAATGTTAAGCTGTAGAACACAAAAACAACAAACAAAGACACTATAAGCATGAGCAATAGACTGCAGACAAATAAAATAATTATGCATGACAGGACAAAGGTACTGGGAATATGAGACACCTAACATGCAACGGCTGATGCAAAAGGTAGTACATGGCGGCTATGTTGGTTGGCCACGGTGCGTTCTGGGAAGCATAGTCCAGTGCTGACATCACTCTCACTTAATCCCAATAGGGTCGCAAGGAGGCTAGTGCCTATTTCAGCCAACAGTGAGCGAAGGCGGGTACACTCTGAATACCTTGCCAAACCATTGCGGGGCAACACACACACACACACACACCTAGAATCAATTTGGAACAGCCAAACAGCCTAAAATGCATGTCGTAGGATTGTGGAAGGAAAACAGAGTACCCTAAGGAAACCCGTTTGAGCATGGTGAGAACATGCAAACGCCACACAGAAATGCCAGGGAACCCAGGAACCCAGGATCTTCTTGCTGTGAGCTGGATGTGCTAACCACTACGCCACTGTGCCCAGTGCTGACATGACAGACGTAATACATTTACTTTGTTCATTAATATTTTTTTGTATTTTCCAGTGTGTCTGTGCGAAGCATTGTATGGTTCATATTTTACATTGTATGGTTCATATGGATTCTATCTATTTATCTATAAATATTTCCTGTATCCCGTGATGCATTGAGCCACTTTCGTAATTTCTGTTGCTGTGCATGTTTTTTTTTTTTTTTCTTTTTTTTTCTGAGTGGTTTGCAAGCCCTCTGCAAAACCTGTTGCCAAGGACAGACTCACTCTTATTCACATCTATGGGTGATTTAGAGCAGCCATTTGACCAAACATTTTTGTTTTTGGAATATGGGAGGAAACCAGTAGACACAGAGGAAGCCCACACAGGCACAGGGAAAATGTGCAAACTCCACACAGAAATGCCCTTGCCATCCACAGAGCTCGAAGACAGGACCCTCTTACTGTGAGTCGAGAGTGCTAACCAAAACACCAATATGACCTCCTAAGTTTATATTTAATTTAAAAAAGAAAAGAAAAGAAAGATCACTTGTGGTTTAGCTGACGCCCACATTGGGTTCAAATCCAGAATATCAAAATATCCAACGATAAACACCAATATTTGGAGCACAAACAGATACAGGTTGTGAAAGAGTGTAATATCCTAATACATGTCCTCATACTGTTGAAAGACCCATGTGGCAATTCTTCTAAATGCAGTTCCTCTGTGAACATTTTCTACAAATAACAAGACATTTTAACCAGAAATTATCTGAGCTATTGTTTCAAATTGGGGGATTGCCGAGACAATAGATTTGCAGCAGCATAAAGAGGAGAAGAACTGCAGGGGTGTTATGTAACAAAATCAGAAGAATGTGAGGAAACAAGCAGAGTCTGCTGTGCCTTTTCCTGACCTGATTTTAGTACATAATCCACCTCCTTAAACCTCC
>JAOUQZ010000017.1:9850259-9860542 GCA_028564935.1 Neosilurus hyrtlii
CACACACATACATATATATATATATATATATATATATATATATATATATATATATATATATATATATATATATATATTCAGCATTATAATACTATAGAGAGTACTCCTATTTTTTGTGAGTAATTTCATAACCACAGTCCAGTGGTTTTCATCGAATCGATCAGAAGTGAGGGTGCTTGGCTTGTGCACATGATACATTTTTAGACAGGTACAATGTAGAATACAGTTCAGTCTAAAGGAAAACATTGGTATATATTCTGCTTCATGCTAATGGTCAACGTCTTTATGAGTTACTTTTGCCGTCATTGTCTGGTTAGTGCACTGCTGCCATCATATATCATTCATGCACACAACATCCCCACTGAAATACATCACACTGGGACAACAGCCTGGGTTGTTATAAGAAGAATATATATATATAGTCCATCCTGTACATAATGTTTCTGCATGTCTTTCTAATCTAAGTTTGTTTGCCTTTATTGATAGTAAATTCGAGCCTAACCAGACAGTTTCATCCGATTGGTTGTGATACTTCTTCATCCTACATGTTTTGACAATGATTTCTTTGTCTCTCTTTTGCTATTACACACCTTACCGATTTTATCAGATATGCTGTATAGTTATTTAAAAACTCCTTCCCAAAATGTAAAAAAAAAAATTATTTACACCTGTAATAGCCTTCCACCTGTGCTCTGGTTTGTCTTTTCAAATATTTTGTCATGGTGATGTGAATTATCTTGAAGTATCCAAATTCTTTCTGCACTCTATCTGCAAAGATTTCAATAAAATCTACCTGGTATTACATTGTGAATACTTTCGTGTCTTTGTTGTGGTTTGACGCTGCGGTGACAGGCATTAAAGACGCCCGTTCACTTACCAGGCATATTAAATAAACATGAAGTACAGTGTTGTCTACTGGGGCAAATGTGACCTAATGGTTAGAGAAGCGGGTTTGCGACCAAAAGGTCACTGCTTTGATTCCCGAACCAGAAGGAAAAATGTGTGGCGGCAGTGGAACTGAGCAGTACCTTCCCTTCCTCCACCTTCATGGCTGAAGTGCCTTTGAACAAGGCACCTAACCCCCAGCTGCTCTCCGGGCACTGCAGTGTGTGGCAGCCCATTACTCCAAGTGTGTAAAGCCAAATTTTCCTTGTGGGATTAATACACTATATATTAAATAAATGAAAAAAATCTCTTGGAAACAAAATGGAATCAGCCAGTGTCTTTACGAAGCCCCATAGTTATGACTGTACACGAGGGTCAATGACTCTTGCACTGGGCGCGATGATGTGAGTAAACAACGCCATCTTGAGGTGTGAATGTGATTGGTCGTGTGTGTTGTCCTGTGTTTATCTGGTGAGATGTTCAGGGTGTATCCTGTCTGAGTTGGCTGAGATAGGCACCAACCTCCCTGTGAGGAGTAGGATTAAGCAGCGTGGCAAATGATTGACGATCAAAAATTAGCCTGCATCAAGGGAGGATGTGGTGTAGTGGTTAGCGCATCCACCTTATAGATAGAAAGTCCTGGGCTCACTAAGGGTGTTTCTATGTGGATTTGGAAGTTCTCCATGTGCTTGTTTGGGTTTCCTGTTACAATCCAAAGACATGCACATTAGGCTAATTGGCTGTTTAGGTTGCCCTTAGTTGTGAGTGTGAATGGTTGTGTGTTTTCTGCGCTGGTCTGGCGAGCTTTTTGGGGTGTACCCCACCTTCGCTCAGTCGGCTGAGATAGGCTCCAGCCTCCCTACGACCCTCACAGGATTAAGTGGTTCAGCAAATGAATGTTATGATAAATAATCAGGATAATATCATTCAGGATCATGCTAAAGATGAGCAAAAGCCTAAATACTAATAATAAAACTAAAAATGTACCCATAATAAAACCCAGCAAGTGCACCTGATTCCAAAATTACACCAAATTTCACTGGTGATTAAAAAAAGTAGAGATATTAAATGAAAACCATTTAATAATGAATATCATGAGGTTTTTTTTTTTTTGTTTTTAAATGTACTTAAAATAATTTGGCATTCAAATGTAAGCAAAACACCTCAGAAGAGTTTGTGCGTTTCCCGCCATGCACAGCGCATAAAAACTATGGACGAGTTCACTTTCAGACTAGCGGGGGCGCTTACTAAGAATTCAGAATTATATTTAAAAGCCGTTGGGAGATTATATATGAAGTAACCATTACGTGTGTACATATATGTTATTTAAAAGCATTCGTGTGCAGTATAAGCGATTTTGTCTTCTAATGTTAAGGAAATGTTACTTTGTATTTCACCCGTGCACCCATTGTTGGTGTGGTGGTACGGTCTCGACTCAAACTCTGCACATGTTGCTGTTCGGCTACTGAACCAACTGGTGAACAGTGCTTTCGCTGAGAGTGAGCTGTAACGGTACAGTCGGTAGCCGGTCAGGCGTTGGTCCATCATCTGCACAGATTTTGATCTCGAAGAGCTCTGGTCGCCACATCGACAAACAGCTATTTACACAAAAATCATTTGATTAGTTGTTTTGTTTAGTTTTTTTCCCCCTCTGCGTGAAATATTCGTGTATTCAGTACCGTGGAAAGGCCTGGGTAATATCGGATGTGGTGAGTTGTGCATACTTATGTGCCTTAGCTAATGCTAGCTCCCTAGCTAACGCTTCTGGAAGAATAGATTGTTGCAGCTTGTTAGCTAGCCGCACTCAGCCGCTCGAGCTCAGATGCTAGTTTGGCTCTTTTTTTGAAAGCTAGCCGTCTGTTATTACAGTGCAGGCGGGTTTTAATGTGTCCTGGGCTGAACCAGGTTTCAGGTTCGGGTTCTAAAGCTGTCATACGCGATAGGGTTCGGTTCAGGGGGGTCGTTAATTTAGGAGTCGTCCACAAGTTGAAAAGGAACGTTAGCTTTGTGAGCTAAAGGGGCTAACAAGCGTCTTTTTTTTTTGGCTTTATGTGGTGAGAGTCAGTTATACCGACGGGCAGCTCGCTGGCTAACAAGCTAGTAGTGCTTTGCTTTGGTTTTCAACGCATCGTTTAGCTAGTTAGCCTTCTTGTTATTTAACCAAAGAACCGTTAATAGCTGAACCGGTTAAATTAACGAGCTGAACCTTTTATAGCTGTTGGAAGTATGTCGGATGGAGGGATAATCCCTGAAATGAGGGAGAAAAGAGTTTGAGCTCCGCTCTTAGTTTGACTACTTAAATAATAAACAAGCTGTTAACCGAGCCGCATGTGATGCTTTAGAATAGAGCTGGACCCTCAAAGCTAACGGTCTCTGTCAGGACCTGGAAACCAGCGGTCTGTTCTTCATTTGTGTGGCGTCCTGTTCACTGGGGTCGTGAGCTCAACCCTGTCCCTAATCCAGGGGAGCAGATCGCATGCAGTGACGATGCCAGAGGAGGAGAGGGCAGGTGTCCGGGCAGAGCAGGGTACTGATGCTCGCCTCCGGGAATAAACCGAGCCTAAATAATACAACACCAAATCATCCACCTGGGCCTTTGTCAGAAAAGCTCGCCCCCTCCCCCAACCAGCATTATTTAGCATTTTATTATAAAAAAAAGAAAAAGAAAGTCGGCCTGGATGGAACCAGATTTCTCTTCCTGTGCCTTTCTTTCACCTCAGGCTTTATGTAACTCCTGATTGGCATCGGAAAGCTGTTCAAATAGTTTTGCATGCTGGGAAAGATGTTAGATAATGCACTGTATCAGACAGTAATGATCTCATCCGAATTAAGATGGCATGATTTTTTTTTTTGGGGGGGGAGGGGGTGGTGTAGATTGCTGATAGATCACACTGTTAGTGTTTTATCGATGTGTAATTTTGTCATTACGATGTCATCTCATCTGTATTTGTTTCAGCAGTTCCTGTCTTTTCAGTATCTTCGGTTGCACCTTTCATAAGACTTTAAAGAGTAGCGGTATTCATCGTCCCATCATACAGAGCGTATTTTAACATAAACGACCATAAAAAGAACTATACTGGACCATTTTAACCAGTGGAATACTAGTGAGGGCTGAAACAATACAGAACTACCTTTTTTCCCTCTCTGTCTCTGGAGGTGACGTGAAGTTGTTGGGCCGGGTTGTCCTGCACAAGTAAACAAACAGCGAGCGACCTTTTAGGTGATAACACTCGGCTCGTACCTTTGACTGATTCCTTTTGGTGAGGTGCTGCTCCCGTCGGTCGTCATCTTTTTTTTATAAACGTTTTCAGAGTGTGCCGATGTTCCGTTATGCTTTTCGTGATTTCTGTGCTTGTTTGTTCAGCCATTTACTTTGCACGCCGCCATTTTCCTGGTGTGCAGCTCAGCGCCGGCCGATGACGTGTTATCATAGGCTGGTGTCTGCTGCACGCAGCCCAGCCGGTAGGACAAAACATCTCTACCAGAACATTTCTGCCAGGTCTGGAACAGCCAATGAAGAAGGTAACATGGTGCTGGGGTCGCCTAGTAGTAGTAGCAGTGTGTGGCAGCACTTGCACGTAGGTGACAAGGAATAATGTTGCCTCACGGAACCATTGATGTCATACACGTGCGTTTGAAAATGCTATTACTACAAATTTACCACAGGTACACTTTAAGCAATGTCAGGCAGGTGACTGTTGGACTGTTTAGGATTACCAGATCAAGGTTAATATCATCTGGGCGACCTAAAGTTAGGCAGTCATACAAGATGTGGTGCACGGTCTGTTCTGGGCTGCCACCTATGCAGGCTGGAGATTGGCTTTGAACCCAGCGGTACATAGCAGCGTTGAAACGACCTGCACCCATCCGACAGTGGCTGACCCATTCCTTCGGGGAAGTACTCACTGGATGGTAGGCAGGAATTTTAAATCACTGTGAATGAGCTAGCCTGTTGTAGAATCTTCTGTTTTTGTCCTAGTGTGATAGTCTTCAAATTGCGGGATCACAACATCTTTGAAAATCATCTACTTGACTTGATGAGATCCTGCACATCTGACTTATCTTCTGTAGTGCCTGGTAATCCTAAGTGGATAAAAACCTGAAGACTTTGGGTAGTTGTTCTTCAAGTTCCAGTGGAATCTTAAGGTACGGGTGACACGGTACTTCGGTTCTGTCTCAATCCCACGACAAATGGAAAAAAAAAAACATTGTATCGTGTCTTAGTGTTGAAAGAATGGTTCCTGTTTGTTTTTGTGTTCAAAAGGAAGAAAGTAGTTTTTGAATCATAATTGAGCTGCATATTTACAGTGCACATTTACTGGCAGCAGTGATTACTCAGATGCATTAAGTTTGAATATGTATCAGGTTGTGTGCACCCTTTCTGTGCCACCTTGTTGGAAGATAAACAAAGCCTCACCGATACAGCCTTTAATAAAAGCCTGATGCTTTTCCACTCAACTAATTTACAATACTGACTAAGCCGACCAAATACGTTTCACCGGACAGGGCGAGTAAGGAGGGATATCGAGAGAAAATAAAGATTGTGGATGACTTTGATCTGTATCCCGATGTGGGTGAACGATGTAAATTTTTTTTAAGTTTTGGGGCGTTGTGATGTATTTACATTCGTTTTACATTTTTTTAAGAATTAATATAATTATTTAACAATAAATTTCTTGCTTTGCATGCTATTGTCTGTGCCTTTCCGAGCTTTTTTCTTTCTCTCTGCATATGTGTGTATACACACCAACACTTTGCTGACAGGCTTCGTCAAACTGGGACTTTCCTTAAACACTTCCATGGATTTTTTTTACAAATAGAAAAAGCCCATTGCAAATGTAATATATATATATATATATATAAACAAATTAATGCTTTCAGCATTCGCACCAATAAACATACATGCATATTACAGCCGACATCGCAAATAGTTTAGAACCTTACCAGACTTCATTAGCTTCCTTTGATGCAGGCAAATATCTCAATAATGGTGTCATATTTAGAATTGCATTAGGTAATTAATGTAAGAAAACAAACAAGCTTGGAAAGGCACAGAGTGAAAAGCATGTAATTTAATGTTAAATCATTATATTATTTCAGAATATTGCAAAACGTATAAAAAGTAATACATCACAATACCTCAAAACTTATTTAAAAAAAACATGCCCATCTGGGATGAAACCAGGTGCAGGAAACAGGCGTGACCATGCCTGTCAGTGTCTAGATAAATTGCCTTGGTGGTTAATCACTGCTGGTGTTTTATAGAAAGTCTTCCCAGAAATGTTCGAGGTGTTTGCACAGGTGACCACTGCACAGAAATTGACTGTCCCCGCTCAGGATGAGGGAATCTCACTGTTGAAAGGAGTGTTTACTGATGATACATTGTTTTTGTTTTTAACAATGATTGCGAACTGTAGTAGCACATGCCCTGCCATGGCCTGGCAAGCTGTCCGGGGTGTGCCCCGCCCTTGCTGAGAGTCGGCTGAGATGGGCGCCAGCCTCCCCGCGACCCTGATTAGGAGTAATCGGTTCAGAAAATGAATGAATGAACTACCACATTATCACCACTCTTTGGTCTGTTGACTGATTCATGTGGTTTTCATGTATTCTTGATGGGGAGAGCTCCTGTGTGTGTTTCCTTCGTTGTCTTTGTTTCCTTCCCAAGATGGTGGATATACATTTCTGACACGTTTGTGACGTCATGAAAACACTATATATTGTGACCAGGTTGCTGGTCCCTGAGGATTGGCTTGGCAGGCTGGTATAAATGTTTCCATGCAGTGTGTTGGTGCATTTTATAAAATCGAACAGTAACAAGAATTAAACAGGTTTGAGTTGCATTTAAACGTAAGTTTTAATCAGTCTTATAATTAATATAAAGCAGAGTTCAGGGACCAGGAGGGCCTGTGAATGTGTGTAGTTTGGAGATCAGTGTACATGCTGTGCTTTTTATAAAATACGACCGTTCATCAGCAGTAACGTTGTTCCTGTGTCAGTACTTGCATGGCTTCTGTTTGACTTTTCGCTCCTGGACTACATTATTAGCGCAACATGTTTTATTTCTGTGATGAAACCGGTTTGTGACTGAGTGCCTGTGATGGTGCGGCTGACCAATGAGCGCCTCCCCTGTAAGGACCTCTCCCTGAAAGCCCGCCTCTTCCTGGTGAATATATGAGAAGCTCCGCCCCTGCGCTGTAGCTGCCATTTTGGTTTTGTTCCGTGCGCTGTGAAGTGAAAGCAGGAACGCGATTAGTTTACACGGTGTAAGGGAGAAACCAGCACGGTGACTCGGCAGGATAGTGACGGCGGGGCTTTCTCGCAGTATCTCGGCGACAGAGCGAGAGAGAGAGAGGGGGGAAAAAGGGAAAGATTTACGACGACACTGTGGTATTTCCTTTCATTGTTATTTTACTGTTTTATTTTTTTTGTTTGTTTGGTTTTTTTAATCACTCCAGCTGCTCGTATCGTCGACGTTTGACGCGCGGATCGGTTTTGCCGACACTGAGAGTGGACCGAGTGAAGGGTTATTGGTAAGAGAGAAACCATCCAACACTGCAACTTGGTGCCGTTTCATTTATTTCCCTCGCTGCTCACTTTCCGTGTTGTGGGTGTTCAGAGCTGCACCAGAGCGGCTTCTGCCTCCTTCCCTCCCCCCTAAGGCCACCTGGATTTGACGCCTTGCCGTTTCCTTCTTTCTTTAAAAAAATAAAACCCGGAAAGTTTCGTTTCTTGTAACCGTGATTAGCAGTCAGTCAGTCAGTGGGTGGCTGGTCACTACCGTAAGTGCGCTCAGCTAGGCCTCAGGACCCGAATCTGAAAACTGCATCTGTCTCTGTGCGGTAGCTAGTTAGCCTGTTAGCATATCCGAATTAGCCGAATGAGGGGAATAAACAACCCCTGGTTAACAACAGCTCTCCCCGTTCACACAAATGTGCCCTTAGAGTGGATTTGTCAGGTTCGGACTCGTTATGTGAATAAATCGCTCGTCTTGTCCCGACAAGGAAGTGCTCGACTAATCACCGGAAACAGGAGAAAAGCTAACTGGCAGAAATTCATACAGAGCAGGTGGAATGTTGCTGTGTGGAAATCGTGCTGTTGTATCCGCATTTTCCAGATTTATTACCGACACCTGGTTCAACTTCTATATAATATACATCTGAATTCGTGAAACATAACCCCCCCCTCCCAAATGTCGACAGTGATTTAACGAAAGGAAAACACCTCGTTTTGTTGTACTGTACTGCGGATTTTCCTCTGCACTGTACTAATAAAGCTCTGGCACACATTTTCCCCGGTGTTGTCATATAGATAGAGAGAGATCCAAGGCGAAAGCCAAATCTTGAAAATGATCAGGACACGAATACTCGGAGGATTACGTCAGGATTTATTAATAGGACACATCATGGTAAAAGTGAGTCGGTTCAAAGAGCTTGTTAAACATAAGCGATTTTGATGAATCAGGGTTTTTGTGCAGGCATAATGGTCGAGCCCTACTCCATAAACAAAAGCCCTTTCTGTCCCCATGCTATTTATAGCAGGCTGGTTACCTACAGTCTGCGGCACAGTGCAGCCTCTGCCCTGGCCTCATCACTCATGGACTTGGCACTTGCTGTGCTGTGCTGTTGTGATGATGCGCATGAGCACACAATTCTACAGTATCTTCAATAATTAAAACCCAGAAAGTGTTATCGAGTTTGGTGCACTCTTATTGAATAAAACATAATGTATATTTCTTTTTGTCTGATTATAAAATCCTACCAGACCTCCTTGTATATGATTGAGGGTTTTGGACAGGGTGAGGACTCCTGACCCTCCTGGCTAAGTTTATTTATTTATTTTTTTTATTTATTTTTTTTACTTGGGCTGAAATTTGGTGGTTATTTATTACAGGAACTGTCCAGTGCTGAACCCACCCCCCACAGATGATTCTGATTTATATAAAGGTCACCCCCAATGTTAGGTCAAAAGGTCACGGCCCTGTTTGGAGAAGTGCGTGAACTGATTTTTGACATGAGGGGAACGGGAAAGTGTGATCTGTAAATGTAAAGTTTGTTCTGTCGTCCGATCACACTGATGATGTGGAAATTATAGACGGGTCATGTCCTTTAATATCCAGTATCACAGGAACAGAAAGCAAAACCGCTCTGTCTTGTAGGGACACCTGCAGAAACTGCAAGTATGAAAGACGTGTGTTTCAGAGCCTTTCGAGTTGAATGGGAAATTGCTAGACTGTGTCCAGAATTTACAATCAGTTTGATAATTAAAAATAAATAAATAATGTGGTTGTCATCCCTTTACTTATTTTCTAAAACAGAAATAAAAAGTCAACTTGATTAATTTTCAAAGCACCAGCAGTGTGTGTGTGTATTAACTCAGTAGCCTATACCCTGTTGTACTTATATGTATGTTTATAAATATCTTTTCTAATGTTAAATGAAAAGTCACAATCTAAAGTTTGGTTTATTATAACTGCATATTTAATAAACAATTTTTAAATGTTTTCTTTGCTTTATTTATTAAAAACTTGTGTGCTTGATGTATAGATGTCCAGCTCGCCGCTGTCCAAGAAGCGTCGCGTGTCAGGATCAGAGACGAAGACGGGATCCCACTGCTCCTCCTCAAACTCTGTCAGAACCGAACTGTCCCACACACCAGCTAACGTGAGTTGGCTTTCCCAGACTGCCATGTAATGCTACAGTGTACTCTAATATTTTTATAGCTTACAGTATATTGTGTTTACCATGGATTTTTATAGATACATTGAATATAGTGAGGGGCGGGGGTTCGGTCTGACACATACATGCAGACGGAAATCATACAGGCATTCTGGTATTTATGTAGCTTAGAACATTTATATTTGCACCAGAACACGGGTCAAAATAATTTCTCTTTTCAGTGTAACTGGGTGTGGCACTTGTGTTGCTTTGAAGAAAACGTGCTCTCGAATACAGTAATAGCGTTATGTACTCGAATGAAATAATATTGTTAAACATAATAGGAGAAAGTATACTATTACAAGCTGTTAAGGTGACTCACTTTGCATGATTGTTTCTTCATGCAATCATGTATATGTTGTGTATGGTTGAGTATGAGTTGTGAAGTTTCCCAGTTCTTTCAGGACCTCACTGAAACTAGTCATGTGAAATACAGCCCAGTATTATGCTGTCTTGTTCTTCATCCATTCAGTGTATGTTATAAATGGTGCACTAATGATGGTGTTGTATTCTCCAGGGTATGGCTAAGAATGGAAATGATGCTGAGATTGATGAAGGCCTGTACTCCAGACAGCTGTAAGTTCTGTTTGCATTTACATTTTGTACATTTCTCACACCACTCCCCTGCTACGATCACTCCATTGGCTTCCTGTAGCTGCTCGCATTAAATTCAAAACACTAATG
>JAOUQZ010000017.1:9874241-9885779 GCA_028564935.1 Neosilurus hyrtlii
CGGGCCCCCCCCCCCCCCCCCCCCATCTCTTTACCACACACTCACTCACTCACACAACCTCATCGTTTCTTCTTACCTTCCATAACTGTCAGAGCATCTACGTGTGTTCACGCTGAACTGTACTAGGTGTTTCTTAAACGTTGTAGATTCTGTGTATGTAAAGAAGATGGCAATGATTGAGAATCATTGCAGTGGTGGATTTCACTCAGATTATTCTTTACCCCTTGTGCACGCTTGTCTTTTCTTATATTTTGAACCACATTTTCGTTCGTGATTCTTTCAGGATGAAGATGATTTTCCTGTTGATCCTCCGAACGACTCCGAGGTACTGTCTGGGTGTATAAGACAAATAGTATGTTAAATATCTTTTCAGTTTTGGAGGACTCATTTTGATCTCACCTTGTCGTTTGAATGGTAGGGACCTTGTAATAAGAGGGTCAAACCAGTGGACAGAAGTGGAGTTACAGGTATTATAACACCTGTGAAGACCCCTGCACTGAAACGATTGGGACAGTCCATCCAGGTAACCCACAAACAGATTTTTATGAGAATGCTGTACAATTTATTGGACTTAGAGTGAAAAAAAAAGGCAAACTAGTTCGGCAATACATTAAATACATAAAAATAATTTTAAAGGAACTTTTGACATGATCTCTCCATGGTCATAAGAAAGAAGAGGTTGGCAGTTATAAGTACAAATGGTGGGTATGCAGGTTATTATAGAATGTTTATTATGCATTCAGAATTTTTTGGTAATACGAATTACAATCTACAATTTGACCATTTCTGTTGTGTGGTGATGAAGGAATGTGTGAAACCGAGCACGCACTCTATCTGTAATTGTGCAAAGTACATTTCCAAAGTTTACTGTACTACATACAGTACCATATTATTCCCATGAGTATTTACGCTTCTTTCTGATTTTCTCTCTTTTTGTTTGTTTGTAATCGTTTCTGACCCCCAATTAAATTTAATACTATACAAATATAATAATAAAAAAGCTCTTTACTGAAGAGGAAACGTAAAACAACCCCCATATTACTCATGTGGAAAAAGCAGTTGCCCTCTTCGTCAGTCAAACCAAATTTAATTGCTGAAGAATTAAATTAGACTAGTCATGCCCAAGACCGGCTGTTAGCAGGCCTCATTAAATACAATGTGAAGTTCCTGAAGACCCGAGAAAGAAAGCTATTGAATATTGAATGCTATTGTACTAAGAGGCATTAAAAATGCAACAGTGAAATAATTGTTTAATGTTTAACCAAATCAGTTAAATAATATACAAATCAAGAATTGATATTTTGGACATGGACAGCGGTGAGTAAAAACATTTCAGTGTCCTTCAGTGCCTGCGGTCTGTCAGGACCATACCAACATGTGCTCTGAATGACCGGATACCTTCTTCCCTGAGCCTTCTACACAATGTACGAGCACTGATCTGGTTGCGGCGAGTACCAGGAACCTCAGCCGCCATCCCTGTTGCTGGAAACGGTCCCTCAGATGCATCACCCGGATACGATGGTCCTGTGCACGTGTAGTGACACATGGCTGGCCAGGTCTTTGTCGGTCTCGGCTGGTTCCCATCTGTCTGTGGCGTGTCTGAAGGCGTACAACAGTTGAACGATGCACGCCAAAGTGTGCTGCTACGCTTGTAGTGGTCACTCCAACACTCGGCATGTCCAGGGCCTGGTCTCTGTTTGCTTGTGGCAGTCGTGGCATCTTCACTTTTCACAAACTTAAACTTTTTTACCTATCTTTTTTATAGCTAGAGGTGCCACTTGACAAACAAACATGTTTTGATCTCACACTCCATTTTGTGGATTAATCAAGAATAATGTTCTATGGACTGATGAGTCAAAAGTGAAACTTTTTGGAATACATGGTTCCCATTTCATCTGGAATAAAGCTAAAACAGTTTTCGGTACAATAAGCACATAGCACCTATATTCAAAGACAGTGGTGGTACTGTGATGGTGTGGGGATGCTTTGTTGCTTCAGAGCCTCAGCAGGTTGCTATGATTGAGAGTAAATTCAGTTCTTTACAAAACATTCAAAAGGAGAAAGTCTGGTCATCAGTCTGATCTGAAGCTCAGGTGTGATTGGGTAAAGAAACAGGACAACTGTTGGCATAAGAGCAAATCCTTTGAATGAAGGAAAAATTAGGATTTTAACTATTTATATTTAAACACTAGCTGTGAAAAAGAGTCAACCAGAATTTCTCCACAGCGATGCTAAAGACAGATGCCCAGTTGCTGGTAGCGTTTGAGTGCAGTTTGTTTTTGCTGAAGGTGGCACAGCCACATTTTGTCACATTTACTTTTTTGCATTGGTGATATAGATATTGATGAGTTTTTGTCTTTCAATAACTCACAATGTCATTTGAAAGCTGTATATTTAGTTTAGTTGTCTTTTGTACTGTATTTTTATATATTATACTACATTTGTTTGGAGATTAGGGACCTGTAAGTGTAATCAGGGGGTGTATACTTTGTCACAGTACTGTAAATATGACTGTATAAAAGTTTGGCATTTACTAGTGGCACCACATTTCTTGCAGCTGTGAACAAATACTTATCTGTTTATACCACTAGCGGTCCATCAGCTTCCGTACAGAAGCGAGGCCAATGCCGCCGATGCGGACTCGTCAGAAGGCTTCTTCTTTCCCACGGCGACGCAGCAGCCAGCTCTGGAGTGACACTGTGGACAGCCTGAGCCAGGAGCTTAGTGCCAAAGAGATTAAAAGACAGGAGGTACGACAGGACAGCTGTTTGGTTTGAAATGTAACCAAGGTCAATAACTGTAATGTTTCATGCTAAGTGGTATACAATACACCATTATTTTCTACTATTTGGAGGAAAAGAGCATAAAAGGAGGAGGTGTTTATTTCCTATCTGGAGGTCAGTTGAAGATCCTTTTGCTTTCTGTAAACAAGTTCTTTTTACACGTTGCCAAATCTCTGAAGAGCTGAACTGCTAGGGCTTCATTAAGGCCGTGACAATGAGGGATGTGTATTATGAAACAGGAAGTAACTGAGCTTGGCTCAGAGGCCATGTTCTCTTTTTCAGAATATGTCAGACAGCAGCTCCGCCTCAGCAAATGTGGCTGTTGTCATTGCTGTGCATTATAACAGTTGTCACTGCATTATGCAATGATTACACATATGATTGCTGTTTGGCAGCATTTTTGTTTAATATTTTAGAGGAGCTTCTGAGTGGAGCACCAGAGTCATGAAACATCGCTTAAATGGTTGTCCCATGTCCGTTCAGTGTCCACACATGCCCACCAGAGAAACCCAATAAGTGTTGCCACATCTCTTGGCTGACTAACTGTTATGTATTGCTGACTTGCATGATGGACAGCAATAAAAAAAAGAACAAGGAAATATTATTGTTATTATTAACAAAGCTTTAACCCAAAAAATAGAGGCTCATACACAGCTGCTCAGACACCTGCAGAAACATCTAACTCAGCAAGGCAAACAGACTTGAAGGTAAATTAATGTTCATTGAGCAAATGCCAAAATCAATAGCTTGACAGAACATGAACTCGTTAAACGGATAATTTAACTAAAAAATTGTAATATAAATGATGGTGGAAGGCACTGAAAAGTGAACGATTATAACATCTACATATATCTACTGGGGGCTCCACTTTTAGGCAGTTAGGCAGTCTATCTCTCTCTCTCCCATACTCTCTGTCAAATAACAGTGTTATTCATCAGATTTAAAATGGGCCCTGTGATGGTCTGGTGAGCTGTTTTAGGTGTCCCTCACGTCTGCTGAGATAGGCTCCAGCCTTGCTGTGACCTTAATAGGGATAAGTGGTTCTGCAAATGAATCAGAGTGAGTGAGACGAACATTAAAATGTGTGGTAACAGGTTGTCTTTCTCAAACACAGCCACTAACCCTGATTATTAACTCATGAGTCTAATGTGACATCCTTGAAAATGGTCCAGCTGTCCAGGAACTGAGTCTGTGAACCCTGTGTTAGACATGGTCACATTGCTGGCACATTATATATCAGTCCATTTATAGCTGCCCAGCAAACAACCAGCCCCCCAAATAAATACAGTTAGATGAATAAATAAAGTAAAAGCACTGAGTTTCTGGGTATTCTGTGAGTGGTCAGTTGTAATGAAGGTCAGACGAAAATGGGCAGAAAGGATACAGTGACACAGATCCTCATGATCATAATTCTTGTTCTGAGATGCTTTTTACCTTAGCATAATTGTGCAGAGTGCTTATTTTAGTTACTTCATACTTCCTATACCCCACCCCGACCCCCAAACAGTGGAAACGGTGACTGATCTAGCTTATTTAATTTCATGTGCATAATTACTTTGTCATTCTTGGAGGTAAATTACATTCCATGAAAATTTTGTGCAAGCACTTGGGACCTCTGACCTGTTCCATGGCCAGTTAGTCACTTATTTTTTGTCTCATACACAGGTGATATATGAAATGACGCAGGGAGAGAAGCAGTTAATAGAAGACCTGAATTTGGTCAAAAAGGTTTGTTAAACCCAATAGCCATGTGCTGCCGTTAGTGTCCTGCTGGGGCTCTGTTGGTTGACATTTTGTCCTCTTCTGTGATTCCAGGTTTACTATGAGCCAATGCTGAAACTGGACATCATGACAGAAAGTGAACTGGGACAGATATTCGGGACTCTCGATTCTCTGATTCCTCTCCATGAAGGTGTGTTGGTACACTTGTGCTACAAATGACAGCCAAAAAAATAGGCAACTCCCATATATTTTGGATAGGGGTGGGGTGTGTGTGTGTGTGTGTGTCGGGTACCTTTATTATGAAAGCTATCCACAACAGGCAACACTAAAACCTTTGCATTGTGATATATAGAAAAGTCATAACCGCTACAGTGGGTAAAAGAATGAATCGCCTCTTTAAAATGTAAACATTTTGCTGCTTTGCAGCTTAAAATGAACACCAAACCGCCCCAACACAATTTTGTTTGCTCATGTATTTACTCAGTGCAACTTTCTTCAGCCATGTGAATTATATAACATTTATATAGAAACAGTTCTGACAAAAAGGACCATTAACAATTGGTTAAAGATTACCCCCCGGGGCTAATACTTTCTGGAATGACCCTTTTTTTTCCATAACATCCATGAGTAACTTGAATAACCTGTAGTGTTACTGCACTTAGTTACCAAAAGAGTACTCCAACATCAGAGATAAATAACAGAATTTGAAATATCTGACAGGTTTCAATGTGATGATACAGAGGGCCAAAATTAAAGACCTCTTGATGACAATTTGTAAGAAATTCATGCTTAGTAGTTCAAAAGTTATAGCTTATGGAACTATATAGATTTTTTTTCCATAACACTCTGTTTTACAGTAAAATCTGAGCCACAAAAACCCCCTTTAAGCCCCTGTATCTCAAAAACTAAAAAAGATACAAGACTGAATTTTTGCACACTCTTTTTTTAGGATTTGTGACACTAATTTTTTAAAGTAGGAGGCATATCTAATATGGTCACTCAGGAAAGCTTTGGTTATGTGGTATATGGACTACGTTATAACAAAAAAGTCAACAGTAATGTCCAGGGGGTGGAAATTATTCTTCATGTACCAGGAGTTTGGCAGATACAAAACACACTGATGGCAGTTATAAAGCCAATGGATTGGCTTACCAAGCATTAGTTGTATTTTATTAATTTGCTACCACACGTCTGTTAAATATTCTATTCTTATTTGGTTTTGTTTAGTGTTGCTTTACTAAAAAAAAAATAATAATAATTTCCTGGTTTTAACAGTGATATTGTACCCATGGACCTGTTGGACTGATGCCTCACATTAAAACCTCATGTTTCTGTAATGTGAAGTTTATTATAGCATTTGTATCTCTACTGTCCATATCTTAATGCTAATTTGGCCCATGCAGATTTCTTGGCTCGTCTGGAAGGTCTGCGGGGTTCAGAGAAGACGGTGGGGGAGGTTGGGCCGACCCTGCTGGACTGGGTAAGACCTTGCAAAAGGAAGGATGTATATTTTAAAGTTTGCTGTATTGATGACCATTTTGTGGATTTTTTTAGGTACCTCTAACCACAGTATCCCTCCCCTTTTTAGTTCCCATGCCTGGATGCCTATATCACGTACTGCTGTAACCAAGTGGGTGCCAAAGCCTTGTTAGACCAGAAAAAACAGGTACGGCGTGTTGAGGAATTCCTCCGCTTGTGCCAAGAGTCCTCCTTCAGCAGAAAACTGGACTTGTGGAACTTCCTGGATCTGCCACGCAGTCGTTTGGTGAAGTACCCACTTCTTCTGAAAGAGATCCAAAAGAGTACACCACATGATCACCCCGATGAGGAAACACTGCCTCAGGCTGTAAGTTGCTCCCAAACCAAACCTGATACGAATGCCAGGAATGCAGAATGAAATCGGAATGAATAGATAATGTGTTACGAAAAAAAAGATAAAGAGGAACAATTACAGATACATATAGAAGGTGCACTATGGGATGGAACACAATGGTTCATGGGTTTGTGCTGTCAGACACATTGATTTGTAGCATTCATTTATTCATCTTTAATAACTTTCAATAACTGCCTTTGTTGGTTAGAATTAGGCAATTCATATACTTACATTTGTTGAATTAAAGAAATTTATTTAAAAATATTTTGAGCCGACCTAAAACAAAAGTAGATATGTGAACATTTCAGGTTGTAACCAGTTATAAACTTGAGTGATGTAGCTGAAGTTGAGGAACTGTCAGATGTCAGGTATAAATGGTAGGGTTTATATTTAATATGTAATTATTTACTCAGGCACTCACATACTCACTCACTCACCTATTTGCCAAACAGCTTTATCCTATTAGGATCTAGGGATGCTGGGCCCTACCTCAGCCAACACTGTGTGAAGGTGGGGTACACCTGAACATCTCATCAGACCATCGCAGGGCAACACACACACACACACACACACACCACAATTCACACTCACACCTATAGAGGATTTGGAACAGCCAGCCTAGTGTGCATATTTTTGGACAGTGGGAGGAAACCAGAGCACCCAAAGAAAACCCATGCAAGCACAGGAAGAACATGCTTCATCCTACACACAGAGCCTGGGATTTGAGCCGAAATCCTTCTTCTTCTTAGACCACGCCCATTTGCATTGTAAATATGTATACAGATGTGGATAAGTCATTCTTTCATTCTTAAACTTAATCTTACAAGGGTCACATTCTAAGCCGACACTAGGTGAAGATGGGGTACACTGTGAACAGCTCGCCAACACACACACACACATACACCCATGATGTTGCTGTTGTATTATATTTAGGATGTATGTTGACTTCATGTGGCAAAAATAGCTTTTCTTCATCAAAAACACAAAGCATGCATTCAGTATTTGACCATGCTGTGTACAGATGGAGTTAATTCAGAGCATCATTACTGAGGTGAATAGTAAGACCGGTGAGGCAGAGTGTCAGTTTTACAAACGAGGGCTGTGCTACCCAGAGGAGGGTCAAAGAGTTCCAGAGATTTATGCCTCACGCTTTCTTTACTGCCATGGTGAACTCAAGAGCACCAAAGGACAGGTAAATATGGGCGTCTCATACTTTTATTACTATTATTCCTTATTCAGTTCATTCAGTGGAAATTCCTTTTACCATACGGTGTTCCTGCTATGAATATAAACCTTTATCACTACCTGTCCTTTATAGAAGCTGCACGTGTTCTTGTTTGAACTGGTACTGGTTTTGACTCGCCCAGTGGTGCAAGATAAGGAAGGCATGGTGCAGTTCCAAGTTTACCGTCAGCCCTTACCTGCTGCCCAAATCCTGCTGGAGGACCTGCCTGATGGAGAGGGCAGCAGTTCTGGATCCTTCCGTGGTGCCTTCACTGGCAATGACAAAGGTAAAGCATACTGTATGTTTCTTCACATAATGCAAGAATCTCAGAAAGAAGATGAACCAGATTGGTAATATGGTACCTGGATTCTTTTTAACAAGGTGCTGGACATCACAGTGTATATAACTATTACAGTATACCACACGGGAATGGTGCGATCTGATTTATCCGCTGTCTTGGGATTAAAAGTCATTATTCTGAGTGGATAATTCTTGAATCAAAATGGCGGACACTCAGTTTGTCACGGTCACTTGACACACTCAGTGTCATCATCTTACTCTGTAAAATGAAAATGAATTGAATAAATAAAATGTTGGTGTAGCCTGTTTTCCTACTAAAACTCCATTACGGAGTGCAGTTTAATTTTGAACAGATGCCGTTATCGCGTCGCGCTCTGAGTCATTTGAGCGCTCAACCATTTTTCATTCTCACTCACTTAATAATTTGCTGAACCGAGTAATCCTATTATGGTCATGGGGAGGCTGACGCCCATCTCAGCCTACACGGGGCGAAGGCGGGGTACACCATGATCAATTTGCTAGACCATTGCATGGATAACACACAACCATTCACACTCACACTGACTCCTAGGGGTAGTTTGGGACAGTCAGTTATCCTAATGTGCATGTCTTTGGAATGGGAGAAAACCGGTGTACCCAGAGGAAACCCACGCAAGCGCAGAGAGAGCAGGCAATACGGGCATACAGGTGCATGTGCTTACCACTACGGCACCGTGCCGCCGAAATATGTAAATATAAAGTATAGAAATCTAGTTTTAGTTTGCTTCTCAGTGTTTCTTGTGTTGTATATTCTAAAACTCCTGAAGAGAGTTATAGAGTCACCTGCTTTTGCATCCGCTCAAGCTCAGCTGCATCCATTATGATTTTTAAAATGCTTTATTGTTGTTTTGTTGTTGTTATTGTTGTGTTTTGTTAGTTTTGCTTCTGTTTCCATGTAGTATATGAGGGTGGGCTGAAACGTTTTATTTACATTAATGACATTTGGCAGACGATCTTATCCAAAGTGACCTATAATTAACTTTTTTTTTATACAGCTGTACAATTGAGCGTTAAGGGCCTTGCTCAAGAGCCAAACAGTGGTGGTAATGGGCATTGAACCCCCAACCTTTGGATGAGTAACCCATTGCCTTATCCACTGAGCCTCCACTGCCAAGGCTAACTATGACATGGTTTATTTTTTAACATGGTCTCCCCTGCAGTCTAACCTCTTCCATCGGTGTTGTAGCACTTGGATCCCCTTGGTATAGAGGCTCTAAACTTTCAGCTAGCCCTGTCAGCCTATGAACTTTTCAGCCCACCCTCATATACATTTATGCACCTCAGTCTTGGTGGATGTCCCAACTGAGCAGTTTTCTTAGACGACTCAGCGATGTCCACCAATGCCTTTGGTACATTATTGTTAATCATCTGAAGATCGTGAATCAATCAGATTGCGCCATTCCTATATAGCATATACTAATAATATTGACATCTTCGCACTGCTGAGACTTAAATCCTATTGGTAAGAGAGTGCTGAATAATGCCCTGGATAAAAGCGCTGGCCTCAAGCAACAAACATGTTAGTGCAGCTCGGCCTAATTTTATCGTAAAATTGTTTGAGCTTGTTTACTGGATGCGACACACATTTCCAGAGAAGCCAGATCATGGTGGGTTTGCTGTTATGAGAAATCAGCTTTGATCATCTGCGCTAATGGCATCATGTTTCCTATAACTTTGCGCCCTGTGGTTTTCCCCTTTATATCGATTACATCATGCCCACTGACATAATATTGAGCTTTGTGTAGTTGGTTTGTATTGTACTTGTATTTATTTGCATATCGGTATAGGATATAAACAGCCATCATCATTATTATTTTCATGTTTAGTTGCTGCTCTTCCTCACAAATAAAATTATTCTCTCTCACCGACACCCTCAGTGAAGAACTGCTTCCGTGTCAGCAGCAGGGGGCGCACAAAAGCTCAGTCGCACAGCCTGCAAGCCAACGACTCCTTCAACAAGCAGCAATGGATTTCCTGCCTGCGCCAAGCCATCATCCAGTCACGAGACAGAGATGCGCAAGCCAGCCAATCCAAGGCCCAGCTAAGCCTCGAGCCCCCACTTGACCACATCGCTGAACTGAGCCTGAATTCTGATGTGGAGATGATAGACACGTAGGTCAGAGGTGCCTTCAATTTACAAGGACAAAGCTAATGTTCCCGGTCCAGATAGTCACACGCCTTCCATGAAAGGAACTGATTAAAGTTTACAGACTTTCTTATTATCAGCATGAAGGGTATTTATATGAATGACTGTGATCTCCAAGGCACAAAGCTGTTTCTGATGCTTGCTCTGAACCTGACCCTGTGTGCACTTAGTCAGACTGAAGAATGTTTAAAGCGTTTCAATGAGTGAAGCTCACTCCTCTTTTTGATGTAGCTTATAGACTTAGAATGAAGGCTCACAAAGTACTGTTCCTTCAAGATATACTGGATATACTATACATTATGCATTTACTTACTGCTTTGAGCAAATTGTTAGCATCTGATGTTGAATGTGAAGACCTTTGGAAAAATATAGGACATATTTCCATTTAAAATGTTTATTTTTATTTTTCAAATTTTTTAAAAAATAATTCCTCTGTTAAACTGACAGTTTATATGTGAAGATGATTTTCCCCGAGAACAGTGTGTGGCAGTGTGAGCTATTCTTGTATGGATTTTGCATTTTCGTGCCACAAATAAATGTCCCCCAGCACACTCACACACTCACACACTCACACACACACACACACACACACACACACACACACACACACACACTTGTTATAAATTGCATTGTAATTTGGGTACAGGATTGTATGACAACCAACCAAAGAAAAGTAATTTATCACAGTGAAGCATTTAGAATGTTGGGTTCCCAACCAGAAGGTTCATTTATACCTGTGAACTGTGTATGTAAAAATATTATTAATGAAGAATGTTGTTTTTTTCTTTACGTGAATGTGTTATGTTTCTGACACAACTGCCTCTTTTTTCCACATTTGTATTTTTACCTTTTGTGAGGGCTACGCGGAAGGTACTGTGACGCACCGATTTGTGAGCGTGTGTTTGTTTGCTCGCAGCCCATGAGTGTGTCTCGGTCTTCAAGTTATTACCTTTTGTGTAAGCTACATATTTTTAAAAATATTTTTCTTATTTTGATATGCTGTATTAATTCCGCAAAGGGAAATTATTACCTCTGCATTTAATTAATCCATTAATTCATTCAAAGTGAGCACACACACACTCAGAGCAGTGGGCTGCCACTCACATTGGGGTGCCTTGCTCAAGGGCACTTCAGCCATGAAGGTGGAGGAAGGGAACGTGCAGCTCACTCCCCCTGCCGCCACACATTTTTCCTGCTGATTAACTTTCCAATTTGCCCCTAAATGTGGATGTGAGTCTGAAAGGTTGTGTGTGCTGGCCCTGTGATGAGCTCTGGCGAGCTCTTCAGGGTGAACCCTGGCTCCACGTAGTGTCGGCTGAGATGGACTCCAGTTCCCCCGTGACCCTAATTGTAGGATTAATCAGTTCAGCAAGTGAGTGAGTGAGTATGAATGAATATTTACATGTTCTAACTAAGGCAGGTCAGGTGAGTGCTGCACTTTGAGTCAACC
>JAOUQZ010000017.1:9887571-9897843 GCA_028564935.1 Neosilurus hyrtlii
AGTTGTAATGTACCACCTGAAGTGAATGATGAAAAATAATGCGGGTATGGTAGTGAGTAGTGTAGCAGTACTGTAGTCAGTTTACTCACTGTTCTATTTATTTATTTTTAACCTTCAAAAGAAGTTATATATAATCTATTACAATTAATCAGTTAATAATGATAATTCATATCTGCAAATACAGGACGGCACAGTGGTACAGTGTTTAGCACGTCCGCCTCTCAGTAAGAAGGCCTGGATTCGGTTCCCAGGCTTGGGGTGATTCTGTGTGGAGTTTGCATGTTGTCCCCATACTTGCGTGGGTTTCCTCCGGATACGCTAGTTTCCTTCCACAGTCCAACAACATGCACAATAGGCTGATCGGCTGTTCCAAATTGCCCCTAGGTGTTAGTGTGTGTGTGTGTGTGTGTGTGTGTGTTTTGGCCCTGCAATGGCCTGGCAAGCTGTTCAGGGTGTACCCTGCCATTCATTAGAAAATGAATGAATCTGCAAATAACAAACCTGGTCAAATTATATATGCTAAAAATACTAGTAATAAACAATACGCTAAGTTTCAGATGTATATGTTGTGCTGCAAATGCCCCAGCTTCTCATCTCATCATGTTCAGATTAATCTCATATTACTGCGTTATAATAAAAATACCTGCACATATGTATATAATACCCAGAGGTGCGGAATACTACTTGGTATGAACACCGGTGTATTTAACCTTTTATAACCTCTGAGTGTGTATTCCTTGTACCTGATAATAGGATTAGAGATGTATAAATAGAATCAGTATGCTCCCTGGAGAGCTTTATTCTGGTTGGGTATTTTGAGGGGCTTTATAATGAGCTAGAATGAAATTCGTTTACCATTTTGATTTAATGCTCCATATCTATACATGGATGATTAATTGATGTCGATGTGGGATATTTGTCCTACCCTACAGCGAGAGCTAACACTGGGCAGTGGACAAGTTGGACTGCATAATGCTGGGAATACAGTATGTTAACGTCCACAGCATGTTTTATTAGTGGTTTCACATTGTTGTGTTTTTCCTTATCATGGTACCATAATGTTCTTTCTTGCTCTCATTCTCTCTCAGTGTTTCCTGAATGCCATTGTGCAATGTCTCTCCCACACTCAGGGTCTTAGAGACTATTGTCTGAATAAAACCTACCTCCAGGACATGTGCTCAAATCAGGAGCCAGAATTGATGAATGGTGGGAGCATAGTTCACTACTATGTCCTTTAATTCCCTGTGTCCTTTAAATTGTCAGTGGTGTAGTGGTTAGTACTCACAGCAAGAAGGTCTTGGATTCAAGACCAGTGCCTGGCGGGGGTGTTTCTTTGTGGAGTTTGCATGTTCTCCTTGTGCTTGCATGGGCTTCCTCCCACAGTCCAAAATCCTAACGGTCCTAACATGCACATTAGAGTGGTTGGATATTGCAATTTGTCCCTAGGTGTGAATGTGAGTGTGAATGGTTGTGTATGTGTTGTGTGTGTGGCAAGCTGTTCAGGGTGTACCACACCTTTACCATGAGTCAGCTAGGATGGGCTTCAGTTTCCCCTAGACTCTAAATAGGAAAATATCCAAATATTACATCTTAAAAAAAATTAATAAATGGATGAATTAAGTATTAAATTGTTGTGTTTATTAGGGAAATTATTAGCTGATATATATACAGTATATTCTTGGAAGATAAGTTTTTAATGCAGTTAAAGGCAGAATATTTAATGGTTAGCCCATGAATTCTCATTAGATGTAAATTCAGAGCTATTAGTTATATCTAAGGACAGTGAGTGACTGTTTAATATTATCCATGCTCACTGGATTGTAAGAATAAAGCACTTTACTGAAATGTATATACACTCAGTATATTCTATTCCTAATAAGATTGTGAGCGGAACAATCATTGATCAGAATACTGAGTTTTAGAGTATTTTTTTCCCTGTAATGACACAGCTATCAATGGTACAGGGGCTGACATCCCTGTGATAGAGTAGCCTTTCGAATTGAGTGAATGCTCATGTCTAGTGGGTATGAATTGAATATGCAATAGTGTAATGTTAACAGTTTCTCATTTCGTTTTCCAAACTGCCTTATCTTCTATTATGGTCATGGGGAGGCTGGAGCCCAGCCCAATTAGATGGTACCTCTGGAACAGCTCACCAGAACATCTCAGGTCCAAGACAGACACACAACCATTCACACTTGGGGGCAATTGAGAATATCCAATTATACTAATATGCATGTCTTTGACCTGTGCAAAGAAACCAGAGCATGTGGAGGAAACCCACAAAAGCACAGGGAGAACATGCAGACTCCACACAGAAACACCCTTGCTCAGTCTGGGACTCTTGTCCTGGACATCCTTACTCTGAAGTGCAAGTGCTAACGACTATGCCACCCTGCTGTGCAATAGTTTTTCAGATTTCTGAAATCATATTGCATATGTAATGCAGTTCAACCAAGCATGCTGTGTATGATGAGAATCTGTTTCATTTAATCTAATTGGCCATTTCCATTATACTGTATATCTCTCCATCATCTCTATCCTTTCCCAGAATTCACCAAAGTTTTGGAGGGGCTCTGGTGCACAGATGAAGGGAAAAGGACAGTAAATCCTGAACGGTTCTACCATGTTTTTAAAGAGGCTATGCCTTACTTCAGTGGATACAGGTGGGCATACAAAGTACAGCATGTATAGTACCAGCCAAAATTTTAGACACAATTACTTTTGACTGGTACTGTAGGTTTATAGGAACAAGGGTAGTTACTTTACCAGAACTTGACCAGAACTATATATATATATATATATATATATATATATATAAAAACAAAAAAAAACCCTAAATAAATAAAAAACTTAAACAAAAAATATATATATATGTGTGTGTGTGTGTGTGTGTGTGTGTGTGTGTGTGTGCTCACGTTGGTATATCATAATAAATAAATTAATATGTACAGTACCAGTATAAAGTAAGGTAGAAAGTTAAATCCATGGTTTTGTATTTTTATACAGTTGTATAATTTGCAGGATGTAGATAATAAAAATTTCCCTTTACTTCCTCACTCTGACAGTCAACAGGACGCTCAGGAGTTTTTGCGCTTCCTTTTGGACCGGTTACATACAGAAATCAACCGCCGACCATCACATCATGCATCAATTTCCACCACACCTGAGCACAGGTACACACAGAAAAGGTCTGATATAAAAAGGCAGCTATTCAGCCTTATAGCCAATCGAATCCTTTATTCATTATTCCAATTAGGATTTCAGAAGAAGCAGCTGCTATGTGGAAGAAACATGTGGATAAGGATGACAGTGTAATTGTAGGTAAGCAAGTCTGTTAGGCTAACACACTTTATTATTATTATTATTATTATTATTATTATTTAAAGATGCAGCTTGCAGTGTGTGAAAGTGTTTCATGGGATTTAATCATCAGGTAGCATTACATATACTATAGAAGATGTGTGATTTACATGACTGGTCTGCTGGACAGCATGTTAGCGTAGCAAGTTTCTGTGTGGAGTTTGCATGTTTTCCTCGTGCTTGTGTGGGTTTCTTTAGGGTACTCTGATTTATTCCCACAGTCCAAAAATATGCACATTAGGCTAATTGGCTGTTGCAAATTGACCCTAGGTGTGAGTGTGAATGGTTGTGTGTGTTTTTTCTGGAAAGCTGTTCAGGGTGTACCCTACCTTCGCCCAGTGTCGGCTGCGATAGGCTCCCCGTGACCCTACTAGGATTAAGCAGTTCAGTGAATGAGTGAGTGAAGGTGAGTTTGCTACGCTGAGGCAGTGTTTACCATTTGCCTATTTGAATTTGAAGTCAGTCCAACTATTTGACTGTGCTTGAAGTGCCTAACAAAAAGTGTGACTTGAGATGTCTTCTGTCCAGTACTGTGATTTTTAAAAAAGAATATTTAGGAATTTGTAGAAACCTGTGCTAAAATATTACGAATGAGAAACTGTGGATTTAAAGCAAGTTGCATGGACTGGAGCTGTAAAAGCTGTAATGGTTAAATATAAACAGAAGAGTTAAATAAAGACAGCAACAGGATCAGTAGCAGGGCATTTCTGCGTCTTTTTTTCGAAGGTATTTTCAAAATATTAAGCTTACTGTCAGTCTAGACATACTTTTCAAAATGACAGATTGCACCTTTAATTGTACTGATCATGAGTCTTATGCTGTTCTGTTTTCTCACGTTACAGATTTGTTTGCAGGACAGCTGCGTAGCTCACTGCATTGCTCTCTTTGCTCACATTACTCCGACACGTTTGATGTGTTTTGTGATCTGTCGCTGCCTATCCCAAAGGTAAACTACATCCCCTTTTATTAGGCCTTGTTTAGGACATGTGTATACCTGACTTTCATCCTTCTTTCCACTGTTTGTTGCTGTTTTAGATGAGCAACTCCAAAGCAGGTGTAACCCTTCGGGAATGTTTAGATCTGTTCTCACATGAGGAAAAACTCAGCAAAGAAAATTCACCTGTAGGTATAGAGCATGAGCATCGTGTATATCTGCAGGGATAATGCTCCATGCGTGTTTAGTTCATGTAATTTAATTTGATGTGCTTTAGATGTGTGAGAAGTGTAATCGTCGGACAGAGACCACAAAAAGTCTATCCATCCAAAGATTCCCTAAAATCCTGGTGATACGTATCCTTTTCATCTTATTTACTGGATATAACAATGACAATAATGATGCAATGAATATACAAGGCTAAAGATTGCTCATAGAATTTGACTTAACCATCTCTTAGACTTAAAGCGCTTTACAGCATCGAGGAATTCAATCAGGAAAAACACAGTACCAGTGTTGTTCCCTCTTACTGAACTTGACTTGGCACCATTTGGACCAAGTAACTCTGGTAAGTATGCATGTAGATGATCTACATTAAATCTATTAATTCATCATTAATTATAGGATAATTAACTTTGGATAGGAACCAAAGACTGTAGAAATTAATTATTAAATGACAATTAAATATCATTATAAGAAATTGAGTTGCAGTTTACATTCATGTTTTGTTTAATGGCAATAGATGTATTATAGTAAAATGTAATAGATTCATCTCCGTGTGTCTTAAGGCCCAGTGCTCTATGATCTATATGCTCTCTGTGACCACACTGGCACTGTGAACATGGGTCACTACACAGCTGTCTGTCGTGAAGAGGGGGGTTGGTATTGCTATAATGACTCGTGGTAAGAGCAACGCTTTGTTAGCCATGATGAAATGTGTGATCAATGTTTGACTTTTTAAATATGAAAAGGAAATTATTTATTGCACAATTAAAAACTGATTAGTTGGGTGCGCGATGGCCTGGCGAGCTGTCCAGGGTGTACCCCGCCCTCGCCCAGAGTCGGCTGAGATGGGCGCCAGCCCCCCCGCGACCCTAATTAGGAATAAGCGGTTCAGAAGATGAATGAATGAATGAATAGTTGGGTGTTTGGTTCAACCGCATTTGCATAAAGAGAGACTGTATTCTTTATTGTATGTAGTCCATACACTTGGTTTAACACTTCTGGAGTTCTAGCTGATTAATGTCAGTTTGTATGTATAAATTTAGCTCTCCACTGTCTTTGTATATTTTAGGAATTACTAACAGCTTATGAGAAACTATAGACAAAAAGTAATAAAGATAGTATGTTAACTTGCAAAATATTCAAACTCCTCCATTTTGGCATTTTTGCTGTTTTGTTGCCCTACAACCTCTAAGCTAAATAGATTTGTTCTTTAATTTTATATTTGACCTTAAGAAAACTATTCATGAAGTGAATTGGGAAAAAAAATTAAAATCTGTGAAGCATTGTGTACTATGAAGCCCCTAAATGCTACCATTTACCTTCAGAAGTCACATAATTAAACACATAGGTGGACATTATTAAGTTAAGTGTAACATGATCTCAGAATTTGTGACCCATGAATCTGGGTATTAAGTCAGAAATTTGGAAATTTTGGAGAAAATGGCATTTAAAGTTCAACAACATATTTAATAATTTCCAAATTAATACCCAGTTTGCTGTGATGGGTCACATATATACGCACCTGTTCTGAAAGGCCCCAGAGTCTGCAGCACCACTGATCGACAGACACTACCATGTAAGTGACACAATGAAGAAGAAGGAGCTCTCCAAACAGGTCAAAGACAAAGTTGTGGATAGTGAATAGTTATGCATGTCAAGATTTCTGCTTTCATTTAAATTTTTTATTCTTTTTTTTCCCTCAGTAGCAAATGTTTAGCTTTTTCAAGGGTGTTTGCATGTTGTGTAAGCTGATACGACCCCTAAATATTTATTTAAATTCCAGGTTGTTAGGCAGCAAAATGAAAAAGAAAAATGCCAGAGCGGGGGAGTGGTTCGTTTTCAAGCCACTGTATGTAAAGAAAACTAACCGTTACTTGTAGAAGGTGAAGTGAATATTGCTGAATAGTCTGAATGTTGAGGTTAAAATCAAGCCCACTTCACTACGGCATCTTTTGTTCAGTTTTAGTTTTGTGCAAGTTTTAGTGTACTACATGGGAACATAAGGAGGGCAAACATTTCATTGGTTATTTTTACATTTTTAAAGCATGACAGTTTTTTTTACGTTTTTTTTTTTTACCTTGAAAAACATAAAAGCCATATTGTGTAGCTTAATTCATATTTTTTGGGATGGCATCAAATTGAATTTCTAGGACTTCTGTTTAAACATTATTACAAGTTGGTGAGGTGGGTAATATCCATTATCCCGAATAAACAAACCAATCGGATCATGTGGTTCTCATGTAGGATATACTAATACACATTATATGAAAATAATTACTGACATCATGCTATGATGTGGCCGAAATACATATATTTTTTATATATTTTTTTTTTACTGTAACACACATTCCAAAAATATTATTATAAGTATTATTAATACTATTGATATTAATAAGACAAAAAAACCCCAACAACAACAAAAAAAAAAAACAACCCAAAAACAAACAAACAAAAAAAAAACCTGCAGCTTGTCATGTTATTGATAACCAGACCTGACAAAGTCCTCTGTTTTGAACACTCTTCCATGGCAGAAACCTTAACGTTTCTTCTTAATGCAGCACTAAATCCCATGAAGCCATCATTAAATATAAAACAAAATAAACAATAAAAAGAAATAATGCCCCCTGGTGGACAAAACAGTGTAATCATATTAATTATTTGATATTTACATTATTATTCTTTTGTATTTATTGAAAAAAGTTTCGTTGATTGTGGCTTGATCACCATACCGTTATTATACCGCATTATAAAATATGTATAAATATTACTATGAATCTCTGATTTGACTTCAGAGTTGTTGTTATATAAAATTAATCAATGAATTAGATCTAAATGAATTCAGCAGCACTTTGGGAGAAGTTTTAAACTATTCTATTATGTCTATTCTCACAGTGTTACCCAAATATCTGAGGACCAGCTTCAGTCCAGCCAGGCGTATCTTCTCTTCTACAAACTTAAAATCAGCATGACCTCCAGGAAATGAATCGGTTTAACCAGACATTGGCAGACAATTCCACTCTAAAAGTTAAAGAAGTTTAAGTGGCAGTGTTTACACACCAATTCAGTGGAAATTTGATAGAGGAAACATGGATTCAGTGAAGATTTGAATGGCCAGAGATGTTATTGTTTCATTCAGTACATGGACTAGGCCACATTTTTTTCAAAGGAAAAAAAAAACAACCCTTTGCTTCAGGAAATGTAAACTTGATGAATCTATTAAAACCACATGTCTCTGTTTTGGTAATGTAAACCTTTGTTTACACTCTTCTGGAAAGTATTAAATAAATAAATGCAAGATTCATACTCAGGTAAAAAGAAAGATAATATTCCAATCCATACCAAGTTTAAACGGAACACTACATGGAACACTGAAGACCGGAGGTTGCCCATCCATTCATCCATCCATTTGGCGTACTACTACTTGGTTCTGGAGGCTGGAGCCTATCTCAGCTAACACTGGGCCAAGTCAAGGTACACCATGAACAGACCATTGCTGTGCAAACATACTTATAGAAAAATGTTTAAATTCCTCCTTAAATTACTTTTACTATGTAAAGCTGATTTGTGACAATGTCAATTGTAAAAAGCGTTATACAAATAAAACTGAATTGAATTAAACACACACACACCAACCACACACAAATTCACACTCACAACTAGGGACAGCCAGTTAGCCTAATGTGCAGGTCTTTGGACTGTAGTCAGAGGAAACCCACGCAAGCGCACTGCTTGTTCTCACTCCTTTCTATCATTGCCAGCATTAACGGTTTCAACCAGTTTATGATACAGTAGCTCTTTAATGAGATCAGACCAGATGTACTAACCTTCACCCCCCTTGTGTATCAGTGACCATCAGTGAACCTTTGAGCAGACATGTCACTCTTGTCAGTACTCTTGTAGTTGTCCTTCCTTGGACCCCCTTTCGTAGGTACTTGCCATTACATACCAAGAACACTCCACAAAACCTGCCGTTTTGGAGATGAATAGACCCAGATGTTTAGCCATCCTTCCTGTACACCTGCTCATTTTTCCTGCTTCCAACACATCAACTTCAAGAACTGATTGTTCACTTTCTGCCGAATACACCCCACACCGTGGCAGGTGCCACTGTATGGAAATAATCAATATTATTCACTTTACCTGTCAGTTGTAATATTTTTAATGTTATGGCTAATGGGTGTAAATATATCTAGAGCCAATCTCAGATGTCTTTGGGTGTTAGGTGGGGTACATTCTGAACTGGTCACTAATCTGCTGCAGGGCTAAGACAGACACAACCAACCATTCACACTCATTTACATACAAAGGCAGTTTAGAGTAGCAATCTGACCTAATCTGCACGTTTATAAATTGGACATGATAACATATTACATATCACGGGTGTTCTGTCAAAACCTTGTATATCTCGTACACCTCGTAATACCTGAAAGTACCCAAAGTAACATATGAGGTTTTGACAAAAATTAAAGTTTTGTTCAACTTGGGTTTTTACACCACTCTTAGTCTCTGCACCTGCCTGCTCTGAGTAGTTTGCATGTCTCCATCCTGACTATAAAATAAACAAACAAATAAATAAATAAATGTCATTTTAGTGTATTGTTTTTTTTTTTTTTTGTTTGTTTTTTGGCTTAGATGTTCATGTAGTATATACAGTAGTGTGCATTAAAGGTTATACACCACCACTTTTGTCTAAAAAATTACTTCTAATAAAAAGAAGTAAAAAATTACTTCTCTATAATTTTTTTGGTGAAAATGTATTGAACAATGCTATTATAGGTTAAGAGAAAAAAAATCATTACAACAAGTATATTGAGGTAAAAGTATGGATAATAATCAAAGACACTAAAAATACCAATTTTTCTGAAAAATTGAAAGGTATCGCAAATTTTATTTCGTTTTTTAAAAAAAATTCTAAATGGGATTTTTTTTTTTTTCTCATTATTTAATTTATTTTTTTATTATTCAACCAAATTTTCCAGTATTGTAGCTTTTTATCATTCTTCATATTATAAAGCACTTTGGAGGCTCAGCCCACAAGTAAACAAGCAATAAAACAAAATGTATAGTATAAATAAATGTAGTGTAAACAAGTCTTATTTCCTGTTGGTGGGCAATACCTATAATAGACAATTTAAATTAAAACACTAAGGAAATTTGTAGTGTATTTTCTTGATTTCCTTAGGTTTGATTCTCCCTGCTTTCTTTCATTTTGCCATTTACAGCTTAAAGTTCATGATATTTGTGACAGTGTACAGTAACATTCTATGTTGAACAATAAGACTATGCAACAAACAGTGAATTTATCAGTTTGAACATAAATATCATATTATAATATTTGGGCAGCACGGTGGCGTAGCGTCAGCATGACTACCGCACAGCTAGAAGCTCCTGGGTTCGAGTCCCGGATTTGGCAAGGCAGCTTCTATTGGGAAATGGCATTTTCTCCCTTTGCAGGTTTCTTCTGGGTACTCCGGTTTCCTCCCACAGTTAAAGACATGCACATTAGGCTAATTGGCTGTTAGAAATTGCCCCTAGGTGTAACTGTGTGTGTTGGCTCTGTGATGGACTGCCAAGCTGTTCAGGGAGTACCCTGTCTTCGCTCAGAGTCGGCTGATATAGGCTCCAGCCTCCCCACAACCCTGGTAGGAGTAAGCGGGTTGGAAAATGAATGAAAGAATGAATACATATATATTTATTCATTCATTTTCTGAACCGCTTATTCCTAATTAGAATTAGTTGCGGGGAGGCTG
>JAOUQZ010000017.1:9899648-9916513 GCA_028564935.1 Neosilurus hyrtlii
TCCTCCGGGTACTCCGGTTTCCTCCCACAGTCCAAAAACATGCACAGTAGGCTAATTGACTGTTCCAAATCACCCCTTGGTGTGAGTGTGAGTGTGAATGGTTGAGTGAGTGTTGGCCCTGCGATGGCCTGGCGAGCTGTCCAGGATGCACCCCGCCCTCGCCCAGAGGTGGCTGAGATGGGCGCCGGCCTCCCCGCGACCCTAATTAGGAATAAGCGGTTCAGAAGATGAATGAATGAATATTATATTTTTATATATAACACTATATATATAATAAAAAAATATATTAATTAAAACTACAGTAATAAATTATATGGAGTATTAAATCTAATATAATTATATTTATTAATATGATAATAATTTAATAGAATTGTGTTTAATGATATATAATTATAACTACAATAATAAATAACATGGATGTAAAGTTTGTATATTGTACTTTTTTTTATTAGAGGGTTTATTATTACTGATTATCCTAAAATCACCACTTTAAGAGAAGAGTCCAGTGGAAGGGGTGAAGCTGGACTGCAGGCTCCGGTAAAGGGAAGCTCAGGCTCCGGTAATATGGCGGCTCGGGTTCAGATCGGTTCTCAGTCGGTGGGAAGGTCGTGCCTGTATCGCCATCTGCTGGACGGAACTATTTTACTGCTTTAAAAAGCGGTAAGTACATCCCTCCCCTCCCCTGCTCTTTCCGAGATTATGGTATGTTCCGTTACCTAGGTGCTTGGCCCAAGCTCCTCACAAAGCTATGTAGCAGGCCACCTCGAACCTTCTTCAGTGTTGACAGTCATAACTAGGCAGGAAAAACGAATATAAACAAGTCGTATTTTATAACAAAAACAAGATGAAGACCCCAGGTTTGACTGTTTGTATGCTATGCTAGATAATTAAAAAGCCAACAGTAACTTTTCCTTGCTTGCTAACGGGTTGTCAGCTGTAATAAGTTGGTTAGCTAGCAAGTATGCTACATATAGCTAGTAGGGACCACAACGGCTAAACACTAAGGGTACTCGAACACAAGTAGGTGTGTGTGTGTGTGTGTGTGTGTGTGTGTGTGTGTGTGTGTGTGTGTGTGTGTGGTTATTTAGGCGTTAACTTTAGCAACTTTACTCTCAACGTCTTTTCTGTCTCACAGCCTGTGAAGACGATGATCAACAGGTTTAATGTTGCAGTCCTTCTTCACTGGATGCATTAGCATGACTAATCATTTCCATAAGAGGTTTTGCAGTAAATGATGAATGGGAGAGTATGTGATCAGCTTGGTGTGGTTATTAAATGTTGGAGGCAGCATGCTGGAGGTTAGTCTGACTGCTGTGAGCTGATTTAGAAGTGATGAGTGGACTGGACTGCTGGACTTCAGCTGGTCATGGAACAGAAACAGGTATGGACCAACACCTTCACGACTCCTTAAAGTGCTCCTCACATTAAAGTCAGCGGTTTCATACCGTAACATTGTTTCTTAGTCTTATAGAAAAACAAACTATGGGACAGAGTCTTTTTGGGAACTTCGCCCAAGAAAACAAAGAAATAAACAATATCAGATGTTTTAGGTTTAAGTTTATAGGGGTGCGCCTGAGCAGAGTCCCGAAGGCGTGGAACATGACTTCGACGGCTGTCCTGTGTCCGTGCCCTGTCGCTGACTTGATGCCGAGTGGCATTCATGTGTAGCTCGTGCATGATTACCAGCTGCAATAATATAACGGGTATTTTTTTCACTTCTGTCAGCTTTTGTAGTTTACTTATTTATTTATTCATTCATTTATTACATTTACATGTTTTACATTTTCAGCATTTGGCAGACACTCTTATCCAGAGCGACTTACAATGATAATTTTTATACAACTGAGCAGTTGAGGGTTAAGGGCCTCGCTCAAGGGCCCAACAGTGGTGATAGTGGGGATTGAACCGCTGACATTCAGATCAGTAACCCATCACGTTAACCACTAAGCCACCACTGCCCATTCTTGACATCTCACTGTCAAATTTTCAGGGTAGCAACTTGGGACTAAAGGCTGAAGCAAAACGTCGACCAGTTGTACATAATGATTACGGAAGGGGCTGGTGCGATTCCACCATCTGGGGCCTCTGGTTGGTCTGTTATGTACAATAATTAAACCTCAAAATTAGAGGCTCCTACACCACCACGCAGACCCGTCCAGAATATTGAAAACCCTCACAGTATTATTCAGGTAGGCAGACAAACTTTTGTCAAGCAAAACAACGTGGACCATGAACTCGTTACACAAAGTAAACAAACAAGACAGGTGATACAAAGAAACGCGAAACTTGTGAGTGAAAGGTGGTGAAATAGAAACCCAGTGTTAACCTTTCCTTCTTTCGCTTCAGAACATAGTCGGAAACACAGAGGGGATTTATTTATTATTTATTTTCCAATGGAGCCACACTATTTATTTAGAACAGAAACGACAGTTCTATTGGTTTTGCTCTACAGAGAAGATATTTGGGTTTAAGATTGAAAGAATTGATAAATCCGAATGTCAGCTCTGATTTCATGATATTTGCATCTAGATCATATAGACTAAATAATTTAAATGGGCAGTGTCATGGTTTTTTTTAAAGAAAATAGTTTAAATGTCATAAATGGTATTTTCAAACAACACATCGATCTTGCAATAAATCATATAGATATAGATTATGAAGGATACTACACAGCGGTTGGGTTCATACGTTAAATTTGTTGGGGTTTTGGCATGTGATCTGTACCTTAGAAAACTGTTCAGCTCAAAAGGTTTTTACAATTAAAATTCTGTCTTCTCCATATTATGCTCGAAGACTCTGGACTGATCTTAATTTAATGGCTGTTTAACAAATATAGACAAGTTTTTTGGCAGCAAAATTATATTTTTTATTGAAATTATTATTTTTTTGCCTCCTCATTTTACCCATCCAAAGTGAGCACACACACACACACACACACACTCGGAACAGTGGGCTGCCACACATATTGGGGTGCCTGGAGAGCAGTTGGGAGTTAGGTGCCTTGCTCAAGGGCACTTCAGCCATGACGGTGGAAGAAGGGAAGGTGCAGCTCACTCCCCCACCGCCTCACATTTTTCCTGCTGGTTCAGGAATCGAACCAGCGACGTTTAGGTTCCAAACCTACTTTATGGTATTCTTTTATGTTAGTCATGGTTTACTCCTGGTCCTCTGGTTTCCTCCCACAGTACAAAAACATGCACATTAGGCTTTGTGGCTGTCCTATCTTGCCCCTAGAAGTGAGTGTGAATGGTTGTGTGTGTTAGCCCTGTGGCTCTCCATCTTATCTGGGCTGTGGATGGTTGGCTTTGGCTCAGTCATCACTGGCAGAGCAATTAAACACATCTTGTCTTCATGGATGTCATACTTGTTGCAGTGGGTAGGTGTGAGTGAAACCTTGCACAATTGAAAATGGCTCTTTCCAACATTTTCACTGTTCTCCATGATACAAATAACAAATGTAGGGAATTTCGATCATCCACGATTCACTTGCACTTTTGTCACATGCTGTCATTTCAAAAGGAACGCATCAGCATAGTGAAAGAAGTCACTGCTCCCAAGCTGCATTATGGAGACTTTAAGCTCAGCATATTGGTGTACTGTTATACAATTACAGCTGCTCCTGAAACACTGGATCCATACTGGAACAGACTCCACATTATCCACTGTATATTAGAACATAAATGCATGTGTTTACTTGACAGTTCTTGTTGAAACTTGTGTACATCTGAAGTTTCACGTAACCTGACACTAGAACCTTGCAGCACAATTACCAAGCGGTTGTATTGGATCTCAGAGCTTTGAACCAAAATATTATGGCTTAGTTCACACCAGCTAACGTGTAGAATTTTTTGCACTTGATGTATTAAATATAACCCAAGTCTCATGTACTTCTGTATGTATTGTGAGTTTTTTTTATTTCTCATCGAGGGTAAAACCGAGCTGACGGAGCTCTTCATGCGCTTAGAGAAGGATGGGATCCCACCCGAGGCTTCAGCGGACGAGCGTCAGTGCCACTTGTGGCATCTGCTTCGGCACAGCGAGGGCAGCCTATCGTCAGCCACACAGGAGCTACAGGTTCTCCGTGAACAGCAGGCCAACGAGATGAAAGAGGTGCATGTCCAGATGGCAGGCCTGGGGTCTGCTGTAAAGTATAACTGATGATCAGTTACTCCTCCTTCATCAACATTTTATCGTGAATATAATGATTTGGCTCTGGACAATGTGAGATAATCATGATGTAGCGTTTCACATGCTATCCAGTGCTAATACTCAGTTATTCTGCTTTTCTAACGTTCCTAAAAATATTCTGTAAGAATATGAAAAGACCAGGGCTTAATTAATTTTTACAATTTAATAAAAGATAAATGGTATCATGTTAAAGTGCAAACTGTATAAGTAACTGAATTATGAGCAGTGTGAACAAGTGCACCCCCCTCCAGGTGTTATATCCCATTGGCCGGTTATAGATGGAGGGATATTGTTGTTGGCTTGGTGGGCGGGCAGGCAGGGATATTGTTGTTGGCTTGGTGGGCGGGCAGGCAGGGAGTTTAAGTTTGTCCGGCCCACTGCTTGGCTCATGCACATGCCAGCTTTTGCATAGGCACTCCCTATGACCTATAATTATGTGTGGGGTAGCTAATTTGCATATGTGACCTTTGACCTTGACACAGTGACCTTGAACATTTAAAGATTGTTTGGAGCATTGCTCGGGTCATATGCATAGCTTTCTGAAATTTTGCATAGGCATTCCCTATGACCTAAACCTGTGCATAGGGTGTTCGTATGGGGATTGGCTTTCGTCCTCCGTGCGCTTGAGTCTTTCTGGATGAGTGGCTACGGCGCTCTATAACATGGCTTTTTTATTTTATTTTATTTTTTTCCGTATCCAGTTCCTTCCTGTCAAATGTTTCCTCCTGATCACATACAACCACCACCAACCAGAGAGGGGTGTAAGCATGACATGCAGTGCTGCCACCCACCTCTTTATGAACTGCTGCGCATGCACATTTTGTGGTGGCCTAACACACTTGGAGGGAATCCGCCCATTTTTTGTAAGAATGAGCTCACAGACGTTCATGGATTGGATAGTGATCGCTGTGAGTGATAGGGGAGCATATGGCTTTCCTCCCTCCTGTGAGAGCTCAGCCAATTAGCTCCCATGGACTCCCGGTCACAGATGGATTACAATCTTCAGGTTGATAGTCACGCACCTTGTCAGTGCGCCACTTTTTAATTGCTTTGTTAGAGAATTCTTTTCTTAGATAATCTCTTAAGGTTACTACCTTGCAGTTCTCTAGACAAACAGTTCCATTGCTCACACTAGTTCTATCTTCTACTTTCACACCATATTATAATTTTAATTGTGTTGATGTGATGGTTTTTTGGTAAAAGACATTTGTTTTACATTTATGGATAAAGTTTAGGTTGTGAATTCTTCCAGTCTCAGTTACGCTTTCTGTTAATTATTGGGTAATTACTGTGGTATAAGGGAAATCACACACCAGACTGTGCTGTTACTAAGCATTTTTCGAAAGAGGTGAAGTAGGATATGGAGAATTATTCTGATCAACTAGATTTTATAACAGTTTAAATATTGATTCAGAATATTTTAAAATCCAGGGGAAAGCATATCTTAACCGTTGTGAGTCAGTAGCAAGTTTCCAATTCACTCTAGACAAATTCTATAAAAATATGGAACAAAATATGGAATTAAAGTATTTGATGGAATAGAGATATTTTTATGTTGAAAAATTAGACTTTGTTCCCCAAACAAACAAACTCAATTTAATTGGCTTGATGTGAGGAGCACGCCTCTAGCCTCTGTTAGGTTTTCAGGGAGGCTGGAGCCAATCTCAGCCGACACTGGGCGATGACAGGGTACACCCTGAACAGCTCGCCAGGCCATTGCATGGCAACACTCACATCCACACCTCAGGGCAATTTGGAACAACTGCAAGCTTGGGGAGGGCATGCAAACTCCACACAGAAAATCCCTTAGCTTCTTGCTGTGCGGCGACTTAGTGGTTAAGGTTCTGGATAACTTTAAAAGTTATCAGAAAGTTGTGGGTTCTAGCCCCAGCACCACTGAGCTGTCCCTGTTGAGCACTTTAGCAAGGCCCATAACTCTGTTACACTCTTTAGTTTCCACAGTTTTGTGCATTTGTGCAGAATACAGAGATCACCAGTCAGGTTAAGAAATGTTAAACAGGGTGTTTTATGTGGTTCAGGTGGAAAGTTACGTGGAACATATTCGGAACATGTTGGAGGAGCGGGAGTGTGTGGCAGATGAATTTGAACGGGATAATGAACAGCTCCGTACTGAGCTTGAGCAGCTGAAGCACCAGCAAGGTAAGTCTATTTTTTTTACTGTAATTCCCCCAGCATATAATAGGTGGCATCTAGTGTTCAGTTTGTCCATAAGTATTTCAATTCCAGCTCATAACTCTGAAACCGTTTGAGATTTCTTTATCAGTTCTGGCAGTTCCTTCGCCTAGGCAGTGTATTTGCACCTTTTGTTATTTTAGGATTTCTGCAATTCATAATTTATAGCATGTGGACGCTGGGCGGATTTGTCATCTCCCGATAACCTTATTTAACGGTTTCATTTATCCGGGAAACTCAGAATGCCTGTTATGTAAAGTTGCTTGGACTTGATTTACTTGAAGAAATCATTCACTCACTCATTTGCCGAACCGCTTAATCCTCCTAGGGTCATGGGGAGGCTGGGTCCGACATGTGGCAAAGGTGGGGTACATCCTGAACAGCTCGCCTGACCATCGCAGGGTGAACACACACCATCATTCACACACCTAAGTCCAATTTAGTGCAGCCAATTAGTCGAATGTGCATGTCTTTGGGCTGTGGGAGGAAACCGGAGTACCCGGAGAAAACCCATGCAAGAATGGGTAGAACATGCAAACTCCACACAGAAACACCTGAGCCCGGAACTCAAACCCAGGAACTTGTTGATGTGAGACAGACAAGCTAACCTCTACGCCACCCTACTTGATGAACTTGAATACGTCATGATTCCCATAATAGAACAGGAAAGCCCTTGGGTTAAATTTGTTTCCTTGACTGTGTGGCTGTTTGACTAAATTGTACCAAAGCTCCATCACATAACAGATCGACAACAGAAAATAGATCAGATTCCTAGGACAGTTGTGGGTGTGTTCTAAGAAATTGGCATGTTTTGTGGTGGAATTTCTGTCACTGTCCTTCAGTGCCTGCGGTCTGTCAGAACCATACCAACATGTGCTCTGAACGACCAGATACCTTCTTCCCCGAGCCTTCTACGCACAGTGCAAGCATTAATGTGGTTGCAGTGAGTACCAGGAACCTCAGTCACCATCAGTGTTGCTGGACAGAAACGGTCCCTCAGACGCATCACTCGGATACGGCGGTCTTGTGCATGTGTATTGACATGTGGCTGGCCAGGTCTTGGTCGGTCTTGGGTGGTTCCCATCTGTCTGTGGCGTGTCTGAAGGAGTACAACAGTTTAACGATACACACCAAAGTGTGCAGCTTAATGCCCCTCAGTATATGGTTCTAAGGATGTTATTCTGCCTAATAACTAAAGTGTCAGAATTTGATTTTGCTGCTTTAAAGAACATTTTTGGGCTTGCATGGTTTTGAAATATTATTAAAATCCATGGCAATCCTTCATCCATCCATCCACCCAGCAGTCTGAGTAGACTTGCTGAGGGCTCTCTCTTCTGTCCACCTCCTGTAGCCCTTCTGGGGGGATACTGAGGAGTCTCAAGCCATCATTTTCTCCAAGATGTCCTAATTTTGCCCTGGTGTCTCCTCCTGGTCAGATATACCAGGAACACCTCTCCTAGGGGTGTACTGGAGGCATCCTAGCCAGCTGAAGCAATGGCTTTACTCTCAGCCCCTCTTAGATGTTTGATTTTTGCCTCGTGTGTTGATAATATTGTTCTTTCGATGAGTACCCATAGCTTGTGGCCATAGGTGAGGGTAGGAATGTTGATTGATCAGTAAATCTTCACCTTTTGGCTTAGCTCTTTTACAATCCTAAAATCGGGTCTCACCAAGAAGAGGATGGTTCCTTTTTACCCATCAGTCCAATGGGCGTGAGGTTTATTGTCATCACATGCGATGTCCATCTATCCATCCGTACGTCTATCTGTTCACAGTTGCATTCCGTGCACTAGCTCAAATTACATCACCGTTCATCACCATTTTTGGTGTGGATTTTGGGACAGGGTAACTATTCAAGCCTATCAATTATCGTTGGGGTCTGTTGTCTAGTGTCGCCACCTCAACTACAATCTTGAATTTGTATTCCGCACACTAGCTAAACATGGGCTGAGGGGTATTGCCTGGATTGCAGGGCTGTTTCTGTTTCTGGTTCCTATCTTGAGCTCGTTTCTAGCTTGAGCTTTAGGATTGATTTTTTTGTTTTGTTTTTGGAAAACCGCATTGTTTCAGTTTTCTCTTTCATTAGATTCTTCAAGCTTTCTAAAAATAAATCCCTCTGAATGTTTTCTAGAGTGCCAATATAAAGAGGTGATGGAAATGTTGGAGCAGGAAGGCCTTGCTGAAATCAGTAACAGCAGCTCCAGTGAGCAGGTGGCTTACCTGCTGGTAGAAAGAGTCACCTTATTGGAGAGGTTGGAGGCTGCAGAGAGGAAACTTGATACCCAGACCCTCACAGGAAACCTTAGAGAGGTCCACCTACAGGTACTAGACCAAAACTCTCCATTACCAGAGACCATTACACACACTGACGTTAATTTTTTTTAAAGCTGATTCCCATCAAAGACATCAATCTTTAGTGTGTTTATAATAAACTCAAGCAGAGGTAGTAATTTTATTGCTGTGTTCTATGGGAACTAGGAGGAACTGGACCACATCCGGCACACGTTAGAGGAGGAGCTCAGGCAGCAAAAAGAAATGATGCGACTCACTATGGAAAGTATGAGCAAGGTGAGAACATGTCAAGACATTTTACATTCTTGTCTATGTTTTATTATTATTAATTCATTTTTATTAAATTTTTTTTTATGAAACTTGCAGTCATGAACGGAAATAATTCTTTTTTGTCTGAGAAATGTGTGAACTTTATGACTCTACATCCTTAATTTTATTCCCAAGGGAACAGAATCAACAGCTCAGAGCCCATGGAGGAAGCTCTTTGGTGTGCACAAGGCAACAAATTTGGCACAGAGCCTTCCACTTGTATGTGCCCATGACTGCTGTATTTGCTCTTTTTTTGAGCTGTCATTATGAGCAGGAATGTGTATTCTCTCAGCTATGCATATCTTGCTTATTTGATCCCAAACCATGCTCCACCCCCAGATTTACTGAATGTATGCGGCTTCTGGCATGTCTTCCCATGTCTAACCACCAGAACTTGGTTTTAAAGACTTTGTATAGTGGTTTTTCACTGACTTTGTTTATATGCAGATTCTTTCGGGCAGCATTACAGATTCAGAATGTGGTTACGTGTCCATATATTGTGCAGTTTGTTGGAAATCTGACCTTACTTGCATGTTACATGTAAAACCAAATTTATGTGCATGTGAAATATACTGTAGCATTCGAGTCAACATTACCATGTCAAGTCGACCTTTGAGTCCTGTGAGAATGTATCAAGCAACTAATTCACTGCTTATGCTCATAAGACTATCAGAGTCAAAGATTAGCATGGTGATTCATTCACTATACTGTTTATCCATTATGGGTCATTGGTGAGCTAGAGCCAATCCCAGCTGACCATGGGCGAGAGGCAGGGTACATCCTGGACAGGTTGCCAGTGTACTGTGAGGCTAACACAGAGACAGACAGCCTTAGACACTTACTTTCATAGTTTTGGGCAATTTAATGTAGACAACTGACCTAATTTGCATGTCCTTGGTACTGTGGTGATTACTCTTCAATTTAATGGATTATTGTATGGATTGTTTTTGCTGGATATGAAAATTATTCAGATTGGCATCAAATAAGGTATGCACACAGTGTTTTTTTTTTTTTTGACCATTTGAGCAGTTAGGTGGATTATTAACAGAACTTTAGGCTGCATGTAAACAGATATAGTTGGTGTATGAACCGGCAGTGGCTGCTTTCAGCCCTACTGGCACTGAAGCATGTCCCCCGTTCATCTTAACTCAAGCTCCTCAATGTGGCACATGCATGGTGAGCACAAGCATGAATGCTGGCCTGACTCCTACCAACCACATCCTAAAGACTGAGGGATCTTTAACCAGTGAGCTTTTTTCTTTCAGTCCCACAGTGTGGAACTAGAGCAGGACCGCACAGAGAGGAAGAAGCTGGAGAGGGATCTTGAAGAGGCGTCCTACAGGCTGACTTTGGCTCATCAGGAGATTCGCCACCTAACTGATGAACTAGATTTGGCTCGGAAAGCCCAGGAAGCTTGTGGTAAGTGCAGCAAAACGAGTGATCAGTGACTTTGTTTTTTCTAACCACTGCTTACTGGTAGCTTATAAAGTTTATTCATTTAAGTTACTGTAAATCATGCAATGCATTAAATTTAGGCCCTGACCTGCAGACAACCGGAGAGGAAGTGGCACAGTTAAAACAGGAAGTAGAACAGTTGAAACAGTGTGGTAAGAACTGTCCAGAGGTTCTGATATCTTTGATGCTTCATGCAAATATTGTTGTTTCTAAAAATTGTAAATCATTGGCAGATATGGTGGAGCTGCAGAAAGCAAAGGAACATAATGAGAGACTTGACAAGGAGATTCGGGTCCTGAGGGACCGAGTACGCTCCTTAGACTCTGAGAGGAAGACTCTTTTAAAAATGGTGGGTTATATTTCCTAATTGAAATGTGAGTGCTACCTATTCAAACATTTATTTTCCACACCAGCCTTTTGCTTTTGAATGGAATAGACAACAGAATCATGCTAATGGGCTTTGTAACTGGTGCTCATGTACAGCAGCTATGGATGGAATTATTGGTTAATAATTAATGCCTCCTGTCCACAGATTGAGAATTTTAAGATACAGCCTAACTATGGAGACAAACCTGCATTGGATCATGAATCTCCCCAGTCTGTACAGGTGAATTACAGTGAAGTTGGACTTTACTAACTGTAACAGCAGCTGCAAAGTTGTTTAACACTGTTAAACTTTTTTTTGGAAATCTTGAACAAGCTAGCCAAAATACTCTAATCCACTAATCACATAATGTGTGTGCTAGGCTGATGGAAACGCAGATTATTTAGAACGGTCTACATTATGTAGATCAGGTACACCATTAAATGATGAAGAGGATCAAGTCCATAAAAGGTAATAATAATCATATTTTAATTGATTAAAAGTCAGTTTGTAATTTTTTTAAGTGTTTGCCCGTGTGGTGATTTGCAATTCAGAAGAAAACAGTAAGAATCCTTTTGCATTCGTCTAACGGATCCCACCCTGTCCAAAAAAACAAAATGCCTACTTTATTAATTCTTAAGAAAAACAGCAGAGCTGTGTTGTTGATATGAGAAACTAATGTTTAGCCCAGAAAACGTAAGTTAGGCTTTGATATACTAGGAAGTTTGCATTATTCATTAGGACTGGGCAATATGACCTAATTATTATAGCACAATATTTGCTTGATGATAATGATATTTATTACAATATATGTACATTACGCCAGGAAAATAATATTCGGAGACATAAGAAGTACATACAGACTGTTTGTAAGTATACTGATGTCAGGCATGCAGGGGTGCTCATGTTCTCATGCACACAGTCAGCACATGTACACTGAGCTCCAGTGATGGATCTGTGTTTTTACTCTGTTCGTTGAAACTCTACAGGTGTAGAGCCGCTGTTCCTCCACATTGGAAAGGAGTCAGTTGAGGTGGTTCGGGCATCTGATTAGAATGCATCCTAGTCGTCTCACTTTAAAGGTGGTCGGGGCAGGTCCAGATGGAAGGAATCTCATAGGTAGACCCAGAACTCACTGGAGAAATTGTATATCCCAAATGGTCTGGGAACACCTCGGGATCACAGGAGGAACTAGAGAGTGTCGCTGGGGAGAGAGATGCCTGGTTTTCCTTCCTATAGCTGTTGCCTCCATGACCTGACCTCGGATAAGTGGAAGACGATGGATGGATATAATATAATAATATATAACTCATATTTATTAAGTTAGTCGTACATACTGTATCATTACACAGACTCTTCACTGATGACTGCAGCTCCCTGTTTATTTCTTGAGCAAAGTTGATATTTCTGTTAAATCATGACACTCATGGTATTCCGTTGGACGACAATATTAAATATTCACATCGCGATATGATTACTTATCGATATATATATCGCCCAGCCCTATTATCCACTACATGGCAGTAATATGGTCAGAATTTATGTTGTTATTAATAAAGCTCTGGAAACAGTTGCAACTTACTTATTATGGCTTTCATAAAGTAAAATTTAAATAGTTTATAATACTGTTTATAATAGATTATAATACCCCCAGAAGAGCTGGAGGAAGTGTCTGGGGTGAGGGAAGTCTGGGCATCCCTGCTTAGACTGCTGCCTCCGTGACCCGGCCCCGGATAAGCGGAAGAAGATGATGATGATGATGATGCTAATACTTGAGATATCTGCTATATGGAAAATCTATAGAATGTGCACTTTTTTATTCTTTGGTCATATTTGTGTTTGAGCATGTGCCTGGTTGTGTTTTGTGAGCAGGTGTCGACGAGAGTCTGAGGATAAAGACTGCCGTCTTCGGGAGCTAGAGAGGAGGCTGCAGAAGCGACAGCAGGAGCATGAGGATCTGGTGGAGAGGAATGAGGAGCTAGAGGCACTGTTGGGGGAGGCACAGAACCAGGCGAAAGAAGAGCGAGAGTGCCATGAGTGCGAAGTGGACAGCTTGCAAAGAAAGGTCCGAAATCAAAGTGCTGTGAGAATACTTCTTAACTTATGGAATCAAGTATAGGTTTAGTCTGATTTTCACAGAAAGTGAAGAAATTAGTTTGTCTTTGCAGATTAAAAATCTGGAGGCAGAGCTAAATGTGATGAATGCCCATGAGAAGAGACCTGTGGAGAAGCGTGATCAAACTAAAGAGCGTATCTCTGAGGTAGCTGCATTCTTTTTTAGTATTTTAAGTGCTGAACCTAGTGCACGCAGCAAGAGCCGATCATCATGTTTGCACAACACCAAAACGCAATAGTGTCAATAACATGACTTGGCTTGTCACTTGACTTTGAATTTGTTGTTTGGTCTGAAGCAAATTAATAATATGGAGAATACATTTTTTATTGAATTTTCGTGCTAAAATTTTACACTGTTTACATGGCTCCCAAGTCCCCTAGCACCAACACCCCTACCCTCAGTGTGCACACAAAAGTCAGTGTTGCAGTTGCATATCTGATATATCCACAGCATTTCTTAAAAAATGGAAACAAGTTCCTATTTTCCTATGTGATCGCACAGTCATGCTCAAATCAGTGACATGCCAGAAGCTGGAGGGACAGTGTGTACACATGCATGCTCAAATCAGTGATTAGAAACCAAATGTCGGTGAGGATGTAAGGCCTGTTTTTATTTTTTAATGATTACAAGTCTGTAGTAAGGAAAAGTCTTCTCAGAATGTTAAAAGAATGCCAGTGATTGCATTTTCTTTGTGCTGATGGTGTGCTGATAGTGGAGAAGAAATGACCGTATAACCAGGATCATTTTGCTACTTTGCATGTGTAAACCCTCGTACTTGACATTGATTGTGTTCAGATAAGATATTGGAAGAACTTGCGCCATCTCGAAAATTAAAGCAAGTTGCACCCACCAGTGTCAAGTTGTAGCAGATCAAATTATAAAGCAGCTTTAGGGACGGGACAGTCAAGTCTTTAAAAGTATAGTGTGCACCTAGTATTATTTAAACCCTTAAATTTATTATAATGATTATGTAACATGTTTAAATCCACAGCTACAGGGTGATATTCAAGAGAGGTTGACATTTCTGGAGAGTCGGCTTGCTGAGGAAAAGGACTGGAGGAAGCAGTTAGAAGTGGACTTAGCACTGGCTCAGTCTTCTCTGAAAAAAGAGAAACAGGTAATTCACATAAATTAAGCCTTCATTTGTAAGAAAAAGACATTTACATTAAAGTGGAATTGTTAAAGTTCATTCTTCTTTGTTAACGTGCTTATACAATGTATAAATAAAGTACTCCAGCATCTGTCGTATCTGTACAGTCACCAAAGACAACCATTATAACAGGTTTCCCTGTATTAAGAAAAGAAATGGAAAAACGCTTATTATTAAAGTCACATGGCATTTGCGTGCTTGCTTGACATTTGCTTGAAAAACTTCAGGACGTGCTATCGTGGGGAAAGGAATCAGCAGTGTGGTGGGGTTGATTAGTTTCCAATGGAAGCATGTGTCAGTTTGAGTTATTATTCGTCTTATACCACAGCAAACTGCAAAGGACGCACGTGGTCATGTTGCATAGAAACCACAAAACCCTCTGAACTTTTTAGAGATCTATTAACAGAGCTGCACTTTGCTAAAAATTAACCTACACCTTTGTACAACTCAGATTTAAGCATTCACAGCAGTGTGATATTAAAAACTACTTATTAACATTGCTAAAGCTAAGGTCTGTGGAAAAAGACCCAGGTCTGAGAGTTCTCTGTACAGACAGAACAAACGAGCTTAATAAGTAGTTTATTACGTGGCATTTTAAAATGGCGGCCTTTTTGAATTCACTTGAGGTACTGTTACTTTCCCACTTCTGAGGGCACATGAAAAACAAGAGCTTTCCGATGAGCAGCAAGTGAATGAATTCAAACATGTATTCTTCTTTGGAAGCTGCTAAAGATCATAACGCACAGTGAAGCTATAACGGCTAACTTGCAGGTCAGATGCACACCGGTACACACAATTTATTGCCCTGATCAATCAGATATAATAAGCACGTATACTTACTCACTCACTCATTTGCTGAACCGCTTGCTCCTACTAGGGTCACGGGAGGCTAGTGCCTGTCTCAGCTGACACTGGGCAAAGCCCGGGTACACCGTGAATAGCTTGCCAGACCATTGCAGGGCAACACATGCAACCATTCACACTCACACTAACACCTAGGGTCAAATTGGAACAACAAGTTTGCCTAATATGTATGTCTTTGGACTGTGGGCGGAAAGAGGAGTACCTGGAGGAAACCCAAGCACGCATGGGGAGAACACTCCATACAAGACTGGGAAACAGGAACCCAGTATCTTCTTGCTGTGAGGCAGACGTGCTAACCACAACGCCATAGTGCTACCTAAGCACTTATAGTTCCTGGTTATATTTGTGAATTTAAAGTTTATTAAAGAGGCTTGTGTGTTTTTGATTAAATGTTTATTGACTGCCCTAACAACCGGCCTTGAGTTTTCATTATAAATAAGCTTTGAATGAACAGTTAACGTCTGTAATTAAGTATAAAATAAAGTCTGTAACTTTAAAGAGGATACTGATTTATATTTAGAATGTGAACTACCTGTCCTCAGGCACTACACAGGGAGCACGAGGAGCTGAAGAAATTGCGAATAGAAGTGCAGACCTTACAGGCTGAGTGTCAACAAGGGAAATCCCTCAACACAAGCCTCACACAGATAAAAGGAGAAAAGGGAATTTTGGAAGAAAAGGTGATGTCAGTTTGTTGACTTATAACTGACTAGCCATTAAATATCGACCTGAGTACTGTTTTTAACATATAAAGTTATTTGGAATGTCCTCCGTTTTTTTTTGCTTGTGCCTTACGTTCAGCTCTTTTTTTAATACACATGTCATGCTTTAGGTGGCCCAGTTGGAACGTGCTCGGTCACGGTTACAAGATGACCTGGCCCAACATATGGAGGACAGCAGAGTGCAGGAGGAACTGAGAGAGAGCAGGGATAAAGTAACACACCTTAATGCTCTGGTTGAAAAGCTGCGATCAGAATTGCATAAACTGGAGAAAGAACACAGCATGCTGCGGTAAGGAGCATCATAAAATATAACAGCTAAATCGTAAACACCAGAAAGTGCACAGTATACACCAATTTACAATTAAGGGGCTATTTGTATATGTGTGTGTGTGTGTGTGTGTGTGTGTGTGTGTGTGTGTGTGTGTGTGTGTGTGTGTATATATATATACATATAGATATAGATATAGATATATAGATATAGATATAGATATATGCATACACAGTAGTGTGCAGTGAAGATTATACACCACCACTTTTGTGTAAAAGGGCTCCTAATAAAAAAATTAAAACATTACTTCTATTACCTCATATGTTATTTTTTTTTACTTTTGCATAGCATGAATGAACTTCAAACCATATGGAAAGCTTTATTGAGTGCCAAAAGAAACAAAAATATGTGAACACTATGCCTGAAAGGTTAAATGCTGTAATCAAAGTAATGGGTGTTCTAATTATTGACTTTTTTTTTCCAAAAAGAGACTTTTATTTTTGTTATTACTATATATTGTTGTTTGTTTACTTATTTTCATCAATATGACCCAATATTACATGAAATAAATAATTGAATAGTACTTGGTTCATTTTGTTAAGTGTTGTTTTTATATATATATATATATATATACATATTAATTACACACTTAACAAAATGAATATATATACACACACACACACACACACACACACACCGTGTTTCCCCGATAATAAGACCTACCCTTACTTCAGTAGGACGGTCCAAAATAAGCCCTACTCCGAAAATAAGACCTAGCTGAATGCAAATTTTATCCGCACCCTCCCCTCATTTTCTATGAATGCACACGCGCCAGCGCTATTTACAGCAGCGCTGCGGAGGAGACACAGAAAAAGAGGAAGTTAAGGGAACAAAACGATAAGTAAAGTATTATAAAGCAGGACTGAGGGGCATGATGGGGTTAA
>JAOUQZ010000017.1:9924233-9935558 GCA_028564935.1 Neosilurus hyrtlii
TAGGTCTTATTATTGGGGAAACACGGTGTGTGTATATATATATATATATATATATATATATATATATATATATAGTGCATAGTACATTGTGATAAATTCTATGGTTCTGTGTAAAAGGCCTTATCATATCTCTTTGACAGGGTGAAGTTCTTAGAGTTGGAAAATAAGCAGCTTCAGGATAAAACCTTGAAGCTGGCCAACCAAATTGGTATATTAGAACGTGTAATGAGAAATCTTCAGTCTGCATGTAATGCTGAGGTAAAGATGAATGAACGGTGGCTGTTTACAAATGTCATTCAAATGGTGAGAATGAAATGGACATGTTTAATGTGCTTTAATACGTATTCACATTTCTGTGTCTGTAATAGGAGTTAAAGAAATTCTTTCCCTCTGGTACTCTCCCCGATGGTCTCTTGCAGACATCAAGGTATGTTTTTACTTTTAAACCATCACAGATGAAGGAAAACGGTAGATTCTGCATTAGCTGCATTTTTTTAGATATCGTAAAATTACTGTGTACACTTGAGGGTTGAAATTTCATTCAACTTCGTTTTTGAGATTTCCTTGTGGTGTGCAGTACCCTCATTCACTTACTCAGTTGTCGACTCACTTAATCCTATTAGGCTGAAGCTCATCCCTCTAAATCTGACAGTGTGTGTAGGTGGGGTACCCCTGAACACCTCGCCAGACCATCACAGGGTCTACATACACAACCATTCATACTCACACCTAGGGACAATTTGGAACAGCTACTTAGCCTAATGTGCATGTCTTTGGTCTGTGGGAGGAAACTGGAGTACCCGAAGGAAACCCACACAAATGCAGGGGGAACATGCAAATTCCACATAGAAACGCCCTCGCTGAGCCCAGGATTTGAACCAACAACCTTCTTGCTGTGAGGCGGATGTGCTGACCACTACGTCACCATCCTAAGTGCAGTATGGTACACCTTAATTTTTTGAAGTCTACTATTTCTAAATAAAGTTGTGATGTTATCAGCGTGTCTTGCTAAACCACTGAGGGTTTGATCTACCTTTTCATATTCAAATAGAAACCACCTTCAGTCTCAGCCTTCATTATTACTAATTGTACCAATTTTTTTGTTAATGAAAATTTCTAAGTCCAAAGCTGGGTCTCTGCGACTCCTGGGGCCTATTGGATGCCATCTGCCGGGTTAAAGTGGGTGAGCACGTCAAAAGCCTAGAGTCGTCTCTCTCTTTGCCCACGTCTCAACCATCAGAGATTGGCTACCTGAATGTAAGCTCCTCCATGGCCCCCAATGCCACCCAAAATCAGGAAGAGAACCACAGCGTCTCCAGTGAAGATGCCTGAGGAAACCGCACCTTATTAAAAGATTGCCAACTACGTCGATTTACAGCCATTCTGTTTTTATTGTTATTGAGTCAGAAATGGGCTGATCAGAGGCTTACAAGACAAGGAACAAAGACAAGGCTCATTACAGGTCAGTTCAGTGTTGGCTGTCATGCTCTGATATATTTAGATTTTTTCAGAACTGTGTTAAAATTTCACTGTGGAACTGAAGAGAATCTGAGTGCAAGTACAAAAAGCTGAAATCCTGTATTTTCGCATCAGTTTTGTAGATTTACCTTTTCAAATATGCTTCCTTACACTCTAATAGGAGGGCCGATTCTGTACTGTGGTTTTATATGAAATTATGGCTAAGTGGTTCCCAGATTATTCAAAAAAGGGTATCGTTTTAGTAAACAATGTCACTGTGACTGAAGCAAAGATCATTTTCATTTTTAAGTCTTTAGTATTTTTTTTCTAATGTAATGTATAATTTTTACCCTTAATTTTACTCAGGGTCATTACCACTCAGTTAAGTTTATTGCTTTTGCCACCTAGTATCCTGCACGCCAATCCAGACTTTTGGCACTTAATTCTTTCAGAGAGCCATAAAGCTGAGCCATGTGGTCAAAATTAAACAGCCACGTCCTCGACCTTCTTGTTGTCAGCGCTGTGAAGCCTCAGAGGAACCCAATTTAGGGTTCTTCAAAACCTCGGTCAGAGTTTTGGAGATTCAAGTAACAATAAATCAAGGTGACTGGTTATTGACTACACAGGGTGCATAGAAACTGGCAAGCTGGATCAGTGTGTAACATGTAACGAAATGTTTAAAAACGTGTAAGCACAATATACTCCATTTGATATTAAGGCCAAAGAACAAATTCCAGCCTTGTTGTTGGGGGGGTAAGAAATCAGTTTTGCGGTTGCCGTTTGCAGCTGCTACATGCCATGTGTTTTTTGTATATTTTTAAATTGGTATTTTGAAAAGGAGACATGAAACAGTCAAGATTTGAGAGAAGAGGAATTAGGTAAAGTACTTTCAGTGTCAAGTGGTACATTGTGAATATGTTTACAGTGAAAAAAATATATATATATTTCTTCTGCTTTTGTATAGTTGTGATTCTGATGAAATCTGGTACAAAATTATTGGAAACAGGGTCTAAAGCAGCGGTGATGCCGAAAGCATATTGATTGGTTTAGATTCAAGACGTCGGTGAGAAATAAACCCGACACTGGATGGAAATAAATGTTATGCTGCTTAAGTTTTATGAAACAGTGGCATGGCGATTACATTCTGTAAGCAAGGCTAATGACAGAACAACAACATATTTATGTGTGTGACATTTTTTTTGGCTGGTCAGTGTGTACACTGGCTAGAGAAAAGAAACAGACATAAATGAAGACAGAATATATATTTCTAGCTATATTTATTTATTGCAACTTGCAACAGCCAAGTAAAAAAATATAATACAAGTTTGGTTGGGGTAAAGGAGATGGTTAAAGGATCACCACGCTCCTAAAGATACTAAATCAGGTGTAACTAATCACCATCTCCATTGCACACCCAAGCCTAATTGGCTTCTTAAATTTATCTGTGATGAACTGTTATCATCCTGATTGCAAACAGCTATTCCTAGAGCTTTCCAGTGCTTGGAAGTGTAACTGAACTATCAACTATGGGTGACAAGGCACTGTCAAAATATCTAAGGGATAATGTTTTTCACAGCCACAAGTCAGGAGATAGATAAAAAAAAAAGATTCAAAGGCTTAATTAAAGAGCAGGGTGAAGTCCATAATGAGAAAATGGAAAGTGTTTATACTAATAGAACACTTCCTGAATCAACCATACTTCCAAGCTGGATGGAAGAGCGAGGGGAAAAGTGGTTAGAGAGGCTACAAAGAGGCCTATGGCAATTTTTAAAGCAGTTATAGGTGGAATGGTCATTGTGTACATGTGGCAACATCATATATTCTCTACAAATGTGACTAAGAAAAAGATATGTAGAAAAAGATAAATGTGCTTTCTGTGCCTAGTTAGACTCCAGACTTAAACCTAAGGGGTAACAATTTAACCACCTCTGATTGTTTTTTTTTTATGCATATATATTTTTGAGCTGTTGCTATTTTGTCTTTCATTTGGCACTTGTAAGTTGCACTGAATAAATTCAGCTAAAACATTTTTTGTACGTGTAGCTTAATTTCAGACTGCAAAACAACTAAATGACTATGATTTGGTCAAAAAGGTAAAATTTAATACTCTCATATAATACTCTCCTGATGTCCATTAGCCTGCTACCATGGCTGATGTTAAGTGGATGATCTTGAACTTTACTTGCTTGCATATCCCATTATTTTCTAGACTGAAATTTGTTGTACATGTGATCTCCCTGCTCCTGTTTTATGATACCAGTTATGAGAAATACAATTTTATTACACTAATTATTATTATTTTTTTGGCATTTACAGTAAGAGCTAAATTTTATTTCATGTACTTTTGGACTGAGGGTATTGAAAGCTGACTTGTATATTAGTGTATTAGTCAGCACATGATTACTTTAATAATTATTTTCAAGCCTTGTGCCCATGGCTGAATAATTGCACTAAAATAATTAAAATTGCATTGCTTTTTCTGTGATATCATCTTCATAAAGAGCCTTACAGTGTTGTTTGGTATGTACAAATTGAGGTACTTGGGTACTGATTTAGATTTGTGTATTTACACATTATAATCACTTGTGGGTAAAAAAAAAAAGTATCCTGCATGTTTTGATGATAACGAACGCTCATGGTATTTATAATATTCCACTGTCGAACAACTGAGCACAAAAATGTGTATTTTCTTATTAAACAGTGTTTATATTTTCATTGTTGTACAGTTCTTTGGCTTTTGAGGTTAGAACCGAATGTTCAGTTCAAATATATAACATGAAAATAAATCTTAATTAGCAATTAATGCAGTGTAGATGTTAACATACCATGAACAAGAACCACAAATTACTTCTTTCTTTTGGTCTTTCTCCAACCAAACTGAGATTTGAGATTGAGAGCACAAGTACAAATGTTGTTTGACTGACAGTACAAAGAACATAGATATAGATATTTATGCTTCAAATGCAAATATTCCTCAACTGACCTTTTATAACGTGCCACTTGACTGACTGTCAAGTGCAGAAACAGGTACATTCCAGTTCCTTATCTCTTTGCAAGAATTGTTTTGTAGGAATTATATATGACATTTGTGGGGCCGGTGGTGTTGTGGTTAGGCTAGAGGTTGAGGGTTGGAATCTCCGTTGGACCCCCACCATGCTAAGGGTTCGGCAAGGTCTTAACCACCCAGCAGTAGGAATTGGTACCAGTAGGGGTACTGGGATGCTAACTTGCGATGGACTGGCATCTCACCCAGGAGAAGTTGAACTCCGAGTCACGTCATGTTACAGAAACCGGAATAAGCTTCGTCCTGATGAGTTACTATGCTCTGGGGTAAAAGCCCAGCAAACTTTACCTATACATGACATTAGAAGCTGTGAACTGTATCTTTCAATGTAATGAATGAGTGATATCAAACTGAAATATTTGTAATTGTAGCTGTTTTATCATTCATTTTCCTAACAGCATAATCCTACTAGGGTAGCGGGCCAAGTAGGGGCAAATTGGAACAACCCCAGCCGACTTCAGGTGAACAGCAGGCACTAACACAGGCAGAAACAACCTTCACACTAACGTTTAGACCTATCAACAATTTAGAGTACCCAGCTGACCTCATGTGCATGTTTGTACTGTGGGAGGAAACCACCCCAGCACAGATAGAGAATGCAAACTCCATTAAGAAGGGCCCTTGGCTGAGAATCGAACCTATAACTTTCTCATTGTCAAGTACCAGTGCTACTTACTGAGACACTGTTTCCCCAAAATGTAAATAATTGAAGAAATTTATTTGGATTAAATTGAAATAATTTGATTTGTGTCATATTGTGATTTGTTTACTTGCCGAGTAGAAAAAAAGCTGGGTGAAAAATAGCATCCTATAAGTGTGGTGATTCCATTTTTTAAATTTAAAATTTTTTGCCAAGGGTTGTAAGTGATGGAATGGCACAATGCAATTAGTTCAGTATCTCTGGATAAATAAGCAGTCCCCTAAGGCAAGGTGGATATCGCTGAATAGGAACCTGGACAAAAAAATAAAAGCACATTAACACAATTTCTATGGTTTATTTGTACATTTTTTACATTTTGACGGACACAGATTAGCTCCCAGCACATGCAGGTACAGAGCCTAAGGGCTATGTAAGGGCATCGCTTTAAACCCAGTTCAGAGTTTAGTTGGTGCTATGCAGAAACAATGAAATGCGAACTAAAACGAGGCATGTTTAGTTTTATATAGTTTATGTTTACATATTTTTACCTTGACGGAGACTAGTCAGGTGAGCTGTGTGCTTTGATCTGAGCCGATCATATTATCAAGCGTTCTGAGCGTACTCATTGTAGGTTTAGGTAACATAAGACACAGACACACAAGGCTCATTCAATACATTCAGGTCATCAGCTGACTTCATTTTACTGCTACATTAACGTTGCTGAGCCTTGACCTGACCAATTGGAGATTACACACTGAGATCAAGGCATGCACTCCATGAAAATATTAGTGTGACTTTTTTTGGCCGGGCAGAGTGTTTAAAAAAATAAAAACTTCATTTTAGTTGTGTTAACATTATTATTCCACATAGTACTACCAAAACTCTGAAGAGACACCATTACAAAGCCACTTAGGTTCTGCACCTGCATGCACTGGGAGCTAGCCTGTGTCCACCATGATTTAAAAAATTAAATAAACCATAACATTAAAATTATAAAAAAAAAAAAATCCTTAGGTGGACCTTAGGCTTGGTTTGTGTTACCTGAATGACCACTTTTTTTGTAGGGTTTTTTTTTTGGTGATTTTTACACAACCACCACCAACCAGGGAGGGGCGTAAGCATGCACATGCCCCCTCCATGACATGCAATGCTGCCTCTTTACAAAGTGATGCACATATGTATTTGGAGACGGCCTAACATACTTGGAGGGAACGCGCTATCTGCCCCTCATACTAATGAGCTTATAGATGTCTATGATTGGCTGATGATCGCTGTGAGTGACAGGAAAATAAGCATATGCCATCCCTCCCTCCCGTGAGAGCTCGGCCAATCAGCTCCCATGGATCATGCATCAACCTGGATTCAAACTTGTGATCTCCGGGTTGACAATAACTAATCTAAATAAAATTTAAGAAGTTATGTGAACACATATATAACAGTCTGAGTTTATTAAACAAGATAGATACAAAGTGTTCTTAACATTGATATTTTCTAAATTAAATCTCGCTGTATTGTCTCTGCATATTGAATTGAATCTTGGAGACCACAATGCAAGACAAATGAAATGTAATAATTTCCAGACATATATAACAATGTCATATATTTGTTAACAGTTAATAACAATTACTGTCAGAGAAGTCCATGCGGAAAACATAAAAAAGGCCTAGCAGACTGAATACTGAAAACGTCAACATGGGGATCGGGGGAAGAAATACAGCCATCAAGGTGAATATTCAAGGTACAAATAAATGATAAAAAGAATGGATATTAAAAACAATCAGTACTTACAGAGATAATCATCAATAACTGGAAATACAGATAAAAAAAAACAAGTACACTAGCTAAAGCTTGTAATTTGCACTATTAATGATGAATACATGGTATATTTTATAATAAATGTACACATTATTGATAGAGTTTTCGGCAACTGGCTAAAGTAATCTGGAGTCTGAAAAAAGCCCCAGTTAGGATGTATTGTTTCAGAGCTAAATAAAAAAAAGACTAATGTGGGAAAAAAAATAGAGAAAAGAAAAGAAACAAAATATCACAATCTGATTCTGCTAGTCTGATATAAAAAAAAATGTGAAAACCAAAATGGCCAGAACATACTGACTGGGGCTTTGATATGTAAACATGCTCGAGTTCCATTGTACAGTTTTCTATTGAGATTTAACACACAATGAGAACATTCTTTTTTGACCACAGACACACTGACATGGGATCAAACCAACATTTGAGCCTCTTCATAATGAGGAATAGTTGGATCCCCATTGCTTTCTCTCTATTAGAATTACAGAGATAATGTCACTGTAACAGACAAATCACAACATTACTCCTCCGCAGAGTTTTAACATTTCTAAAAGCAACCTCAAAGAAAATAGAAAGCAACATCTGGGCTACTTACAAGTTTTTTTTTAGTTGACAATTTGTAGAATCAGTAAACTAAACAAATCCTTATTGAGGCTAATGTCATTTTAGCCTAGCGAAACATTGGAAGCAAAAACTTGTGAAACATATACACATGTGAAATGGTAACAAATCTCTACCTCTAACATGAAAACACAAACATTAAGTCACTGATATAACCTTTCTGGCAGTTGCTTAAATGTTCTCGAATTAAACAGTATGAGCTTAACAAATGACTGGTATGGTATGAACGATGACTAAAAAAACAATATGTCCGTGTTTGCAGTGTCTGACAGCGCAAATCTCTTCAAGAAAACTTTGAGAAGTCACACCACTACAACTTTTTTACTGATAGTATAAATGTTTTGTCATTTTAATTTACTGAACTGACAGCTAGTGATTTGAAAATGTACCCAAGCAAATGTATGTACTTCACAATTATTATTATTATTATTATTAATATTTGAAAAAATCATCTTCATTTGCAAATAACCAGTCTGGGCCCACATTCAGGGGAATTTCTTGAAAAAAATAATACTGTATACTAATCATTTGTATTTATTTTAACAGACATTGTACTTATTTTTAATAGACATTATTTATACTTGACTAAAGCCAGGACAAGCTTAAACTTGCTTCTCTCCTATTAAGTTAGGTGTAAGGAAAATGTCTATTTTGTTTATTTAATATTTATGGAAACTGTGCTAGCATTCATCAGTAACATTGAGAAATACACTGGTCATACTGGGTTTGTGGGTAATATGTTGTTTGTAATTGTAATTTCTTGTACAGAGAATTTAAATTGTAATGATATATATGTAGTATTATATATTAAAGGCAGTAACATGTATGCAGAGATTTTACTAACACTCCTGGCAGCTGATACAGGACGCTCTTATATATCGCAACCCAAACAATCTAACTGAATACAATATTTGGCAAAGACTTTTTAAAAATTTATAACAACATTCTTAAGCATACTTCATATTTTTTAGTGAATTTCTTTTAATACTGTTGTTGCTTTTTAAAGAAGCCTTTTTTTTACTGATTCAAAGTACATTAGTTTACTCTGGGTTTAAACTGGGGCACGATGTCCACAATCTCCGCAGTATATGACCACGCTTGGAGCACGACTGGGGCGTAAAAAGGAGGTAGGGTGCATCCAAGAGATGAAACCCGAAGGAATCGTTTTTCAAAGTTCATTAAAGATCCCTACGATGGCACATCAAGGTCTGTGACGCTCCACTATACTACGATTCCCACGTTCTATCACGACTGGCGTAAAATCATAATGCATTCTAACAACTGCGGCAAAATTTTTCACAGACAAAAATCTTGCAATGATCATCATGATTCCACGAGGTTCCCTCAAGATCATCATATATAGACATTGTGCCGCCGTGTAAACCCAGGGTTATCAGTTCATTTCTGAGCACATTACAACACAACCTCACTATGAGCCACAATAGCTGATCTTTTGAAACTAGTCAAAAATTATAATGCTTTTATAGGTCAATCTTTCCATCTCTGGCATTAAAAAAAAGTTTACTGATTAGTAATAGAACGTTTATTACTGGGATGCTGCTTTGATGTCCTGAAATCCCCAGTGATCATTGTTAATAAGACCCATGGTTATTTGCAGCTTCTCAATGATTTCACAAGGTGCGTCTACATTACTCTTTTTTCAGGGCTGAAGAAAAACCTGGGCAGAGCTGATGAGTACATACCCCTGATTTTCACCACACTGTGTCAAAACATCAACCCATTTAATGGACAGTGTAATGTTGTATGATGAAGTGCTAAAAAAAGGATAGCTTTTCCTTACAACATTAGGATTGGCCTAAAGGACAAGACAGGAAATCTAACTGATTCCCATGACATTGCACAACAACAACAACAACAACATCAACAAAAAGGATACATGGTACATCTGGGATGTAATTCATATAAGAGATTATTTTAGAGAGCATCTGGTCATACTGATGCTCTGTACATTTTCTATAGAGCTTCTATAGAAAAATGCTTTAAAGAGAGAGTATAAAAATAAAAGGAACTCTTCCCACATAACCTTGGTGCACACCTACTATAATTTAGTTTATCAAGTATGGGCAAAAATGGTTATATAAGGTATGTACGTAATAAAGCATGTTAAAAACTGATCAAGTTTATCACTGGTGTTCTCTGAACACAATGACATTTCCCATTTCGGTGTCACATTATCCTTAACAAGGCCACACGCATCACGACGTTCACTAAAAAATGATTAATGTGTAACCTGTGATTTTTATCCCAATATGTAATAGATGTTTATTGATGGACACATGAGCAGAAAGTGGAGGCATTGTCATATCCACACTAACACTAAACACACAACCCTGTAAAACCTGATGGTGCTATATGGAAAAAGAGACAGAAACTCACCAACAAAACAGCTATTTCACTATGAACAAAAGACTGTTAGCCCCAAAACAAGGCCTTACGTCCCGTCTGAAAAGTCAAACATTTCAGCTGAACCCCAAAGACTGGAAAGTGCTTAAAGCTTATCTTTGGATGCCTCCTAATATACCCTCAGTAATATATGAGAACCAAGTCATGGAAAATGCGCTGTTGTTCTGTTTTTGGAATGCATGTCAGTTAGCCTGGTGTCCGAGGCGAACCAGCAGCAGACACCTGGTGTTGAGATGGTAGCCAGTCAAGCCGCTACACTAATTTTCACTAAACAGCTAAATAAAGCAAAGAGTATGGCCGACAAATCGTCCTTTTGAGGACCGCAGTACTGTCTATTCCTTTGTCTTCTTTTATTTTTCTAAACAGAAGAGCAGTCTGGCACACAGAATAAAATGAGGAGGTAAAGAGAAGAGCAAAGCCGAGCTCAGATGAGAGAGACACGTATGGGGATACTGGGAGATTCTGTTCTCTGTGGAGAGTGGTGGCTAACCAGATGCTCCACCACTGTGTGTTTGGACATGTGCTTCATAAGGTAGGTCTCCTAATAAAAGAGAGAACAGGAGAGGGTAAGCTGTCTGTTTAAACCAAAACATGTTACAATTGCTGAATGACCTTTAACAGCACAAGTGAAGAGCAATGCATTGTATTTCTTAAACCCAAGCACATAATTCGTATTGACCTTAAATACTGTTTACCTTCCTCCGAGAGCAGGTAGTGCTAGGTGATGTACACCGTGTTTACAAGACAGTTCAATATAATCCACTCACTTTACATTGCATGATATTCACAACATTTTGAGCCCGTAGCAATCTAGGCTGGGCAGACCTGACGGTCCTTGCTCAGTGGTTCAGGCTCTGGTTTGCTGATCTGAAGAATGGGGGTTCACCACCAAGCAGTCACTGTTGGGCCCTTGAGCAAGGCCCTTAAGCCTTAATTGGTCGTTTGTACAAAAATGATAAATGTACATAGCTATGGATAAGAGCTGAAATTGTAGTACTGTTATTTTTTCCCCACATACAATATATTTAGCTCTACTTTGACGTATCGAGCACTGTTCTACCGAAAATCGACTCAAGATCTTACATATAAATATATAATATATCTATAATCTCATCCCGACAAGCCTGTTTCGTGGTTGCCCACTCATCAGGGGATTTATTAAGAACATTCTGTTACCACAGTTTATATACAGTCAGTATCGCTGGCATTAATTTATTTAATTTATAGTTTGCTTATATATATATATATATATATATATATATATTGTATGTGGGAAAAAATAACAGTACTACAATTTTATCCCGACAAG
>JAOUQZ010000017.1:9965376-9981624 GCA_028564935.1 Neosilurus hyrtlii
TACAAGCTAGCCAGAGAAACACGGTCAAAAGCCTTCTCCAAGTCCACAAAGCACATATGGACAGGTTGGGCAAACTCTCATGCCCCCTCCAGGATCTTGCAGAGTGTGTAGAGCAGGTCAAGAGTTCTGTGGCTGGTACGAAAACTGCATTGTTCCTCCTGAATCTGAGGTTCAACCATTGGTTGTATCCTCCTCTCCAGTACTCCTGAATAGACTTCCTCGGGTAGGCTGAGGAGTGTGATTACACAATTACACGTGTGATTACACGATACACAACTTGACGGTTCTCTCACTGCAAGTGTCCACCACTTGGTTCGGGGGTTGCTCCCACGACAGGCACCGATAACCTTCCGGTCACACCTCCAGCTGCCATCTCAATAACGGAGACATGGAACATGAACGTTCCCAGGAGACCCTAACTACATGTTTGAGTCTCCCAGGACTGGAGGGCGGCCTACCCCGCATCCGGAGCCAGCTCCTCTCTTCACTCGAGTGTCCAGAACATGTGTCCGCAGGTCCAAAGACATGACTACAAATTCGATCACCAAACTGCGGCATAAGGTATCCTGATGCCAAGTGCACTTATGGACACCCTTATGTTCGAACATGGTGTTCGTGATGGACAAACCGTGATGAGCACAGAAGTCCAACAATGAAACACCATTCGGGTTCAGATCGGAGAGACCGTACCTAACATTGAAGTCTCCTAGGACGACCTCCCCAGGGGAGTGCCCTCTAGCAGACCCCCTAGGGACCCCAAAAAGGGTTGATGTTCTGAACTGTCATTTGGTGCATAATCACAAACAACAGTCAGGACCCCCTTCCCCCGGGGCGGAGGGAGGCTACCCTTTCTTCTACCGTGGAGAACCCTAACAAGGATGCCCACACCGGCCTGCTGCGTCCCTGCATGAGCAACTCCAGAATGAAACAAGGTCCAGCCCCTTTTGAGATGGGTGGTTCCAGAGCCCAAGCTATGTGTTGAGGTGAGCCCAGCTATATCTAGTTGGTATCTCTCAACCTCCCACACCACTTCAGGCTCCTTCCCCACCACAGAGGTGACATTAAGTGTCCCAAAAGTCAGAGTCAGTGGCTGAGGACCGGTCTGGCTGATGATACATCATTAGTCGTCAGCTGTGTACTATGAAAAAAAAATTCTCCAAAGAATGTGCAGTATGGGTGTCAGTTTCTTTATGATTACAGCAGCAGCTCTGAGGTACAGATATATAGAACGCAGATAAGATTATCCATTCAAGACACGGTGAGTCTTCGGCATAACCAGTTTTGGAGAAGTGCATTTTTTAGGGTTTGCCTGTGGGAACATCTAGAGCAGCGGAGGAAGGGAGTGCAGGAGCTCCAAGATGAAGAAGTATCAGGTTTTAGTGTTTACATTCACTGGCAATTTCATCAGATACACCTACCCTAGAGATGAACCTTGGTCCTCTGTAATTACTTACTGATTCCAGTTTGTTTCCATGGTCTGTCTTTTGTGAAGGACTCGTGAACCATGCAGGGATTATTCCAGCCTAACTAACAGTGTTCCTGCAGTATGCTCTGGATCCACTGTAAACCTTTGTACAGATACTTAAAAAACAGTCACTGACCCTGTGGTCCTTTATCAGTACTCAGCATCTGATCACATTACTATGATACTGACTATTCTCCACTCAGCAATGACTGAGGTGTTAAAACTTGAGCAACACTCTGCTAGAGGATAAAATTATACCACCACAACACCTACTAATTTTCCTTGACAGTATTACTGTTAAAGAATTTACAAGGTCGGAGTGATGTTACTAATACATTTTTGTTTTAACCCTCATGTGTCACTATGGACATTTTTGTCAATTTGAGCAAATGTTTTCTGTCAACTTTAGCTGTGTTAGTGTATATGGCACAATTTTTTTTAAAAAAAGTCTCTCTCTTGACACATTTTGGAAATCAAAATTTATTTTTTATAATAGATCAGTGGAACACTATGAAAAAAATGTACTACCCTCTTAAGTCATTTAGGACAAAAAATTCCACTTCCAAAAAACTGCTATAAAAACTTTACAGATTCATATTTTTTTTTGCTTTTTTCTAAATAAATCTCTGAAACAACTTCCGCCCGGCTCATATAAAAAAAATACCAATTTTGAGCATTTTAACCCCTTAAATGTTAGTTTGATTGCTTGATGTCGCTGTTGTTATTAATGAAAAAAAACACAAAAAATGTGTTATTTTCCATATAACAAATTTTGGGGAGCTGGGGGATTTTTTTAAAAATCAGTCTTGGATATGTCAAAGATTAGCCAAAATATTGACTTTAATGCATTATTAGTTTTTGTGTAGCATCAGATTTAAAATTTACTAACCTCTTATGTCATTAGGGACAAAAATGTCCACTTCCAAAAACTGCTATAAAAATAGTACAGATTCATATTTTTTATTCTGCTTTTTTGAGTCAAGTCTTTTGATCTACTTCAGTCCTGATCAAAACCATCAAATATGTAATATTTATCAGGATTTTAACCCTTTAAATACCAGTTTGATTACATGACGCTAACATTTTTATGGAAAAAAATTAGTTATTTTCCATATAACAAATGTTTGGGGGCTGGGGGATTTTTTTATCAGTCTTGGACATGTCAAAAATTAGCCAAAATATTGACTTTGGTGCATTATTAGTTTTTTGTAGCATCAGATTTAAAATTTGCTACCCTCTTAAGTCACTAGTGGACAAAAATGTCCTATTAAGTCCCATTAACACCACATTTTTTAATCTCATATCCATTACAAAATATAATCATGCATTCTGTAATGTTAGGGTTTTATTTAATAGAAAAATAATCAAATTTGTCATTTTTAATGTTCATCACTAAAAGCATTTTCTACAGAGGCCTGTAATGGTCGAATTTTAGTGGTGAACATTAAAAATGACAAATAAAAAAAAAAAATGACTTAAGAGGGTAGTAAATTTTAAATTTGATGCTACAAAAAAACTAATACTGCACCAAAGTCAATATTTTGGTTAATCTTTGACATATCCAAGACTGCTTTAAAAAAAAATCCCCCAGCTCCCCAAAATTTGTTATATGGAAAAGAACACATTTTTTGTGTTTTTTTCATTAATAACAACAGTGACATCAAGCAATCAAACTGGCATTTAAGGGGTTAAAATGCTCAAAATGACTGAATGTTTGGTATTTTTGAGCCGGGCGGAAGTTGTTTCAGAGATTTATGCAGAAAAAAGCAAAAAAAATATGAATCTGTAAAGTTTTTATAGCAGTTTTTTGGAAGTGGACCTTTTTGTCCTTAATGACTTAAGAGGGTAGTAAATTAAACTGACGCATGAGGGTTAAGACAAGCTTTAATGACACTTAATATGATTTTTTATTAAATGCATTTAAAAATGCAACTAAAAAAACATTACTTAAATTATTATATGCAGAGTGCTTAGAAATAAATGGGTTTTTTTTAGGTTTTAAGGGGGTTTCCAGAGGGATAACCCTTAAGGCCTTTTCATTTTATGAGCATGAGGGCCCACAAACAAAGCAACCATGGAAAAACTTAAGTTTATTATCATTGGTAGTAGTAGTAGACATAAATAGTAGTAAATTTTATTTTAATTACATTTTTTTTAACAGAGGAAGTGTCATGTGCCCAATAAAATAAAGGGCATTACAGAAGAAAGATGGATCCCCTTCATATGCATTTGGAAGCAGTGGATCTGTGTAGAAATGCAGACAAAACCTTCACAGCTGGAGATGTTACCAGAGCTGCAGCCCAGTATACACATGCATTTGGATGCAATGCAGGAACCACTATGGCCCATATGCGCAGCTTAGACAAGGCCTGTATAAAACAGATTATTTCATGTCTGGAAACTTGGCTTGATGGATGTGAAATGACACAGAAGCCCATGGAGAGCATTAACAAAGGACTAGGGGCAGTATTCCTATCAACCTTGTGTCCCAATAATGTTTCAGCTTCAATTTTTAAAATGGAATCAGTCCTGCTAGGGGCAGCCCATGGCTCTGATGAAATCTTCGCCCGCTGTTCATCGCTTCTGGAAGAAAGAAGGATGCCTCGTCCAGAAGGTCTTACACGGGTCATAGTAGAGTTGACTAGAGCCCTTGCCTGTTTGATTTCAGATCCTCATAGCCCCAAAGGTCCTCTGTTGTATCTAGAGGCTTTCCTCACAAATAGATCAGAGACAGTGAGACTGGTTAAATGTCGGCATGCAGAGCATTTGCCTCGAATAGTCAAAGCTTTCTTTCAGCAAATTTCTCTGAAATTCCCCATCCTCCATGCTGAGTACAAAGAGAATGATCCTCTCAATAATGAAAGGACTGAGGATTTACCCCCCTCCGAATCAGTTGACTTTTTACTTGCTATTTCACCTGAAAACACACTAGTCAAAGAGCTTCAGGGAGCTGTGTTGTTTTCCTTGGGCATATTTGATGGAAGTGCTGAGGCTTTTTCCCTGGCTTTGCAACTTGCAGATTCCCAGCCAGATACACAAACAAACCTTGATCTGGCTGTAATTGGAATGACACCAGAGAGGAAAGCTAGTTTACTAGTGGCTAGAGCAGCTGCCTGTTTTTCAGCAAGTGGACGAGTGAGTGAAGCTTGCAGAAATCTCGCTGAAGGTTTTGCTGTCCACCCTGCGACAGCAAGGCACCAGTTCCGAAGGTTGTTCTCTGAAAACAGTATTGCAGCAGTGGTTCGTTTTGAATTACGGCATCAGGCTGAGAGAGGCCTGTCTAGCTTTAAAGAAACAGTCCTCCAAAGATCTGACCTGCGTTCTTGTGCGGGTGTGGAGCTGCTAGACCCTGTCATTGCCCAGCTTCGAGCTCTGTGCCTTCTTGAGCCTGATGGTGGTGCACGGGAGCTGCGGGTCCGACTGGCAGACTGTTTGCTCCTGCATGGAGAGTTCAAAGAAGCACTGTCCATCAGCAGCCAGCTTGCCGCAGCCGCCCCTGTGAGCTACCAAAACACAGTACAGGTACTGCGTGGCTTTTCCCGCTTCCTCTCTGAGGACCACCAAGGTGCTCTGGAGGATTTCCAGGCTGTGATTGAGCACAGTGCTCCTCATCCTCCGAGTTGTGTGCGTGCACTGTGTGGGAGGGGCTTGTTACGCATGATAGCTGGATCACACTACCTCACAGCTCTGGACTACATCACGGCAAGCCGACTCCAGCATCAGGACACGGCACTGACCATCAGATGTCTTGTGCCATGGAACTACCGTGGCCTGCTGTGCACTGTGCTGCTTGAGCAAGGGAGGACCATGCTAGAAGAATTTGCAGGCAAGAGAAATATTTCAGGTGCTAACGCAATCCAGGAGCCTCAAATCAACAACCAGCTGCCAGCTGCAAAACAGACGAAAGATCAGCAGTCCATGCTGACAACACATGGCTACACTTTCAACAAAGAAGGGTACAGTGCTATTACACAGTTACATTTAACAGTTATTGGATGAAATTAAACTGTACATGACCTGATTTCAGCAATGTATGATTGCCATTTTTATTTATTATTATTTTTTAAAATATACAACATATAATTTCTGTTTTGTTTGGTTGTTAGCACATCTTGCTCACAGCAAGAAGGCCCTGGGCCCAAATCCTGGCTCAGAAAAGGCATTTCTGTGTGCAGTTTGCATGTTCTCCCCATGCTTTCATGGGTTCCTCCCAGAGTCCTAAAACATGCACATTAGGCTAATTGGCTGTTTTAAATAATCCTTTAGTTGTGCCTTCGCCCAGTGTTGGCTGACGTAGGATCCAGCCTTCCTGCAGGAATGTAATGGAAAATAACAGGATAAAGTGGTTCAGCATATGAATTATTTAATAATTTTTTGTTTTGAGGGGTACTTCATGTGCCTCATCAGCTAAATAAACCCAAACAAACTGGCAAAATGACTACAACAGCAGGTGAAAAATTCAATATGAATAATTACTGAAAATTAAAAATCTCTATGTTTGTGCCATCAAATACTTTAGATTAGCCAATCAGATCACACAATTACACATATCCAGTGGGTGTGGCTATATTAAAACATTGTTCTAAAGAAACCTTTTGGAAGTTTATGTGCACACACAATAGACTGTATGTAGTAAAGATTAATCAAATCAAATCAGCATCAGCAACCAACACAATAGTACTTAGCGAGTAATGTTTTTTTGAGTTAACAGTGACACATTCATGGGCCGAGATTAAAAGACAAATCATACAACAAAAAATTATTCCTTAAAAATGCCCACTTTAAAATGCTTTTAAAAAAAATATTTTTTCACTCTTAATCACTTGTTTTTATTATCTGGTGTGTGGTGGAACAGTGAATCATGAAATGCATAGAGAACTATGAAATACATTGCAAATTGTGTAATAGTGTATTTTAAGATTTTGGCCTCCATGACAGTCACATTTTCTCAATACATAGGATGACTAACCACATGTGCTGTTATATGTTACAGACTACAGATTTTTTAAGTAAATGCATGAATAGACATAGCTACAATTAAAATTACTGTACACTTAAAGTCACCCCTTTACTTTGCACTGGTATTTTTCATTCAGAATAGCGGTAGGTGTACACTCGCTCGCTCTTCTCTTGATGGAGTTGCAGCAAGATTCAGACTTGCCCCAGATCCTTACGGCGGATGCCCTGTATCAGCTGGGTCGTGTTGAGGAGGCATATCGTATTCTCCTATGCATGGAGCACACATCCCCACGCTCACCTGTCCTCGCCCGACTTGCTCTGCTCCAGCTACACCGGGGCTTCCTGTATGACGCCAACCAGGTGACTCCCTGATCCTTTATCAAAGGTTTTTGATACCTTGAAATACATGTAACAGTTGTTTCTGTGGACTTACAGTTACTGAAGAAACTTATTCATTGTGGGGACACAAGCTGCTTAAGCTCACTGCTGTCTGTGGCAACCCTGAAGGACAGGGCACTTCTAGAGAAGCACTGTCACAGTGCGTCAAAGCGTATTCTGCAGAGCCAACAAGAGGAGAGTGCCATCAGAGAGGCTGTGGCCTATCTATCTATTGCCATTATGGCTTCAGGTATGTATGAAATAAGTGTACAGTAATTAAGTCAAGAACGTACAGTGCTTGTCTGTGTTTTCATACTTGACCATGCCTGTGGAAGAAACTATTTTTTTTTGACTGACTGGGAAATACTGCTTTGTGGTGTACAGAGGAAGTGACTCTACTGATAGAAAATCTGTCTGACGTAAAGCAGTTCCTATAATATGGCCTCTGTAAAAAGAAACCCGTCTGAAAAGAAACCCAGGCAACTGAATACACTTTAGTTCATGCATTTTCCACTCTAACCATGTCAGTTCTTATAAGATACTTAACACTAAAACCACAAAATGGTTTAACGGTGGTAATTTCAGATTGCTTTTATCTTTTAGGTGGCGAAGCAACAGACTCCTTATTGGAGAGAGCTAGATGTTATGTTCTACTGGGCCAAAAGAAGACTGCCATTTTTGACTTCACTGCTATCCTTAAGGAGCACAGGAATCATGTGCAAGCTCTGTGTGGAAGAGGGTTCACTCATCTAGTGTTAAACCAGCAGAAGGTCTGGTGTTATTAATAAGTGTTGTGCTGTATTCATGCGGTGTGCTTTATGATTGTCATGAAGCAAGAAAGTTAGTTCCCATTGCCAATGCTGCCCCCTGTACTTGTTTGTGAGAATCACTATAACATGCTTCCTTCTTTTTCTGTGGCTCTCTTCTCCCAAATTCTTTCAAGGAAGCCATGCAAGATATACTAGCAGCTCTTTGGGTTGATGTGGAAGAGGTAACTCGGAGTATTCTCTCCGTAAAAGACAAAGCACGGAAGCTGATCTGTGAATGGCTACACCAGCACTGTCATACCAGTCTTTCTACCACTTTGTCCACCAATCAACTACCCTGCCAGCAGGATTGTCTTGAAGAAGCCTTCCTGATTAGTGGAGCTCTGATGAAAACAGACTGTAGGGATCCAAGGTGGCATCTCCTCTACATCGATAGCCTGCTTGCCCGCGGTGAAGTTTGCTGTACCTTTACCCATGATGTCTTTTCCACAAATCAATATCTGTGTAAACAAGCATCATCGTTTGGCTTAAAGATTGTTTCTGTGTATGTGGTAATGTTTCAGGGGATTTAAAGGCAGCAGGCACACACCTCCTGCAGGTCTTTGGTCAGGAGCCTCGAGATGCTGCAGCCCATGCCAGGTGGGGCGTGGTGGAGAGCTGGAAAAAAAACTACAGATCAGCAGTCAACTGCTTGAGTGTGGTGTCTGAGAAAGATCCCTCAGTGCTAGACTTCCTCCTGACGCTTATTCAGCCCCAACAAAAGACACGCCTGGCACAGGTAATATAATAGCAAAAAAAAAAAATAATAATAATTTTATGTAGCATATAGCTACATTCATACATACATAAATATATGTCTCTCACACACACTCTCTCTCGCTCTCTCTCTCTCTCTCACACACACACACACACACAAACAAACACACACACAATATGTCAATTTGCACAAAATAGTTAATTTATATACATCTTAAGAAAGAAACGACATACTTTTTTGAATTTTATTATCAATATCCCACAAACAAAAAACAAGGCAAAGATAACAAAAATAACAAAACAAAACAATAACATGAGATAAAAACAAATTATTAGTTTACTAGTCACAGTGTATCTTTTACACATATAAAAGTGGTAAATCATTTTTAAATTACTCAGTTCCTAGCAGATCTGGTGAACTGTCACACACTGGCAGCTGTTCCCAAAACCGCCGTTGAATCACTGGCATCGAATTACAAAGCTTCCCTGCTGTAAGCCATAATCATCAGAATTATAACAAATAAAGGCTTGAAGTATTTCACTTTGCATGTAATGAGTCAATATATATTGGTTTCACCTTTAAAGTCAAATTACTTCTGCACAGGATTCTAATTTTTGGAGTTTCACCTGTATTAACAGTGGTCACTACAAGGCTATCAGTGCTTGTGAAAACATTGACAGTCACGTGACCATGGGGCTACGGGGATCAAATCTGTTGCACAAATTGGCAATAATTAAAACATGTTTTATCATTATTTTATTTTCACAAAATTTGCATCATTTGGACTTATAATACAAATCTTCGTAACATATCATTGTTACTTGCTTCTATTTGTTATTGTTTTTGCTTCTCAAGAATACTATAATACAACAGAACCCATTCATAAAGATGTAACTTACTTCCTTTGCACTGCACTGGCTTCCTTTTGGCGTTGTAACACGAACAACCTGTGTTACTTACTTCTTTTTTCAAATTTCATTCTGCACTGCTGGTTTTTATTTTCACACAAACACACTTTTAAGCAGCTACCCAGAGCCTATTTATTGCAAAATCTCATTTTTATTTGATTTTTTCTACCAAAATGTCACTGTTTTATTATGCATTCGTTCAACACATTTAGTTTGGGTCACTATTATTCACCACAGACAGCCAGGATAGAAGTTCTTTTTTGCTCTATATCTCAAAATCATCAAATTGTCACTTACTTCCGTTTGGCATTGTAGGGCAGTGCTGTCATATGGATGGATTGATGTAGCCAACAAATTCACTAAATTATTTATTTATTGTAGAAGTGAAAGGTTTTCCAATACACAACTTTATGTGCCCTATTTCTCTTAGTTAAAAAAAAAAGATTAAAATGTGTAATGCTTATTTTCAGACACACTGCTGCCTACAGGCCAAACTGCATCGCAAGTTTAACAAGTTCCTCAAGCAACTGAACTTTATGCCTTTATGCATAAGTAATTATGCAGTGTGGAAAAGGGGAAATTTATTGAATTATAATTTAGGGAGCTCCACTGCAGGGCAGTATTGTGCTTCATAGTTTTCTAAAGTTTTTGATAAAAACACTACTAAACATTACACACTACACCTTAGGCTATCTATAAATCCTGTCACATCCTGTCACATCCTGTCACATCCTGTCACATCCTGTCACATTTCCTGCAACTTGCACATGTGCAAACATGCCTGCCATCAAATACAAGAATATTTGTGTGACAGTTTCCATAAACAATGTTAACATCACGCTGTGCTTAGTAAATTAGTTAACAAATAACTCATAATAGGGCATGCTGTCATAGGGAGATGATGACAAGGGGAGTCGTGGGGAGTTAATGAAGGCGTTGTAAGATGAAGTCATTACCACTCTAATAATTTACCAAGGAAGATTTTATTATAACATCATGTCCTAAACAATGTTTAATTTCCACTTTATATTACAGAAATTTGTCAATGATTGGGATTGAGTCCCATTCACACTCACACATAGGGGCAGTTTGGAACAACCAGTTAGCCTGTCTTTGGACTGTGGGAGGAAACTGAAGTACCCAGAGGAAACCCATGCAGGCACAGTGAGAACATGCAAACTCCATACAGAAATGCCTGAGTCTGGGACTCGAACCCAGGACCTTCTTCTGTAGTAAATAAGAACATAACTGCAGCTTGATCAGTGTCAAACTAGAAAGCGCAAATTCCTCTGGTGCTGTTTTAAATAACAACACAATTTAATATAATCACTGTTTGTCTTTAAAAGCCTTCTGACCAATCAGCTTCAAGATTTCCGTGATCGTGTGGTTTAAGATATACTTGCTAGACTGCTTGGCTATGACTTCATTTGATCACATCTATCCCATGAACAGAGCCTGTTGTCATGATGTTCAAGTTATGGATGTTCTCTTCTCCCCATCCCAGGCAGCATCACAAGAGGCCAGCAGAGTCTCAGAAAGTGGCCAGTGGGAGCGTGCGGTGGCTCTGCTGACTGTGGCTGTGCAAGCGCTTGATGGTGCAAAGGTCCGGCACCTGCGTCAACGGGCAGCATGCCTAGCACAGCTGGGTCTTAATGAGCAGGCAGTGTCAGATCTGGATAGGGTTATTCTTTCCCACAACCAGGACAGTAGTGTGGAGGCCAAGGTTAAGGCAGAGGATCTGTGCAGAAGGGGCCGGAGTCTGCTGACCTGCTCTCGAGACGAGGCGGCTCTGAATGACTTCTCTCAGGCTTTGGAGCTACACACAGAACGAGCACTGCAGTGCGTTGAGGCTGGACCAGGAAGGCTTCACTTGGTGGAGCTCTTTTTGCGCTTTGCTCTGCAGAATTATGGAGAGCAACAGCTAGACAAGGCCTGGCACCTCACAGAGAGTGGCCTGAGGGTAGACAGTAACCATGCAGAGCTGCGCCGTCTTAAAGCCAGAATTAAACGGGAAATCTCTGGAACTTGTATTGTACACTAAAAAAAAGTCTAAGTTTATCATCATTCTCACTCATTTGCGGAACCACTTAATCCTATTTGGTTTGGGGGCGGCTGGAGCCTTTCTCAGCCGACATTGGACGAAGGTAGGGTACAAAGCAAAGCCAACACACACATACATACACACACACAGCCATTTACATTCACACTTACACCTAGGGGCAATTTGGAACAGCCAGTTAGCCTAATGTGCATGTCTTAGGACTGTGGGAGGAAACTGAAGTACCTGGAGGAAACCCTCGAACCCGGTACTCAAACCCAGGACCTTCTTGCTGTGAGGCAGACGTGCTAACCACTACGCCCCGGTGTTGTGCTGGGCTTATGATTAGGTAAAGTAAATGTTAGATAAAAATTTTATTCTAGGTTGGCTGGACGTGGATAGCACGTGTGCATCACAGCAAGAAGGTCCTGGGTTTGATTCCCAGGCTCAATGAGGGCATTAATCAATCAAGTTTGCATGTTCTCCCTGTGCTTACGTGGGTTTCTTCCGGGTACTCTAGTTTCCTCCCACAGTCAGAAGATATGCACTGTAGGCTAATTAGCTGTCCCAACTGTGAGTGCGAATGATTGTGTGTGTGTTGCCCTGTGATGGTCTGGCAAGCTGTTCAAGGTGTACCCCGCATTCCCTCATTGTTGGCTGAGATAGGCTCCAGCCTCCCCGCGACCCTAGTAGGACTAAGCGACTCAGCAAATGAGTGTGTGAGAGTAAATTGTAGGTTTCCAATTTCTAAAGATTTTTTTCGATATCTTTCCCTTTTGATCACCTGGATAAATGGATAATCATATGTAAAGGGTAGCACATAATATTAATCATTCATTCCTTCATTTATTCATTCATTTATTTTCTAAGCCACTTAATCCTAAAAAAAAAAACGCAGGTGGGCTGGTGCCCATCTCAGCCGACTCTGGGTGAAGACGAGGCACACCCTGAATAGCTTGCAAGTCCATTGCGGATCCAACACACATACCACTATTTACACTCACACCTTGGGGCAATTTGGAACCGTCATTTAGTCTACCGCATGTATTTGGACTGTTGGAGGAAACCGGAGCACCCGGAGAAAACCCTCGGATGCACAGGGAGAACATGCAAACTCCACACAGGGACGCCTGGGAATTGAACTCGGGACCTTCGTGCTATGAGGCAGACGTGTTAAGCACCATGCCACCATGCCGCCATAATATTAATCAGCTCTAATCTGTGATGTGTTTCTTAGTGTTTACATGAAAAAACAATTCCAATATAATGTGTTAATGTTATGATTTTATATTCCAAAATTTTAGAATACCATGTTGTTCCTTATTTTTAGCTCATTCCAGTATATATCAAATGGTCCTTCGGTTTCAGTTGGAAATATTAAATAATTTTATTTGGGTGTTTTTCGTTGGATTTTAAAAACTGGTAATTTTATGGGGCACCTGAACAGAAGACATGAATGTAATAGAATGAAAATAAAAATGCCTTAGGTATATTGGTGACTGATGAATGATCTTTCTCTTTATATATTGTTTGAAGCTCACAGTCAGAGCACATGTTTCTTGATTTCTCCCCTGACTAAGTGTGGAAGCCTGTTTAAACTAGATAAACTAGATTGGTCCAGTTCATAGAAATATCATCACATACGAGATAGAAATCTTATCACACCCTCACACCCTGTTCTGCACCACTCCTGCTTAAAACCTCTAGTATGACTCGGCTGTGTCTGTTATACCTCACTGAAGATGCCTTACTCAGGTGGTGGTATAAACTTTCCCTGTCTGTTTGAACAGATGACTCATTGACTGTGTCAGGAAAACCAACCACCTAAAGCCTAGAATAACAACCAGCCCTTGAATTAGCTTGAAAGTGTTTTTAAAAAAAATCCCTTTAATGTGTTTCTTTTTCTTTTTTCTTTTCTTTTTTTCTTTTCCTTTCTTTTCTTTCTTTCTTTTTTTTTTTTTTTTGCTGTGCCTATTTCCCCACCAGGGTTTTAGCTTATTGATACTTACAGACCCTGACCTATAAACTAGCATGAGGATGTATATTTTAAAAAAAAATAAAAAGACTACCAAGAGGTATGTCATTCCAAAAAAAGGGCATCGGCTGATTGCCTGGACCGCTTCATCCTACTAGGTCACTCAGCTCTTGGGGAACTCTTGGGGACTCTTGGGGAAGGCAGGGTACACCTCGAACAGCTCACCAGTCCATTGCAGGGCCAACACATTCACTCTCACACCTAAGGGCAAACTGGGTTTAACATCATTCCTATTCATTTGCCAAACTGTTTAATCCTATTAGGGTCATGGGGCAGCTGGAGCCTTTCTTATTTGGACCATAAGAGGGCTAAAACATACACACAATCATTTACAATTCCACTTGGAACAGCCAGTTTGCATAATCTGCATGTCTTTGAACATGCAAACGACACATAGATACACTCTCGAATGCAGGACCTTCTTGCTTTGAGGCAGATGTGCTAACTACAACACGACTGTGACGTAAGGACATCTGCTATCTACTCAATACTAGTAATGGGTACTAGTGATGTTACAAGTTTATTTAACCCTCCAATATATCCAGTAACCAAACTATTAACATTGTTTGGTTTATTAAAAAGGTTAATTAAAGAATGTATTAATAATGAAAGAATAGAAAATGCCTTTAAAAAGCCTAAGAATTTGTGACACTGACTGCCATTCAGCCAACGGAAAATACTTTTGGGAGTTTATTGCAGTTTCAGTGCACACTGCAGTACAGTGTTAACAGCAAGTAGGTGGTTTTTCCTGGTTCGTATTATTTTCACATATTTTCCATCTCCTAATACTTGAAAAAATTCCTGCACAGCACAACACTCCACATGTTATGCCATTTCACACACTTCAACAAATATTTTCCCCCTTTTGTTCTTCATGGGCAAAGCAGTATAAACTGCCTTCATCTTTAAATAGAGAGTAAATGCAAATATTTTTGTCTCATTCCATCTCCTAATAATCAATCAAATAGGTTGTTTTTTAGTTATTTTTAATTTTTTCAAGTACAAAAAAAGAAACAAAACCCCCAAAACAACAACTGAAAATTCCAAGGTACAACTTTTAAGGACCAAAAGTCCCTTATTCTGCAGACATGATGTCAGAGTTACAGAAATGTGTGTACCCTCTTGTGTGACAGCTGGTAAGTGTGCATTCATTTGATGATTCACTATAAACACACAGATACTAATCTTAGAGTGACAGTGTACTGAAAACTAACCAAACTTTTTTTTTCATGAAACACAAGGAAGAAGGCTAGACCAGGACCCCCTGTTTTCCACATTTGTTGCCAACACACCTTATTTAACTAGTTCACTAAATAACAGCTCTTCATTATCTGAAGGGACGAACCAGTGAAAACACTACAGTGTGCAGGACAAGGGTCCTCCAGGCTGTGGGTTGGGAACCTCTTGTTCTTGATTGTGTTTTTATAGATGAGTGTGTGCCACCTTGTCACTGATGTCCTCACATATTTCTGCAATTTCTAAATGAATAAAACATACATGCACCAATTTTGATTATATACAAATTATATTTATACAGTATTTATTAATTTATTCATTTTCGGAACCACTTAATCCTCGGGTCGTGGGGAGGCTGGTATCCATCTCATCCGACTCTGGGCGAGGGCAGAGTACAACCTGGACAGCTCGCCAGGCCATCGCAGGGCAGAAACACGCTGACGAATATGTAGCCTACTCTTGACGAAAATCAGCAATGTTTCTTTTACATGCCTCCCACCATAGACAGTGAGAGACATGGTTGGTCTTTTATAACCCAGTTAGCTGCACTGGGGGTTTATACAGCATGTGTAGCCTTAAAGCTTAGTTGATACTTTGCGTAATTGACTTTCCTCTTCCACTAGAGGGCGGTGCTTGACCTGTTTGTTCAGAACTATTACACAAACCGTGCAAGCCCTCATCATCAAATATCCCTTGATGTCGGAAAAAACAAGACAAAAAAACAGATTATCTTTTTTAATGCAGCTGATCATCCACAGTGTATCTGGAATCCTAAATTTGGCTTTTAATTTAAATTTAAAATTTTAATTTTTACATTTTTTGCTTATTTTTTGTTGATGGTGAGACAAATAAGAACTGTCTTTCCCCCCTAGAGGAAAGTGAACATGCGTTAAGCACAGGAACATTCACGCTGAACAAAATAAAAATTCTGTTAAGACTGCACTTTCATAAAACATCTTGCAACTTCTTGATACATGCCGGTTTTCTTTTGACTCATCCTCATAAATGAAAGTGTGTCACTTTACCAGCAACTCATTGTTGAAGTTAATAAAAAAACTTTGTGGTTTGGAGACACGTGTCAGTGACACTGTGATTGTTTACAAATGCACTTTCCACAACAGCACACTAATAGCTAGAACTTTCCCTTGTTACCAGTATTAAGCATCTATGTACTAAACCATAACCTACAAGGACACTTCAAGACACTTGTGATTTTCTGGCTTACTTCATTTGCTAAATTAGATTTTTTGAAGCTCCATCATTGCTAGTGGAGTGAGATGGCAGGGAGAGGATGAATGAGAGAGGAAAGAAAGTTGCTCAGAGTCACTTTATGACACTTATCTGCTGTAAGGAGGTGTAACAGCATAGTGGCTAATGCTACTGGTTCACTCTAAAGGTCCATGGACTGGAAAAACAGAACACTATAAGCTGATCTTGCACACACACCCAACATTATACCACTGAAAAGGGACAGACAAAGCTAAGCATTCCATAAAGTGACCAATACAGTCTTTTAAGTTTACCTTCTAAGATGGCTGGAAAGCAAAACTTAAACAAACTCATATTTCAAGACACTACAGACTGTTTTTATTAAATGAAAGGCAAGCCTTCCAAACCTTCCTGTTATACATGTCATGTCATGTCATTTTCTGAACCGCTTAATCCTAATTAGGGTCGCGAGGAGGCTGGCGCCCATCTCAGCCGA
>JAOUQZ010000017.1:10004322-10015060 GCA_028564935.1 Neosilurus hyrtlii
ATATTTAGCTCTACTTCGACGTATCGAGCACTGTTTTACGGAAAATCGACTCAAGATCTTATATATATATATATGTAAAGAGCAAAGAGTTTGCTTAAAATTTGTTTGTGCTTATTTATACTACCACAAAATGTACATTTTATATGTCATTTGTTGGAATTTAATTACCTTTATTTGTAGATACGGTATAAAGAGGGTGAAACATTTGCTTGTTTTAAAATTTCAGATTTTTGCTGCATGACTTTAGATCTAGCTAGATATCGCCACCTTTCTCAGTGAAATAAAGCTAGCCAGTTAGCAGTTTAGTGCAACACGGCAGACACCACTGGTTTTGTCCAACTGATATTTATGCTTAATTATATAGATATAGACATGCACACACACACACACACACACACACACACACACACACACACACACACACACACACACACACACGCAGTGACTCCTTCTGCATGTCCAGCTGGACCTCGGAAGTTTATTTACTCTCTTCCCAGTCATCAAGGAAAGCTGTTCTTTTTTCTGAATGTGAATATGTTTTAGTAAAATTTCCTAGCTGGAAGGATCAATCTACGTACTTAGTCTTGCTTCAAGTATTGTGTTTGAACAGATTCATCAGGCCTGTTTGTGTTTTCCAGACTTGGATGAATGTCTAGAGGGGAGTTCGTGCTGTGAACAGAACTGCACAAACTATCCTGGTGGATATGAATGCTACTGCAGGGCAGGATACATACTCAACTCAGATGGATGTGGATGTGATGGTACATAGTTGCTTTATTCTTTGTCAGACCTCAGACATTTATATACAAAATTGAACAAATGAATGTTTTAGTATGTGTGTATGTATGTATGTGTGTGTATGTATGTATATGTATGTACACTGATCAGCCATAACATTAAAACTACAAGACTGGTCTGTGGCTTGACAGCCCCATCCATACAAAACAAACTACTCTTTCTATCGTAGCCAGTATAAACAGAACTACAGTAGCCCTTCTGAGCAGACCTAATAGCCTTTGCTCACCACACACATCACTGAGCCTTAGGCACCCATGACAGGCCTTCCGGTTCACTGGTTGTCCTTCCTTGCTTTTCCCTTGGTAGGTATTTACCACTGCACCCCACAAGCTCCCCACAAGTCTGCCATTAAGGAGATGAATAGACCCAGATGTTTAGCCTTCACAGCGTGGCCCTTGTCAAAGTAACTCAGATCCTTACACTTGTTAATTTTTCATGTCAAGAACTGATTGTTTACCTTCTTCCCAATAAATCCCACACCTTGGCAGGTGCCACTGTAACAAGATAGCCAATGTTACTTATTTCACCTGTCAGTTCTCATAATTTATCTAATATTATGGCTGATGTATGAATGAATGTATGTTTGCATGCATGTTTGTATGTGTATGTATTAATTTTCGACAGATGTAGATGAGTGCGTGTCTGATAATGGAGGTTGTGAACATACGTGTCAGAACACGGCCGGGTCTTACCACTGCTTTTGTCAACTGGAACATCATCTGGCTGAAGACAAACACTCCTGTGTCCGTAGGTTCAGTGTCCAAAATGCATTTTGAAAGATATATATATATATATATATATATTGCCTTGTATATGTAACACATAATATTCCATTCTTCTCCTTTTCTATGTTTGTTCAGCTGTGGAGAGGCCAATAGAGGCACTGTCTGCTGAAGCACTGTCTCGGCAAGTGGTGGTAGAGAACCCATTTTCAAAGTTTACTCTGCTGCAGGACTACCCTCAGCCTCTAGAGCTTTATGATGATTATGAAGAGTACACTTTTGGAGAACTGCGGGCGGAAAACACAATCACTGAAAAATATGGTCAGTCGCTAAAGGTTGCACAAATGTCCTTAGTCTTTTTTCCCTATTATACATTTCCCAATGCTGTTCATCTGCTTCACTTACTCACTTGCTGAACCGCTTAATCATATTAGGGTCACACGGGGCTGGTGCCTCTCTCAGCTGGCACTGGGTGAAGGTGGGGACATTATGAACAGCTCGTTAGACCATCGCAGGGCCAACTCACACAAACAAAGTCAGTAAGCCGAATGTGCATGTGCATTTGGACTGTGGGAGGAAACCAGTGTACCACCGATCTTCTTGCTGTGAGGCGGAAATGCTAACCACTGCGCCACCATGCCACCCTGTGGTTTTTGCTAAAATTTTTAATTAGTGAAGGAGGCTGGAGTACTTGGAGGAAACCCCCACCAGCATAAAGAGAACATGCAAACTCCACACAGAAGTGCTTGAGCACATGAATCAAGCCCAGGATCTTCTTGCTGTGAGGCAGATGTGCTATGGTGATGTGACTATCACTATTCATCCTCAAGCATATTTAGTGGTGTGGCTAAACACGGATTATTCAGGAACCATACTGAAACAAAAATAAAGGGAATATATGTAATCAGGAAAGTTAGGAGTGTAAGTCAGTGTCTTCTAAGAATGTAAACAATTGAACACACTCAGCAAAATATTTACCAAAACAAACCAGAATGATTACATGAATGTTGGTTTATTGCTTTTTAGCTCAGTGGTCTTATTTTATTACTTTCTATTTTCTAAAATTATACAGTGTGTATTACCAACACATTTGGCCATGACTGCAGTCTGACATGTGAAGACTGTTCTAATGGTGGCGTGTGTAATGTGGAGAGTGATGGCTGTGAATGTCCTGATGGCTGGGTTGGCATTATCTGCAACGAAAGTTAGTATATATTGGTTTATATATTATTATATATATATATTGGTGTATATATAAGGTTTCTTGTTTTATAAGCCTGAACGAATAGAGTATGATCTATCTTGTACTTTTGGCCAACAGCCTGTCCTGAGGGCACTTTTGGAAGAAACTGCTCCTTTACATGCAAGTGTAAGAATGGTGCCACGTGTGATCCTGTGAAGGGATTTTGCCATTGCCCTCCAGGGGTCAGTGGAGACATGTGCCAGTATGGTAATTATCAGATAGCATTTAGAATGTTTGGTAAATTTGATTGTAAATTTGTGGATTTTTGCACATTTATAAATTAGTGCCTTCATGTTTATTGTTCATGTATTATTATAACTCTGTAGTTTATGGCTTGCAGGATGTCCAAAAGGTTTTTATGGCAAGTACTGCAATAAAAAGTGCAACTGTGTCAATAATGGACGATGCCATCAAACCTATGGTGCTTGTCTGTGTGAACCAGGCCTGTACGGGCGGTTCTGCCATCTCAGTACGTCACAGTAGTTACAATTTTGAAACTCTCACAATTTACGTCGGTATCACTCTTGCAAGATCAATGCTTCTTGTATTTATCTTATTATTTCATGTTTAGGATGTCCTAGATGGTCGTTTGGACCTGGCTGTTCAGCTGAATGCCGGTGTGTTGAACAATACACTCTTGAATGCCACAGACGTTATGGAACATGTATGTGTAAACCTGGCTACCACGGCAGGACATGCAGCGAAGGTGAACTGATTTATTACAGCTGGCAGCATAAAAAAGTCCAAATCCAAAATAGAAAAATGAAAAGTTTATCATCCGTTTTCTGATCTTTGGTTGTCAGAATGTGATCGTGGGTACTATGGTCCAGAATGCAAGACAAAATGCCAGTGTCCACCAGGAGCTAACTGCCATCATGTAACTGGAGAGTGTCAGCCACAGTGTCTGACTGGATGGCATGGAACGAACTGTGACCAAGGTGCACATTTAAAGTCTTTTATTACTAATACTCCTAATACTCATATCTCATGTGCCTTAACACAGCAGTGAAATAATGTATATTGACAGCATGTGAATTAATTCCTCCAATCAGCCATAAAATTTAAACCACCTGACCAGTCTTGGACCACCTTTGGAAAGTATTTTCCACTGCATACCAGGAACACCCCACAAGACTTGGAAATGAATAGACCCGGTGTTCAGCTATCACAATGTAGCCTTTGTCAAAGTCCCTCAGATCCTTACCTTTGCTCATTTTTCCTGCTTCAAACTTTCCCTTTCTGGCTAATACATCCCACAGTTTGGCAGATAACACTATACCAGAATAATTACCAATTATGTGCCAAAGGTACCAATTATTGATTATTTATTCATTCCCATTCATTTGCTGAACTGCTTAATCCTACTAGGATTATGGGGGGGTTGACTAATCTTGGCTGGCTCTAGGAAATGGCACACACACACACACACGTGTGCGATCATTAACACTCACATACACACCTACTGGAAATTTTAAACAGCCAGTTAATCTAATGTGCATGTCTTTGGAGTGTGGGAGGAATCCGGAGTACTCAGAGGAGGGAACACAGTGAGAACAGATGTATAGGATCTATACAATAAAGGATTGTTTACATTTGTATGTTTAATTTAAATATTGAGTTTAAAAACTCTGTAATGCTGCTTTGTAACACTGTCCATCGTGAAAAGAATTACACCAATAAAATCAAATTAAATTAAACCATGCGCTAGGGCGACATGGTGATGTGTTGGTTAGCACTTCCACTTCACATAAGAAGGTCCTGGGTTTGAGCCCCATGCCCAGTGAGGCTGTTTCTGGTTTCTGTGTGGACTTTCATGTTTCCTCTGCGATTGTGTAGGTTTGCTTCGTGTGCCCCTGGTTTGAAATTTAAAACTTCTAAAGTTTATCTTATTTTTTTTGTGTTAGCACATCTGCCTTACCACCAGAAGGCCTGGGTTTGATTCTGGGGCTTGGGCGTTTCTGTATGGAGTTTGCATGTTCTTTCCGTGCTTCCGGGGGATTCCTTTGGGTACTCCGATTTTAAAAAGTCCAAAAACCTACACTTTGGGCTAATTGGCTGTTCTAAATCACTCCTAGGAGTGAGTGTGATTGTGAGTGTGATGGGTTGTATGTGTGTTGGTCCTGCAATGGCCTGGCGAGCTGTCCAGTGTGTACCCTGCCAGTGCCCAAAGTTGGCTAAGATAGTGGTGCCTCCCCGTGTCCCTAATTAGGATTAAGCAGCTTAGACAATGAATGAATGAATCAGCTTTCTCGTATTATCTTAAACATCTAGAAAGGTGCATTATCTGCACAGTACGTGTAAAATGGTGTGTCCCTTGTGAATTATTCACAATTTTGCAATCCAGATCCACAGCCTTAACATACTTGGGTTTGTGACTGCAGCTTTATTTTAAATAATGCCTTATTTCAAGGGCAGTTACTTAGACTATGGTGGTAGTAGTTAAAAGTTAACTACTATACTAGAAACTAAACGCCTCTTAAAAAACATCCCTGTGCATAACAACCGAGACAATAAAGAAGAAATACAGAATCAAAGTATTCTCGTTCTACTCAGATTTCAGTTCACTTGGAATTATAGTCAGGTGTTCCTATTAAAAAAGGCACTATCTCTTTACCAGAATGTCCAGAGGGGAGGTTCGGTGCTGGCTGCACTGAGCATTGTGACTGTAATGGAGCAGTGTGTGATTCTGTTACGGGACGCTGTTACTGTCCAGCTGGAAAGATGGGAGATCATTGTGGTGAAGGTAAGTGATAAAAGGCTATACTGGAGGAATATGTACAAACCATGATGTTGGCTCTGCAAATCAGTTATCCTGCCTCTTTATAGACTGAAATATTGGCCTACACATTTACAGAAACATCCATTTACATTAATCCCATTTTATACCTTGATTTGATTGTTGTCTAAGTTATAGCCACATTTGAAAGAAAGTCTACAGGTCACTAGCATACAGAGAGCATGCTTGGGCCTATAATACATGCCTGTTTTTAGCTATTATCAAACTCTGGCCAAAGTTCATAACATGCTGGTCTTCCCAGAGGCCTCTTTATTTTTGGGGCTCTTAGTCAGATGCTAGGCAAACACACAGCTCATCATTCTTAATGAGACAGTTTAAATATGTGTTACTGAACAGCAGCTCTCCAGAGAAATGAAGCAGCATTACTAGGTGTAGGATCTGACTTTAAGACCATCAGGACTCTTGGTGGAAAGTAGAAAATGTGGGAGTGCAGTGTGATGGTGTTTGAAAGAATAATGGAGTTTTAGAAATGTCAGGTTTAAATGGGAGGAAATGTTTAGCTTGGCTCAGATGTCTTGCAGACTTGCAGACCTTTGTTTATATAGTTGCATGCAGAAATAAATCCTGATCTGAGCTCAGTTAATAAACGTTAAACCAAAATCCAAAGAAGCAACAGAACGCAGTTTGTCAGCCATGGAAAACGTGTATTAACCAAATTTCTCCTGTAGTGGTTAGCATGTCCACCTCACAGCAAGATGGTCCTGGGTTCGAGTCCTGGGCTCAGTAAGAGTGTGTCTGGGTAGAGATTTTCCTCCAGGTGCTCCAGTTTCCTCCGACAGTCTAAAGACATGCATATTAGGCTAAGTGGCTGTTCTAAATTGCCCCTAAGTGTGAGTGTGAATGGTTGTGTCTGTGTTGGCCTGAGACGCTCTGACGAGCTGTTCAGGTTGTAACCCGGATGGGGTGTTACTGCTGTTTAGGTTGTACTTTGCCATTTTTATTAAAACTTTGAGAAAAGATTTTTTGCATATACCATACTGCATCGATTTCTTTGTACTTTTTGGGACAGCATTTATTCTTTATTTGACAATCAGCGATTGTGGAGAGGGCAGAATGTCCACCTTACAAACGAAGGTCCTGGGCTTGAGTCCTAGTCCCAGCAAACACATTTCTGTGTGGAGATTGCATGTTCTCCCCATGCTTGGGGACTTCTGGGTACTTTGGTTTTGTCCCACAGTCCAAAGACATATACATTAAGCCAACTGGTTGCTCCAAATTTACCCTTGGTGTGAGTATAAGTGTGAATGGTTGTGCTGTATTAGTCCTGCGATGGTTTCACGAACTGTATAGAGTGTACCCTGCATTTGACCAGAGTTGGCTGAGACAGGCTGCAGCTTCCCTGCAACTTCCCTGCAACTTCCCTGAGGATTAAATGGTTCCGCAATTGCATGAGCGAGTTAGTGAATCATAATCTCAAGGAAGAATCTGATTCAGGTCATGAACAAACTTTATGTATGTAAAATGTGTTGTGTTCCAGAGTGTGAGAAGGACCGTTGGGGTCTGGCGTGTGCTGAAGCATGTCCTGACTGTGAGAACGGAGGGGAGTGTGACAAGCAGAATGGAACCTGTGTGTGTCCACCAGGCTACAAAGGAAACCTCTGCCAGGATGGTAGGAGGAGCCACAGCTGTAATTTTCCTATCCCTACTGGTCACCAGTTGTGTGCATACTTTAGCTTTATAATGTTTTTTAACACATCAACAGCTGAATCTATTTTCACAACACTGGTTATCGCTTCATCCCTTTCAGTTTGTCCTAATGGCTGGTTTGGTCTTGGCTGCCAGTTTCAGTGCCTCTGTGAGAACAGCATCCGCTGCCATCCCATTTCAGGATCATGTGTGTGTAATGATGGCTGGACTGGAGCCAAATGTGAAAAGGGTAAAAATCCCATTGGTGTTTCCTTTAGAAATTACGCCAGGCGTCTATTCCAAGCTGAGTAGAGATAAGATATGGTCAGAATCGTAAATTATTATCTATTATTTTGGGGCAGAGTGTGAACCTGGACACTGGGGAGCCAATTGTCTCAACATGTGTAACTGTTCGAGCAGTGTAGTCAATTGTGACCCAGTGACAGGGCAGTGTCACTGTGAGGCTGGCTACACTGGGACCCACTGTGAACAAAGTATGTAACATCTTCTTACTAAATGTACTGTCTAATAATATTCTAGTATTAGTAATAGTAATAGTGCTTTTGTTTCTGAAAGAGTGTCCCACAGGATATTTTGGGCCCGGTTGTCGCCACCAATGCCAGTGTGAGAATGGCGCTGAGTGTGAGAATGTGGGTGGAGCCTGCACCTGCCTGCCGGGCTGGATTGGAACATACTGTGAAAAATGTAAAATAGGACAGATTTTTAGACACATGAAAAAAAGATATTAATAAGCTTATTAATATTAGATGAGTATGAGTGTGTCTCTGCAGCCTGTCCTCAGGGATTTCATGGTGTGGAATGTCAGCAGAGGTGTGAGTGCCTGAATGGTGGCCAGTGTCACCATGTGACGGGAGTGTGTTTGTGTCCAGCTGGATGGACAGGCCTCCACTGCACCTCCAGTGAGTCTAATATCTAAGATGTTCCTTCAAAATATTTCTCTCAGCACTCTGTACTCTGTAGATAAGTTGTAATCCAGATGTTCAGTGTTTGCATGGGAACCAGTGGTGTTCTATGTATTTTTTGAACATGTTACTTAAATGATCCATTGCAACAAGGATTCTACTCTATTGATGCCTGGTTGCTTTAACCTCTTTCTTTGTGCTGTGTTACAGTATGCCTGGAAGGCACGTTTGGCCCTGGCTGTAATCTGAGCTGTTCCTGCCAGAATAATGCCAGCTGTGATCATGTTAATGGGCAGTGCCACTGTGAACCAGGCTGGGCCGGGCCAACCTGTGAGGAAGGTAGAGTGTTTTACCTGTAGAAGTACTCTAGGTACTTATTATAGCAGGACAATAGATATGAATGAAAAAAGAATGTATCTTTTTGTGAACGTACCCAAAGTTTCTTTTTCAAATAATTTGTTCTCGCTCAAAGTGTAAACATTACAAGGGCATCGATATGTCATATGTAAGACAAAACCTAGAGATTGTTTCTGATGTGCACAAGTCAGTCAATGGCTTAAACAAACATATAAGCATTAAAAATAAAGCAAACAAACATGGTGACACGGTAGCGTGGTGGTTAGCTCATCTGCCTCACAGCAAGAATGTTCTGGGCTCGAGGCTCAGGCTCAACTCGGGCATTTCTGTGTGGAGTTTGTATGTTCTCCCAGTGCTTGTATGCGTTTCCTCCGGGTACTCTGGTTTTCTCCTGAAGACCAAAGACATTCACATTAAGCTAACTGGCTGTTCCAAATTGTTCCTAACTGTTAGTGTGAATGGTTGTGACTTTATTGGTCCAGCCTCCCAGCGACCCCAATAGGATTAAGCAGTTCGGCAAATGAGTGAGTGAAAACAAACAAATAAATAAATAAATACGACATAAAGTTTCAAAAGTCTTGTATCAGTCTAGTATCCACACACTTAAAACCTAAGGTAACTATGAATAACAATCCTAGGCCACTTTAGAATAGAATGAATATACTCGACAGCACTAAAGAGATGATACAGGGTGATCCAAAAAACCTCCCATATTTCGAATCTAAATTAAAAATAAAATGTTAAAGAAATTATTTTTTGCACACATGAAAGTTCAATACAGTTTTTATTTATTATTTTCTGCACACATGAAACTTAGTAAGGCAGGAGAGGTGGTGCTACGGTCTGTTGGCAGCCCAATCCCAGCTTGAACACCTTGAGCTTAAAGAACTGGATGTGTGGTTTCAGTAAGATGGAGCACACACAGCTCGAAGATCTTTGGAAATGCTGAGGGAAATCTCACTACGTGGTGATGTTGGGTGGTTGGCCGATTCCCTCGACCTCGCCGCTTGTGATTTATTCTGTTCATTCTGTAATGTTGATATCATTAAATAACAAATTATATAATGAGTGTTTTGCAATGTCTATCGATGGTTTATTCACATCACAAAGTTCCATTCTTTTATACGACTCTGTGTTAATGAACATGCTGACCTTGTGAAAGAGATGATTCTTGTGGCCATTATAAATCATGGCAATATTGCGGTTTAGACTTTAATGGATGTTTGATTTTTCCCAGAATGCATGGATGGATTTTATGGAGTGGATTGTCGCCAGCTATGTCTATGCCAGAATGGTGGGTCATGTGACAAGGTCAGCGGGCACTGCTTGTGTGCTAGTGGATGGATGGGAATAGAGTGTGAACTTGGTGAGAAGATCTGGTATCATACTTACCAGTTTATTTTATGTGTTATTAACATTAATGTGATCAAATACCGCTTCCTTTTTTCTTCTTGATTTTTTTTAACAGAGTGTGCTCCAGGTTTCTTTGGTGCTGGTTGCCAGCATGTATGTGAATGTAAGAATGATGGGGTGTGTGACCGCCAGGATGGAAAGTGCACATGTCCAGCAGGCTGGGTGGGCGAGAAGTGTGAGACGGGTAAGAAGTGACCACACAACATCTTACTGACTGCCTGAATGAAGAGTCAGTGGAAAACTAATGTTGTGCATCATACTGTTCCAAATGTGTGTAGCTTGTGAGGAAGGGCATTTTGGTCCTGGTTGTCAAAAACTGTGCCAATGTGAACATGGAGCTCCATGTGACCACATAACTGGGGTTTGTCTTTGCCCACCAGGCTGGAGAGGACGCCGCTGTGAGAAAAGTCAGTTCATTTAATCCTCATTGCCCTTGGTAACACATCTATAGTGACATTTTGTTTCTTATGATTTTTTTTGTTTCACATTGCTAAATTTATTGTTGCCCTCTCTTGGCCTCCAGTAAATAACACTTTGTTTTCCCAGCATGCTTACCTGGCTTTTATGGGCGAAGATGTTCTTACCGATGTCTCTGTGCCCATGGAACATCCTGCAATCATGTCACAGGGAAGTGTGGTTGCCCTCCTGGTTTGACTGGAATGAGCTGTGAGAAAAGTAAGAACTTTTAACTTTTATTTGCGCATATGTGCATTAAATAAACACCTGGCCTACAATTAATAGGGTAAATTCGGGTTTACTGGCACATTAATTCCCCTCCTCGTATCGCCACCTTATCGTGGTGGAGGGGTTTGCGTGTCCTAATGATCCTGGGAGCTATGTTGTCGGGGGCATTATGCCC
>JAOUQZ010000017.1:10025817-10047936 GCA_028564935.1 Neosilurus hyrtlii
ATAAAATACAAACCATATAAGAAAAATTTCATTACAGTCCAACATGTAGTCCGGTTGGTTATACCACAACTGCAAGTCCTAGATAACTGCAGCAAGAGAGTTTATATCACCAGCAGCGAAAAGTCATCTTTACAGTCGCTGAGTGCAGATCTAAGCTCATATGGATCTTCATCAGCAGGAGCGAGGAGCTTCCAAGATGAGAACTCCAGCCAGCATCAGCACACCAGGACCGACCACAGGACTCACAGAGCAGAAGAATCAGGAGGATCAGGATCACCGACATCCAAGGTTAGGTTAAAAGTAGCAAATTATATAATAATATATTTTATGTGAGTGGAAATGAAGCATATTGGTTAGCAGGTCTGCCTCAAAGCAAGAAGGTCCCAACTCAGCAAGGGCGAATCTGTTTGGAGTTTGCAAGTTCTCCCTGTGCTTGTGTGGGTTTCCTCTGAGTACTCCAGTTTAGGCTAACTGGCTTTTCCAAATGGCCCCTAAGTGTGAGTGTTAATGTGAACATCTGTGATGGTCCTGCGGTGGACTGACAAACTGTTCAAGTTGTACCCCACCTAAGCCCAGAATCGGCTGAGATTGGCTCCAGTGTCCCCACAACCCTAGAAGGATTAAGCGGTTTGGCAAATGAATAAATGCCGGTCCAAGACCCGGGTAAATGTGGAGGGTTGCGTCAGGAATGACATCCGGAATCAAACCTATGCTAAATCAAACATGCAGATTCCATCTTTTAAGGATGATCAGCTGTGGCAACCCTTAACGGGAATAGCTGAAAGAAGAAGAAGAAGAAAAAGAAGAAGAAGAAAAAGAAGAAGAAGTTACTTATACAGTTCATTCTTTTTGGCTTCCTCAATGAAAAGTATTCTGAAAGTGAAACAAGTTTAAACCAATTGTTCCTAGTATGCAGTGGTAAGTACCTACCAAAGGTAGTCCAAGGAAGGACAACTAGTGAACTGGCAAGAGTGTCATTGTTGCCCAACACTCAGTAATATGCATGGGGAGCGAAGGCTTGTGCGTCTGCTCTGATCCCACAGAAGAGTTGCTGTAGCACAAACCGTAAATGCCGTCTATGATAGAAAGATATAAGAACACACAATACATTGGAGCTTACTGTGTATATCGGTGTTAATGTGGCTGATTGGTGTATGTACAGTGGCACAAATTAGCACATAAAAGAACTTCTAAGCTACATTAGCTTTCAAGACCTTCAAGCTACAATCACAATTACTCATAGAATATCATTCACTAGGTTATATACTTAATTTAATTTAGGGCGGCATGGTGGCATAGTGGTTAGCATGTCCAAGCATTTCTGTGTGGAGTTGCATGATATCCCCATGCTTGGGTTTTCTCTGGGTATTCCGTTTCCCTTCCACAGTCCAAAGACATGCATATTAGGTTTATCGGCTATACCAAATTCCCCTTAGGTGTGGGTGTGTTGTGTGTGTTGGCCCTGGAAAGGTCTGTTGAGCTGTTCAGGGTGTACCCCACCTTCGTCCATTGGCAATGGTTCTTTTACTTGCCTCTCACCACAGACAGTGAGTGATATGCCTGGCCTGTGATAACCTAGATAGCTGCACTGGGGGACAGCAGTGACTTGGTTTTAGTGGGGCTTGAACCCCCAACCTTCAGATCACTAAGCCAGCACCCTACCACCGGGCCACCACTGCCCCAAACTGTTTTTAATTATTTTAATTTTTAACTCCACATCCACTGATCCTAGAGTGGCGTGTTGATTGATAGATGCATTATGATGCAGGTTGAGTTAACCATAACTTTCACATCTGTCCGTGAGTTCATAGGTTCCATGATGCAGGTGCTGAAAGGGAAAATTTCTACATTAAATGTTTTGTTCTTCTGTTGCATTATTTCTGAGACTGGGACAGCTAGTATCTTTTGTCTCTTGTTACATTTTCTATTTCGTAAACCCTCCTCCGGGGTTATGTAACAGTACATTATGGCAGAAAGGGAAGAAACTTTTAAAGTCTGCTTGACTAGATGCTGTCCTTGAATTTATTTTTCTCTTACCAAGCAATCTTTTATAACTAAATGACTTTTAGCAAAAAAGGACTGCTTGGTCTGCTAAAGTGATCAGATCCTTGGATTTTGTAGCCTTGGAAAAAGTTGCAAATTAATCTATCAGCAATGTGTTGTGAGAAACCGTGTGGTTTATTAACAGTTTATTATATTAACATTTCTTATCTGACTTCAGCCCTAGACTTTTCTTTCTTCTCTTTTTATTCACTGACATTTACTAGACAAATCGAACACTATTGGGTAATGGAACAATTTTTATTTACATCCTGTATGCCCAGGAGTTAATTATTGTCCCAACATAGAGTTACTAAATTCATGTACAGTGTTTTCTGGGCTTCAGCGTCCACTACATTTAAATGAGTTTAGGCCAAGATTCCTGATTTAGTAGTAATTTCCTTTTATTTCCACTGGCAGAGTTTTCTACAGTTCTTCCCTTAAAAAAAACAACACAGTGATTTATTTAATGTGAAAATATTTATCTGCTATCTATGAAAATGTTTTTTCTGTCCTCTCACATTTTTCACTTCATAATGACATAAACAATGATTTCATTTCTGCATTACAGGATAATCTGTGGCTGAATCCTGAGCACATTCACAGATAAATCAGGCTCTCTTGTAACTTCCTGAGAGGATCTAGCATTTGCTTCATACATACCAAGACTGTCATAACATAATACATTTCAAAAGTACTATATTCTTTAATGATAATGCAACCAAGCACATTAAAGACTAATGCAGGACTTATAGAAATACATGCTTGGAGAGGCCTTTACCAGACATGTCATACAAAAGCACACAGCGAGTTAAGTGCTGTCTTAAGAGTCTCAGGAGCTCATAGGCAGGGCCTCCACAAAATGACTTTAAAGGCTCCCATTTCAGACACATAGTCACACATTCATGATCTCTCTCTCTCTCTCAGTCTCTCTCGCTGTACCATTTCTGAACGGTAGAAAATGGACCCGAGGATGTTCTTTTTCTCTTTACTGTTTGTACCATGGATCCTTTGTGTAACAGCACAAATTGATGAAATGGAACTTAAAAACAGTGGGTTTCTGAGAAGTTCATTGGATTTTGGTGATGATGAAAATGATGGAGTTTTCATGGAGGCAAAGAAAAAAAAGGTAAGAAGCCGAACATAAACTACCTGATTCTGGGACTTTTTTCATTTAGTCGGTGCATTTCATTATGGAGTGGCATGTTTATGAAATATGTTTTAAGCAGTATTTTATATCATTAAGATATTTTCATGAGAATGTATATATGAAATGATCTGCTTCAGAAAAAAGGGCATCATGCCAGATATCATGAACCTGGATCTCAGGAATGGTATGCAAATGTAACCTCTGCCAATGCTGGGACAAACATTCTGAGGCACAAACAACTGAACAAACTGGAACTGAACAAATAACATATTAAATGGTTGAATTTAAATGCATGAAGTCCAGCATGCACCAAAAATATCTCTTTATTCTCTTCTTCCTTCATGGATGGACTTCATCCAAGGAAAAGATCATTGCAGCCCCAGACTATGAAACTGCTGATAATACAAATGACGAAGGTTCAGCAGTAGAGAAAAAAGAAGCAGGTGATTGTTTAATTTATATTCATACATAAATGGTAATATCAGTTAAGTAACATTTAAGATTAATTTAGCCCCTCTCCCCCACCCCACCCCCCCGACCCCCACCCCCCAGATCTTCCTACTTGCTTGCTGTGTGTATGTTTGTCTGGATCTGTGTATTGTGAAGAGGTCACCCCAGAGATGACAACGATACCGGCTTTGCCAAAGGAAACCACATACCTCTATGCACGCTTCAACAAAATTACCAAAATCACCAACAAGGACTTCGAACTTGTTGGTAAGGAGAATTATACTGGTAGTGGCTGAAGTAAGAGCAATGTGTAATACCTGGGCCTGGATCAGTGTGGAATAATCAATGATACTTTCCAAAAGACAATATCTACAACCGCAACACGCCTCTTGACAGAAGGAGAGATTTTAGATCTATTAATAATGGCAGCCTTAAGCATGCAGTCTTTAGCCAGATGTCTAACTCACTCCTTATGTGCTGCAGTAAGTCACTACACCAGTCTGACAGAACCTTGGAAAGCTAAGCATATTAACTAAATTATATTTTACATTACAGTCTATGGCTTTCTAAAATTGTAATTGTTTATATTTATTACAGGCACATTGAAAAGGATTGATTTGACGGCCAATCTCATTTCGGAAATAGAGGACGGAGCCTTCGCCAAACTGGACCAACTGGAAGAACTCACACTTACTGAGAACAGACTATTCAAACTACCAATGCTTCCCCCTAAGCTTATTTCACTTAATGCCAATCACAATCGACTCAAAACAAAAGGCATCAGGTCAACTGTGTTAAAGGTAATGAACTGTCTCTCTGTCTTTCTCCCTCTCTCTACCTTTCTCTCTCTCTGTATATATACTTTACATATAAAGTTGTGCACTCTAATATTTTATTGGAGCGCCTCTTTAGCTTTGATCACAGCATGTAATCATCATGGCATTGTTACTTCAGTTGGTCAGGTCGAGGCTCAGCAACATTATGTAGCAATAAAATGAAGCCAGCTGATGACCTGAATGTATGGAATGATCAGGTTATCACATCAATGGACTTTTTCCTTCCCTGATGCCACGGATATAAAATTGGGGCTCAAATAGTGAAAGAGTGGTTCAGAGAGCATGAGGAATCACATAAAATGGCACCACATAGCCCTGACCTTAGTCCTACCGAAAAACTTTGGGATGTGTTGGAGAAGACTTTATGGAGTGGTTCAGTTTTCCCTTCATCAATTCAAGATGTCAGTGAAAAATGAGCCCAACTCTGGATTGAAATAAATGATGTCGTGTTGTTCAAGTTTACTGAAACAATGATACGGTGAGTACAGGCCGCAATCAAGGCTACATGCAGTCCAATAAAATGTGTGAGTGCACAACAAAAGTGTGAGTTTTTGGCCGGGTAGTGTACATACTATATAAGTGTATTGGTCAGTTCACAAGACCCACATAAACAACTACGTCTATTCAACTCCAAAACTGCAGGTCTTGTGGGGTGTTTCTGGTATGCAATGGTTGGTACCTACCAAAGCTGGTCCAATGAAGGACAAGATAGAGTCTCAGGAGTGCCCAAAGCTCACAGTTCCGTGTTGTGAGTGAAGGCTTGTACATCTGGTCTGAGCTCACAGCGGATCAACTGTAGCACGAACTGATGAAACTGTTAATGCTGCTATGAAAGAAAGGCCTCAGAACACAGTGCATTGCAGCTTGCTGTGTATGAGGCAGCCTAGCTGCAGACCAGACAAGTAGTGTTAATGTTATGGCTGATCAATATACTGTTACATATAATTTAATACATGCATTTGTAATTACAGAGTCTCAGAAAACTGGCATATCTCTACCTTGGCGACAACGAACTTGAGGCTATTCCACCACTTCCTGAGAGTCTGCATGTTGTGCACCTGCATGTACGTTCAGCATTCATCACACAAACATGCATAAATATGCATACTTAATGTCCAGCAATACTGTAATGTAAATTAGATTACAAGTTTGAATTTAAATAATATTCAATTTTGATTTATGTATAATATATGAGCATCTGTTTTCTTGTCATCATTATTATTCATTCACAAAGTTTCAAAATAATGAAACCCAAGATGACAGTGGTAGGGGGGAAAATGGTGAGCAAAGTAATACAGTATGTTGATACTGTTCATTCCTTGAAGGGCAAATTATTTGACTAATACAGATATTCACACGACATCCCTCTTTTGAACCTGTCCATATTTTGTAATCTTACAACCCAGATCTGAAATAGACTAAATTAGAATTATATGCCCAACCATACAGTGAAACACAGTGGTGGTAGCAGCATGTGGTGGGGATGCATTATTTATTTGCCTAAGTCCACAAGAAAGTCCGAGGGCAGAAACTCACCATCCAACAGTACAACAACCCTTAACATATTGCAAAGGCAACACTGAAGTGGTTCACACCCAGATCCTATCAAAGTTTAGCTCTCTCAATTCCATTAAGAATTTGTGGCAAGACTTGATGGTGCTCACAACAGTATCCAATCCAACAGACCTTGAGCATTTGTGCCAAAACAAACTGAAACAAAAATTCAGGATCCAGATGTACAAAAACAGATAGAGACAGCCCGGAAGGCTTGCAGCTGCATCCTGGTGCTACCAAGTATTCACCAAACTAACTTTATATTACTTGTAGATTATAAATTGGATGGCGCCTATCTCCACCGACTATAGGTGAAGGCAGGTACACACCCTGAGCAGCTTGCCAGTGCAATGCAGGGCAACACAGACACAACCATTCACACTTACAGGCAATTTGGAACAGCCACTTGATGACAGAGTTCCTGAAGACACCAGCTTCAGTTTAAGCAGCGCACTGGGTGTGCATGAAATTTATACACGACATAAAAACACTGCATATTATAGATAAAACTCTTACATGAACTACATTTCTCATTCTATCCCAAAGACCATTAATATTTGGACAGTGCCTCTGCTTGATACAGTATATCAAATAATAAAAAAATATTCTGTGACTATTTGAATGTGTTTTGCCTACAGTGGGTGTAGAAGAGCCACACCCTTGAAAATATTCACATTTAGATGCTTTGCAGCCTGAAAAGAGAACAAAAAACCCAATATATATTTATATTTATTGCTACATTTACAAAGTGTGGGGAGACCAATGGTGTAGTGATTAGCACTCTCGCCTCACCGCAAGAAGTTACTTATTTCAAGCCCTGAAGTTTGGCATTTCTGCATGGAGTTTGCACGTTCTCCCTGTGCTTGTGTGGGTTTCCTCCGGGTGCTCCAGTTTCCTCCCAGAGTCCAAAGACATGCACAATAGACTAATTCAATATTCCAAAATTCTAACTAGAACTGATGCGAAGTGGCACCCCTCGAATTATACAGCCTATAGGCCTCGCTGCCTAAGGTCCTCAGCTCAAGAACAAATGAATTAATAAATGGATGGATGGATTTACTGAAAACAACTTATAAGACCCAAGTAAAATATGCAATAGCAATAGTCCCAAAATAAAAGACCAAAAAAAAGGAAAAAAAGTAGTGCTGAGATGGTTAAAGGATCACCCCTTCCGAAAATACTTGTGAAATCAATCAGGTGTAGCTAATCACCTTTTCCATTGCACACCAAGCTAATTGGCGTTCACCTGCGATAAGGATAATATAAGCTATTCCAAGAGCATTGAGCATGCCAGTACTTGGAAAAACTACTGAAACTGAAAGCAAACAATTAACAGTGGGTGGCAAGGCACTGTCAAAAGATCTCAGCGACAAGGTTTATAGACAGGCACAAGTCAGGAGGCGATTATCCTTCAACCATCTCAGTGATTTTTTTTCTTTCTGAACTATTGCTAAAATATCCTCAACTTGGCTGTTATACGTTGTCTTCGTATCTAGAAAAAAATGTGTGTACCTTTATTTTAGGCTGCAAAGAAACAAAATGTGTATAGTTTTAGGGGGCGGGTTGATTCTTTTCTATAGACACTGTACTTTATTGCAAGAATAATTTCCACAAACTCTTTTCAAAAATGCTAGCTACTTAGCCTAGAAGGTGGAAATATTTGTTTCGGTATTAATCACATCCAACTATTGAATATTACACAAAAGCATTCTGTTCATGTGTGAACACACACACTACCAATAACATTAGGGTGAATTTAACAAATAATAAACAAATACAGTAACAAATAATAAACAAATAACTCTGCATGTACTGTTGTGTTCGTGGAGTCGTTGGCTCTGTTAAACCAAATAGGTACAGTATATGGTTCAGTGGTTGAGGCTTTGGGTTACTAATCAGAAGGTCAGAGGTTTAACCCCTACTACCACCAATCTGCCACTGGTGGGTCCTTGAGCCCTTAACCCTCAACTGCTCAGTTGAATATGTGAGATAAAAAAATAAGCCGCTCTGGATAAAGGTGTCTGCTAAATGCTATAAATGTAGTTACACTCCTCATTTAGCCTTTAGAGTTTCCAGTTTATGTCACAATGATAAGTAATTCCTAAACACAACTGAATTAATGAAACATCACCATCTTTAAACTATTTAAGTTCTCTGAATAGATGAAATGTGCAAGTCTGTTCATTTAAAAGGGGTGTGTTTCACAAAGGTGCATCAATGCATGAATTGCACATGCTTGAGATGCAAATTTAATCAAAATGGCAAATCCTCATGACTTTATAATATAAGCAGAAGACTGTCCTCTGCCCAAGTATTAAACAGTCCATCTTCTAACCAAGCAGAGGCCATGCATGAATCCAAAATCAACGGATTAATCAGTTGGCATCAGATGCAGCTCCTATCTAACTGGAAAGAAATCCTACACCCACCCAGGCCTTTTGTGGATTAGACTGGTCAGCCCTGCACCAAAATAATATTAAGGGATTGCCAAAGATTAAAGCCTGTATTAGTGACAACAGCCAGTAAGATCCCTGTGAGATGCTATAAACACAAACCAGACGGCTATCTGTATTAATTAATTAATTTATTATTTTGATATACTGTATTCAAAAGTGAGCACACACACAGTGGAGCAGTGGGCTGCCACACCCAGCAGCTGGGTGTTAGGCGCCTTGCACATGGGCACTTCAGCCATGAAGGTGGAGGAAGGGAAGGTGCTCACTCCACCTCGCCGCCACACATTTTTTTCTGCTGGTTCAGATATCAAACCAGCGACCTTTTAGTCCCAAACCCGCTAACCATTAGGCCATGGCTGCCCCCATCCATCCCTGTGGTCCTGAGATTTTTCTGTCTTCTGCCTGTACAATAAATATTTATACAAACCTGGTGGGCATTAATTGATCATTATGTTTAAGTGTTGTCTATTTATTATGATGAAGCCTGAATGTTTCATATCTATGCAGGAAAGTATTCCTATATATCAATTTATTCTAGGCAAGGTACTCACTTCATTTGCTAAACCGCTTAATCCTACTACGGTCACAGGGGAGACTGGAATCTCGGGTGACACTGAACAAAGGCGGGGTACACCCTGAATCACCCGCCAGACCATTGCAGGGCAAACACACACAACCATTCACACCTAGGAGCAATTTGGAACAGGTAATTAGCCTAATGTGCAGGTCTTTGGACTGTGGGAGCAAACTGGGGAGAACATGCAAACCCACAAAGGACTCGAACCCAGGACCTCCTTGCGGTGAGACAGATGTGCTAACCACTATGCCACCATGCTGCCCATCTAGGCAAGTTAAAGCCTGTAAAAGAGTAGGATTAGACCTTAATGGTGATGTGCTTTAAAAAAGCATTTGCTACTCCTGGAAGAAATAAAAAATCTAATTAATCTGTATGCATAGGATTTTTATTAATAAGTAATCAGTGAAACACAATTAATTACAGAAAAAAAACTCCCAAGTTCATGGATTATCAATAAATTATACTTTTTCCTTTTTGTCCATGTAAAACAAGTATAAAGAATTTATATTAAAAGAATGTTTGTTTTTTCCCCATGCAGAACAATAATATAACCACCCTGACGGACGAAACTTTCTGCAAGGGCAACGACACACACTACATCAGGTACAACATGCAGGAAGTGCGACTGGATGGGAACCCGGTGATCCTTGCCCAACATCCGAACAGCTTCATCTGTCTGAGATCTCTTCCAATTGGCCTCTACAAGTAAGCTGAAGAGCCAGTGGAGGGACTATTAAGAGACGACATACTCCCTCCACAGTTGTTTAACCAATAAACCACATCGGGTTATTATTCCAGGCACCCTTAGTATGTACAAAAGGCTTTCAAAGCTTGGCCTTGTCCAGCCTTAACTTTGCGTTTAGACAGTAGCCATGTCTAGATCCTTAAACTACTGTACTATAGTACAGTATTGTAGTACATCAGAATAGTATACCATCTGTGGTATATGTATCAGACAATATTTTACAAGCATGAGGTGCATGGAAAGTTATACTGTAGTAAAAAAAATTGTACAGGTAAAAATTAATGCATGGAAAGATGCAATACCTATAAAGGCAAAATGGTCCGGTCATGAAATTTAAAAATTATTAAAATGTGACAAAATGATAACAATTTTAACAAGTGGTTTGCTGTAATAATCAGATCTTATAATTGTTAATAAATTCATGTTTGAAAAAAAAATTCCTTTTGCTCCCATGGCCTTTTATTAATACTGTCATTTGGGAAAAGATGTACATCATCCCCAGGAGGCACATCCCTCTGATAGGGTTCGTCTCACACCCACCAGTCACATCATAGCCATTTTGTCCATCATAGGTTTCCTCACCTGCAATGAAGCAATTCCCAGCACATTTTCAACATACTCTCCTTGATGTTCTAACATCAAAAAGTACTTATTTCTGCAGTGCAAAGCAGTTCTCAAGCCTGCATACATGTCCCAAATATCCAACTTGTCGATGGCAGAAATTCCGTATTGTTAACGTCTGTTATTTCACTTCTTTGAGATTTTATATCACCAATCAGACGCACCGTCCACTTCCTTCCATTTGTTCTTGCCACTGGGTGCATTTATACTCTCTTACCCACCCGTAACCATTTTTCTCAAGAAACCATGCCATATGACCTCAATCATATCGAGCTCGCTCTTTAATGATTATGCTCGGGTACTGTATAGAAGGCAAGAGTGCGCACGTGTTAGTTAGGAATTTACACTTCAGTTCACAGAAAAGGGTCACTTTTAAAAATCGAATCCACATGGAAAATTCATACAGCATCTCATTTCCTCAATATGATATAACTCAGCCAGAATGAACTCATTTTTAGGGGTGGGGAACTAAAAGTTTATTTTGATTCTGACTCAGGAAGTACAATTATCCCATCCTCAATTTTCTGTTGGTATTCCCTCTCAGAGCGTTTTCTCCTGTAGACATCATCTGAAGAGATAAAGAAACATCTTATCAGTATCAGTTAAAATGTAAATTATAGCAAGCTTTAAAAAAATAAAGTAATAATAATATTATTATTATTATTACTATTAATACCTTATCGGTATCAGCATCAGTCAAAATGGGCCCGAATATAAATTATAGCAAGCTTTAAAAAAATAAATCAAGTAAAAATATTAATATTATTATTATTATTATTATTATTAATAATACCTTATCAGTATCAGTATCTGTTAAAATGGGCCCGAATCTAAATTATAGAAAGCTTTAAAAATAAACAAATAAAACAATAATACTAAAATATTTTTCAGTTATTTATTTTTTTTTTTTTACAAAAAAAAAATCCTGCCCCGGTTCTTTTAATTGCTAGAAATGCTGAAGGTCACACGACAAATGCGCAAAAGTAGCGCCTCACTGACGCACACAAACACACTTACAAAACGTTTCTCGTCCTACTCGCACGTTGATCATCACCCACTCCATAACACCGCCGACCAGGAAGAAAAACGGCAAAAATCGGTAAATGCCGAAGCGACGCTTCCCTGGCACAAGATTTAACATGTACTTAATGTGTCTGTTATTTCTAAGCATGTCGCTTCCTTCACAAACTCTCACCCCTGATACTGATACTGCGAGTGAATTTCGTGAATAGAAAGTTTGATATACCGTCAGTCTCGTGCTTCCGGTCACTCTTTCTGGCTACCATGACAGAGCATCATGGCGGTGTTCACATCACTGCGCATGCGCAGAAGTCAAAGGATTGTACCAAGTGTACATTTTAAGAGGGGAGAATCACACATTTGGTTATTTCTGTACAGTCACCAGGGGAAGCAATGGTTAGGGGGTGATCACACTACAGGTGGGATTTAAAAGAAAATTTTCTTTCTCAAAATGTTCTCAAATTTGTCTCATGACATTCGTGACAGCATTTTGAAAAAAAATTCAAGCTGTTCAAAAGTTGTTTCGCTCGTAAATTATACGCTATATATAAGAAAAGCGACAAATCAGAGACTTACTGGCATCCGCCGTATTCAGGGTATTTTGTCATCATTGCTATTTTATTCCCATTTTGTTTGCGCTACTGAAGCATAAAAAAAGCGAATGGTTTGCGAACACAATGCGAACAAATCGCGACAGATTTACGACAGGAGATTCGCTTTCTTCTTTAAGCTGCAAAATATTAGCTTGCATGTGGATTCGCAAAAACATCCTGACATGAATTTCAAAATTCTCAAAAAACAACAAAAAATTGCATCAGTCGATTTTGTATCGCACCTCTAGTGTGATCACCCCCTTTACCTCACAGCAAGAAAGTCCTGGGCTCGAGTCTCGGGCGTCAACGTGTGGAGTTTGCATGTTCTTCCCCAAGCTTGTGTGGGTTTCCTTCAGGTAATCCAGTTTCCTCCCACAGTCCAAAGACACCTAATTGACTGTTCCTTATTGACTCTAGGTGTGAATGGATCTGTGGATCAAAAGGTTCCCTGCGGTGGTCTGGCGAACTGTTCAGGATGTACCCTACCTTTGCCAAATTGTAGGATTGGGGCAGCCCTGGTCTAATGGTTAGAGAAGTGGGTTTGGTACTGAACAGACACTGTTTCATTACTGAATCGGCAGAAAAAAAAGTGGCTGTGGGGAAGTGAGCGGCACCTTTCTCTTTCTCCACCTGAAGCGCCCTTGAGCAAGGCACCAAACCCCCAACTGCTCTCCAGGAAACAATGTGGCAGCCAACTGCTCCAAGGGTGTGCGTGCTTACTTTGGCTGCATTTAAATGCAGAGCCAATTTTTTTTTTCCAGGATTAATATAGCGTATCAAAAAAAAAAAAAAAAAAAAAAAAAAAAAAAATATATATATATATATATATATATATAATAAATAAAACGGTTTGGCAAATGAGTTCATTTCAGTACTGAAAAAAACAGACAGCTTAAATTATTCACCAAAAAAAAATTATCGATCATCACCCATAACCACTTTATTCTGGTCAGGGTTTGCATGCAGGCATGGATCCTATGTCAAGAGCACTGGCTAGACAGAAAGAAGAATGAAGGAGATAGAAACGTAAAGGAAAAAAGCAATGATGACAGTAATAAACTGGCATGCTGTCTAAACACTCATTTACCAAATCGTTAATTTTACTAGTCACAGGGTAGGTGGGATACACACCCTGAACAGCTATCCAATCCATCACAGCAACATTCACACACCCTCAGGGGATATTTGGAACAGCCTATAAGTCTAAAGTGCTTGCCTTTGGACTGTGGTTGGAAACCGGAGTACCCGAAGGAAACCCATGCATGCACAGGAAGAACATGTAAACTCCACACAGAAGTGCCTGAGCCTTGAATCAAGGACCTTGACGCCCCAACCATTACACCACAGTGCCACCCTGCAATAGGAATTTGTTAATCTAGGAGTTTTATCATTCTCTAAGCCGCTTAATCCTAATAAGGGTCATGGGGAGGCTGGCGCCCATCTCTGCCAACTCTAGGCGAAGGCAGTGTGCACCCTAAACAACTCGCCAGAACATTACAGGCCAAAACATACACACAACCATTCACACTCACTCTCAGGGTTGATTTGGAACAGCCAATTAGCCTACTGTGCATTTTTTTGGACAGTAGGAGGAAACCGGAGTACCCCAAGGAAACCCACACAAGCATGGGTAGAACATACAAACTCTACACGGAAACTCCCCGAGCCCGGGATTCGAACCCGGGACCTTCTTGCTGTGAGGTGGATGTGCTGGTGTTTTATCCATTAGTTTATGTACGTACTATTAATTAGTACCAAGTTTTATCATTTCTCTTCATTTTTATTTCAAAAGATGCATTTATTTATTTTTATTTTGTTTACCACTGTAAATAACCCCAGATTTCATTTCAGAAGTCTGACCATATTAATCACAGGACATAGGAGACTTTTTACTTCAGGTAATTCATTGACAGGCAAGCTTTGGGAGGAAACTACAGTAACCAGAGGAACCCACATCACTCAGAATTGGATGAGATAGGCTTCAGTCTCCCCGTGAGTCTATTAGGATTAAGCAGTTCAGCAAATGAATAAAAGGATATTTAACACAGAGCTCATGAACTTCCCCAAATACTTTATATATATGTGTGTGTGTGTGTACATATGTATATATATATGGGGAGGGGGCACTGGTGCACAGGGCAGATAACAGCCCGTTGTTAGTCATGTAATTTCAGTTTATATGATACATTACCAATAAAGAATGAAAGTAAACATCCATGCTAGATTTAGAAAGTTTAGGATTACATTAAAAGGGTCAACAGTACCACAATGACAGCGATGTGTAATGTGACAACGATTTAATACATGAGATACATGTTAAAACTTGCATGCATTCAGCATTATGATGTTGCACACAGTGCAAATTCTTTGTAGAATTTTTCTCTGATGCAAATACAAGAATAATTTTTTTGCTACATGAATGACTAAAAGCTGTCTCTATATTTGTGGATCCTACAGTGGGCTACAGCACAAGGATTAAAATTCCTAAACTTCAACACTGTGAAACAACACTATAAATCACTCCTATAATAATAATAATAATTATAATAATAATAATAAAAACCTTGCGGAATGAATAAAAGAATCCTTTGTTTGATAAGTGTTACATTACTATTATCCCGTTTCCTCGCATTGCTGAGTTTGGTCACACAACAAAACAATGAAATATATTCAGCTTATTAACTAGATGCATCTGTCAGTCTTCTACTTTGTAAGCGAGCCTGCAGAAAGTCCAGTGGTGCTCCACTGTGTTTTCATTAGCACGCTCGCTCATGTGGTGGACCCGAGTGTTTCGGATTGTGAAGCCCTGTTTAGTGATGTAGTCCATGAGGTGAACCCTAAGAGATACTTCTTGATGGTAGTCACAAGGTCCGAAGGTGAAGGACACTTGACAGTCTCTTGTGTCCATCATGTGTTTATTCCACTTGGTGAAGTTGTTAGAGATTCCCTCCAGCAGCGAGTGTACTTTAGTGGTGATGGTCAGCTGGGTAATGATGACAGCTACTGGGTTTGAGTATTTTGAGAGTTTGCGGGTACTGGACAGCTCTACCACCTGTTCAAAGGTGTCGAGGGGGTACAGTGGCTTTGGGTCATTGAGGCATTGGATTAAGGGCTCGATCTGATAAAAATCAGCTTCTTTACGCAGGAGATCCATCTCCGTGAAGTCACCTGGCAGAGTCAGTTCAGACGTGCGCAAAAAGTTCAGGATGTAGCGGAAAAGAGTGCCATCCCGGTCAATGAAATAGTGTCCATGAGCATCTCGCGTGGTGGGTAAGTCACCGCGGAACATGGCCCCCAGCATAGAGTCAGGGTACCGCTGGAGCGTGGACATCGAGGTGGTGTAGAGGTGACCTCCAACATTTAAGGTGACTGGGTGAGTCATCTAAAAAAATTAAAACATGGTCAGAACACTGGAGGTAAGTAAAGTATATTAACAGATTAGGGAGGTTGTTTTTACAGTGTTTGGTCTAGTTATACATTAACATACGTTCATCTGCGTTTGTGGGTATGTCAACAGTGCCGTTTGAAATTTTGTGAAGCCTTTCTTTTTTATTTATATGCATAAGTATGACGTAACGGATAAAATTGACATATATGCAAGTAGAGCTAGGGGTAATGGCATAAAAATAAAACCTCAGATTTATTTTTCCCCCACTTCACAGAATCTACAATTCTGATCACTAATTATTATTTTTTTTCAAAGAAAACAGTACAAGTGTTATTTTAACAATATGAACACTGAGAAGAAAGTTCTGGAATTAAACCATTTCTGAGAATCCTGGACAGGGTCCGAGCCCGGTGCAGCACAAAACATACAGAGCCACTGAAATTAGGCTAAAATGAATCTTATGTATATAAAAAGTATTTGGGGAACTTCATGAGCTCTGTGTTAAATGTTATTTCATTCATTTGCTCAACTGCTTAATCCTAATAGGCTCACGGGGAGGCTGAAGCCTATCTCATCCAACTCTGAGTGAAGGTGTGGTACACCCTATACAGCTCACCAGTCCACCACAAGGCTAAAACACACACAAACATTCACACTCACACTCAGGCAATTTGGAATAGCTAATTACCCTAATGTGCATGTCTTTGGACTGTGGGAGGAAACCAAAGTACTTGGAGGAAACCCACACAAGCAGGGAGAGAACATATGAATTCCACACAAATCACCCTCGCCAAGCCTGGGACTTGAACCCAGGACCTTCTGGCTGGGAGGCATACATGCTAACCACTATGCCACTGTGCCACTTTGTGTTAATTAGCTAGTTTTAAAGTGAAAGTAAAATTCTAATTAATTAAGAAAATCTGTTTTTCACCAGCTCTATATGTGAGTGACAAAAGGATAGGAACTTGAAGGATTAGTAGTTTGAAAAGGCTACAAAACCAGTTTAGATTCCACCACTCCACACTCAGATGGGGGAAATTAAAGGCAATACGCATCAAGACTCCCTTCCACAAGAAGCTAACAAGCAAAGATCACTTGAAAAGCGTGGTGTGTAGTCGTCTGTAAAATCACAAAGAGAGCTAGAGTAATTTCTCAGCAATGAAAGGCTTGGCTCCGATTGGCTACTGTTAATGTTTGAGTCCACCTTCAGGAGAATACGGAACGAGAAATGATGGACGACAGGGTTAGAAGGGGAAAATAAAAGCTCTCCCAAAGATGATTGCTGCCCTTCCACAGTTCGCTACAGATCCTGTGACAAGCGAGGAGGCTGCTGGAAACATTTTGTGTATGGATGGGACCAAACGGGGCATTATGTTTAAAGAAAGAGAACACTACATTCCACCATAAGAACCTCATTCCATCTATCAAACATGAATGTTGTAATATCATAGTTTGGGCCCGTCCGGGCTTGTTCCAGCTTGTCATCATTGATGGAACAACGAATTTCAAATTATACCAGCGAGTTCTAAAGGAAAGTGTCAGGATACCTGAGCATGTACTGAATCTCAACAGAACACGAGTCATGCAGCAAAACAATGACCCTCAGCACACAAATTGTTTCATCACATAACCGTTAAAGAAGAATAAGGTTTTTGGAATGAGGCAGCACGGTGGCGTAGTGATTAGCATGTCTGCAAGAAGGTCCTGGGTTCGAGTCCTGGGCTCAGCGAGGGCATTTCTGTGTGCAGTTTGCATGTTCTCCCCATGTTTGACTGGGTTTCCTCTGAATATTCTGGTTTCCTCCCACACTCCAAAGTCATCCACTTTAAGCTAATCGGGTACTCCAATTTGCCCCAGGTGTGTTGGCCCTGCAATGGTCTGGTGAGCTGTTTAGAAGGTACCCGCCTTCCCCCAGGGTTGGCTGGGATGGGCTTCAGCCTCCCTATGACCGTAGTAAGTGGTTTAAAATGACATAACATGATATTTAGGAAAGGCCAAGTCAAAGTTCTGACCTCAATCCAGCAGAAATGTTGTGTGAGCAGTTCACATACAGAAAATCCAACACCACCCCTGAGTTGAAGCTGTAATTTATGGAGGGGTGAGCTGTACCTCTTCCAAAGCAATGTGCAGGATTAAATCAACATCCACTGAAAACATTTAGCAAACGTTCCCATACTTTTGCCATTCAGAGAAGAGATGTAACTTTGGATAATTTTTCTCAATAAGTAAATGACCGAGTAAAATATTTTTGTCTTACTTGTTTAACTGAGATCTCTTTATTCACTTTCAGGACTCGTGTGAAAATCTCATGATATTCTGGGTCATTTATGCACCAATATGGACCATTTAAAAGGGTTCACCATCACCACATTACATATAAATGCACATCGGAGACTATAATTAGTGGCCGTTATCCATCTGCCGCTGTGCATAATTAATCACCCACAATTCAACACAAAGGACACAAAAGACTATCACCTGAGGTACATCACTGATTAGATCTTGTTTTATTCGGGCGATGGACCATTCTTCCACAGGACACCAAATGTGGCTATGATATTAGTGTAAAAGCTGTCCATTACATAAACAACAATGCACTAATTATAGCAAATAATTAGGCTTCCATTTTATTTCATTTTCTTCCGCTCCTTCCAGGGTCGGGTCACGGGGGCAGCAGCCCAATCAGTGAGGTCCAGACGTCCCTCTCCCCAGCCACTTTCTCCAGCTCTTCCAGGGGGACGCCAAGGCTTTCCCAGACCAGCCGAGAGACGTAGTCCCTCCAGCATGTTCTGGGTCGGCCCTGGGGTTTCTTCCCGGCCCCGGCTCGAGCCACCTCAACTGGCTCCTCAATGCAAAGGAGCAGCGGTTCTACTCCGAGCTCCTCCCGGATGACAGAACTTCTCATCCTATCTCTAAGGGAGAGACCTGCCAGCCTGCGAAGTAAACTCATTTCAGCCGCTTGTATTTGCGATCTCGTTCTTTCGGTCACTACCCAAAGCTTGTGACCAAAGATGAGGGTAGGAACGTAAATTGACTGGTGAATTGAGAGCCTTGCCTTCTGGGTCAGCTCCCTCTTTACCACGACGGACCGGTACAAGCTTCGCTTTACAGCAGAGGCTGCACCAATCCGCCTGTCAACCTCCTGCTCCATCCTTCCCTCAATCGTGAACAAGACCCCGAGATACTTGAACCCCTCCACTTGGGGCAAGACCTCATTCCCGACCCAGAGGGTGCATTCCACCCTTTTCCGACTGAGAACCACGGCCTCGGACTTGGAGGTGCTGATTCTCATCCCAGTCGCTCCACACTCAGTTGCGAATCGCTCCAGCGAGAGCTAAAGGTCCTGGCTCAATGAAACCAAAAGGACGGTGTCATCTGCAAAAAGCAGAGACGAGACCCTCTGACCATCAAACCAGAATGCCTTGACTGCACCTAGAAATTCTATCCATAAAAATTATGAACAGAACCGACGACAAAGGGCAGCCTTGGTGGAGTCCAACCCCCACTGGAAACGAATTCGACGTGTTGTTACCAATGCGGACCAAGCTCTGGCTCCGGCAATACAGAGACCGAATGGTCCGTAGCAACGGGTCCGGTATTCTATATTCCCAGAGCACACCCCGAGGGAGACAGCCCGAGGGACACAGTCGAGAGCCTTCTCCAATTCAACAAAGCACATGTGGACTGGTTGGGCAAACTCCCATGCCCCCGCCAGGATCCTGCAGAGTGTGTAGAGCTGGCCAGGAGTGCTGCGGCCGGGACGAAAACCACATTGTTCCTCCTAAATCCGAGGTTCAACTATCGGCCGGATCCTCCTCTCCAGTACTCCTGAATAGACTTTCCCAGGTAGGCTGAGGAGTGTGATTCCACGATAGTTGGAACACACCCTCGGATCCCCTTTCTTAAAAAAGGGAACTACCACCCCAGTTTGCCAATCCAAAGGTACGGCCCCCCAATGACCATGTGATGTTGCAGAGACGTGTCAACCAAGACAGTCCTACCACATCCAAAGCTTCGGTGACCTCAGCCCCAGTGATAGGCAGACCCCCCTCTGAACCCCCAGGCTCCTCCTCTTCCAAAGAGAGCGTGTTGGTGGGATTGAGGAGGTCCTCAAAGTATTCCTTACACCTCCTGACAACATCTACATTTGATGTGAGCAGCTCCCCACTTGCACTGTAAACAGTTTGTGGAGTACTGCTTCCCCCTCCTCAGGCGCCAGATGGTGGTCCTCACCGAACTGCTCCCACACCTGAGATTTTGCATCGGCGACAGCCCGGGCTGCAGCATGTTTGGCCTGTCGGTACCCGTCCGCTGCCTCGGGAGTCCCACAGGCCAGAAGGACCTGATAGGCCTCCTTCTTCAGCTTGACAGCCTCCTTCACCGCAGGTGTCCACCACCTGGTTCGGGGGTTGCCTCCATGACAGGCACTGATGACCTTCCGGCCACAGCTCTGTGCTGCCGCCTCAATAATGGAGACATGGAACATGGCCCATTAAGACTCTATGTCCCCGGCCTCCATTGGGATGTGGTGGTAGCTCTGCCGGAGGTGGGAGTTGAAGGCTCTTCTGACAGGAGACTCTGCGAAACGTTCCCAGGAGACCCTAACTACACGCTTGGGTCTCCCAGGTCTGGAGGGCAGTCTTCCCCGCCATCTAAGCCAGCTCATCACCAGGTGGTGATCGGTTGGCATCTCAGCACTTCTCTATACCCGAGTGTCCCGAACATGTGGCCGCAAGTCCGGTGAAACGACTACAAAGTCGATCATTGAACTGCAGCCTAGGGTGTCCTGGTGCCATATGCACTTATGGACACCCTTATGTTTGAACATTGTGTTTGTGAAGGACAAACCATGACGAGCACAGAAGTCCAACAATAAAAACACCATTCGGGTCCAGATCGGAGAGGCCATACCTAGCAATCACACTCTTTCAGGTCACACTGTCATTGTCCACATGGGCATTGAGGTCTCCCAGGACGACGAGAGAGTCCCCAGGGGGAGTGCCCTCTAGCACACCCCCTAAGGACTCCAAAAAGGGTGGGTATTCTGAACTGCTATTTTGGTGCATAAGCACAAACAACAGTCAGGACCCACCTGAAGGCGGAGGAAGGCTACCCTTTCGTCCACCAGCGAGAACTCCAACACGTGGGCACCAAGGCGGGGGGCAACAAGGATGCCCACACCGGCTCGCCACCTCTTCCCATGAGCAACTCCAGAATAAAATAAGGTCCAGCCCCTCTTGAGAAGGGTGGTTCCAGAGCCCAAGCTATGTGTTGAGGTGAGCCCAACTATATCTAGACGGTATCTCTCAACCTCACGCACCAGCTCAGGCTCCTTCCCCACCAGAGAGGTGACATTTCACGTCCCAAGAGCCAGAGTCAGTAGCCGAGGATCGGTCTGGCAGAACCCTGCTACCGGCCCACATTGCATCCGACCCCTATTGCCCCTCCCACAGGTGGTGGGTCCATGGGAGTAATTGGGCTTCCAAATGAATAAAATGAATAAGGACTGACTCCCTCCATGCTGTTTAATTTTACAAACTAATAAATACACAAAGAGATAACTAAAGGGCACATGATGTGTACAGTAATATGATTTCCTTTGCACCACTTTGGAATCCATGTTTATTTAAATTAACATACCCTGTGTACAGACATAACTTATAAAGTAGCAATATTAGACAATCCCAGACAAATTCACACACCTAGACTCCATTTTAAGATGCTCGAGCTTATAGAAATATATCCCTGTAATCAAAACCACACATTATAAACTCACCCTGCTATGCCCCCAGTCTCCATTATCCATTTGATAAGACTGTGGACTGCTCAGGCTCACAGAGAAAGTAAATATCTGCAAAGAATTACACCATCACAAACCAAAACTTCAGGATCTCACACTATATACACTAAACTACCTTTACAAACACAGGAATTATAGATTTTATGTGACAAAAAAAAAATAAATGAATGATAAAAATTCATAAATAATAAGCTAAGTGCATGTTAGCATGTCAGATACAGTGTATATCATGCAGCTAATCCTCTGATAAACAAACATCCTGAAACTCTAACATGTGATTGATAGGTTAATGTTTGATTTATTTATAAGTCAGATACACCCCACAGCACCTTAACGAAGGTCTAACGTGATATCTTGTCGGTTATCTAGCTGTGGTAACATCCACGGCCCGTTACGGATAAAACCAGCGGCTACATTCCCCACTGAAAGCGTTTAGCATCCTGCATAGCAACCGAGTAAATATACACGGTGTAAACTAATAAAAAATACCCCATAATTTCCTCATAGTTTGGCAATAAAGCAAACAGGCTCTTACCTGTTAACACTGCTGTTTATTCGGGTTTAAAAAGAACTCAACCAGTAAAGCAAATGAGAAGGAGGAGAGAGTTAGCATGCAGGTCCAAACCTGCTGTGAAGCTTCAACACACAGGCACGAGCGCCGCCGTGTCGCAGTCACGTGACACACGCAGCACAGCGTTTAGGTTCAATAAACATCCGGGTAACTATATTAACTCATCTGTACTGTAAACAGCCCAAAAGACTTCTTTAAGGAGCTTTATGTCTTTTCAAATTACTTCGAGAGATATTTATTGTTCCCTATTACAAAAGTTAGCGATGGTTCCATTGGCAATCAAATATATATATATATATATATATATATATATATATA
>JAOUQZ010000017.1:10051786-10062665 GCA_028564935.1 Neosilurus hyrtlii
ATCCATCATCCATTCATTAATCCATCATCCATCCATCATCCATCATCCATTCATTAATCCATCATCCATCCATCATCTATCATCCATTCATTAATCCATCATACATCCATCATCCATTCATTAATCCATCATCCATCCATCATTCATCATCCATTCATTAATCCATCATACATCCATCATCCATTCATTAATCCATCATCCATCCATCATCCATCATCCATTCATTAATCCATCATCCATCCATCATCCATTCATTAATCCATCATCCATCCATCATCCATCATCCATTCATTAATCCATCATCTATTCATTAATCCATCATCCATCCATCTTCCATCGTCCATTCATTAATTCATCATCCATCCATCTTCCATCATCCATTCCTTAATCCATCATCCATCCATCATCCATACATTAATCCATCATCCATCATCCATTCAATAATTCATCATCCATCCATCCATCATCCATTCATCAATCCATCATCCATCCATTAATCCATCTTCCATCCATCATCCATTCATTAATCCATCTTCCATCCATCATCCATTCATTTATCCATCATCCATCCATCAACCATCCATCATCCATTCATTAATCCATCATCCATCCTTCATCCATTCATTAATCCATCATCCATCCTTCATCCATTTATTAATCCATCATCCATTCATTAATCCATCATCCATCATCCATTTAATAATCCATCATCCATCCATCATCCATCCATAATCCATTCATTAATCCATCATCTATTCTTCATCCATTCATTAATCCATCATCCATTTATTATACATTCATATATCCATCATCCATTCATTAATCCATCATCCATCCATCATCCATCATCTATTCATTAATCCATCATCCATTTATTAATCCATCATCCATCCATCATTCATTCATTAATCCATTATCCATCCATTATCCATCATCCATTCATTAGTCCATCATTCATTAATCCATCATCCACCCATCCATCCACGATACATTCATTTATCGATCATCCACCCATCCATCCATCAGCCATTAATTAATCCATCATCCATTCATTAATCCATTATCCTTTCATTAATCCATCATCCACCCATCCATCCATCATCATTTCATTAATCCATCATCCACCCATCCATCCATTATCCATTAATTAATCCATTATTCATCTTTCATTCATTCAATAATCCAGCATCCATTCATCATCCATCATCTATTCATTAATCCATCATCCACCCATCCATCATCCATTCATTAATCCATCATTTATCCATCATTCATCATCCATTCATTAATCCATCATCCATAATCCATTCATTAATTCATCATCCATCCATCATCCATCATCCATTCATTAATCCATCATCCACCCATCCATCATCCATTCATTAATCCATCATCCACTCATCCATCCATCATCCATTTATTAATCCATCATCCATCCATTATCCATCATCCATTCATTAATCCATTATCCTTTCAATAATCCATCATCCACCCATCCATCCATCATCCATTCATTAATCCATCATCCATCCATCATCTATTCATTAATCCATCATCCACCCATCCATCCAGCACCCATTCATTAATCCATCATCCATCTATCATCCATTCAATAATCCATCATCCATTCATCACCCATCATCCATTCATTAATCCATCATCCACCCATCCATCCAGCATCCATCATCTATTCATTAATCCATCATCCATCTATTATCCATCATCCATTCATTAATCCATTATCCTTTCAATAATCCATCATCCACCCATCCATCTATCATCCATTCATTAATCCATCATCCATCATCCATCCATCATCCATCATCTATTCATTAATCCATCATCCACCCACCCATCTATCATCCATTTATTAATTCATCATCTATCCATCATCTATCATCTATTCATTAATCCATCATCCACCCATCCATCCACCACCCATTCATTAATCCATCATCCATGATCCATTTATTAATCCACCATCCACCCATCCACCCAGCATCCATTCATTAATCCATCATCCATTATCCATTCATCATCCTTTCAATAATCCATTATCCATCCACCCAGCATCCATTCATTAATCCATCATCCATCATCCATTCATCATCCATTCATTAATCCATCATCTATCCATCCATCCATCATCTATTCATTAATCCATCATCCATCTATCATCCATTTATTAATCCATAATCCATCCATCATCCATTCATTAATCCATCATCCACCCATCCATCCAGCATCCATTCATCATCCATCATCTATTCATTAATCCATCATCCACCCATCCATCCAGCACCCATTCATTAATCCATCATCCATCTATCATCCATTCAATAATTTATCATCCATTCATCACCATCATCCATTCATTAATCCATCATCCACCCATCCATCCAGCATCCATCATCTATTTATTAATCCATCATCCATCCATCCATCATCCATTCATTAATCCATCATTCATAATCCATCATCCATTCATTAATCCATCATCCATCCATCCATCATCCATTCATTAATCCATCATTCATAATCCATCATTCATAATCCATCATCCATTCATTAATCCATTATCCACCCATCCATCCAGCATCCATTCATTAATCCATCATCCATCCATCCATCATCCATTTATTAATCCATCATTCATAATCCATCATCCATTTATTAATCCATCATCCATTCATTAATCCATCATTTACCCATCCATCCATCATCCATCCATCATCCATCATCCATCCATCAGTTGTGTACAGCCAACCCTACCTGACTTTGACAAACCCTGAACAGGTCTATAAAGGTTTCATTTCATTTTCTGTACCACTTTATCCCACCCACATCCCCATCTCAGTTAACTCAGGGCAAGGGTGAAGTACACCCTGAACAGCTCTCCAGACCATTATAGGGCCAACACACAGGGGCAATCAGAATTATCCAATTAGCCTGTATGTCTGGGAGGAAACCAAAGCAGCCAGAGGAAACCCACATAAGCAGGGAAAGAACATGGAACATCTAGATAGAACACCCTTGCACAGTACAGGACTCGAACCCATGACCTTCAAATTTGTAGAAAAGTGCAGAATTTTATTTTACGCATAAGGATGAAATCTAAAAATCTGAAAACACTGTAGCCTGAAGTGTGTGTTGATTAAAATAACACAGTGTTTCTCCGGCAGTGAACCTTAAAACGTACGACAGGAATAACAGAAATTTAAATCTAGCGATAATCAGTTTAAACTCCGTCATATCAACACTTGCAGGACACATTAAAGATCCTGACCTACGACACATATGGTACAACACAGGCAGATCTATTCTTCAATAACACACACTCAGACACACACCAGTCACTCCTGTATAATTTCAGCAGGATCAGAGTTACACACCGGAAAAAAATTCAAATAGATTTAGATTTTTTTTGGATATACTGTATTAATCCTGCAAGGGAAATTATTGCCTTTGCATTTAACTCCTCCACAGTGAACACACACACACACACACACCACACACACACACACACACGTAAACACTGAGCACATACAAATACTCGGAGCAGTGGGATGCCACACATTGTGCTGCCTGGAGAGCAGCTGGGGGTTTGGTGCCTTGCTCAAGGGCACTTCACCCATGAAGGTGGAGGAAGGGAAGGTGCAGCTCACCCCCCCATCACCACATATTTTTCCTGCTGGTTTGAGAATCGAACCAGCGACCTTTCGATCCCAATGCCGCTTCTTTAATCATTAGGCAATGCCCCAAATAGATAAGAATAGTATTATAATGAAGGGGTGGAGTTTAAAAGTAAATACTAAATAAAACATAAATCTTGCAGAAATGATTTTCTGAAATTTTCTCAAAGCTTTGCAGCACAAACAAACAAACAAACAAGTACACAAATTGGTAATTATTTCTAAATAAATAAATAAATAAATGTTTCCTTGTATCCTTCTATGTAGTGGACTATATATATGTGTATCTGTGTATATAGATATATATATATATATATATATATATATATATATAAATATATATATATATACATGTATAATTAAAAAAAATTATATATATATATACACAACGAATTACCTGAAGAAGCAAAAAGTCCCCCGTGTCCTGTGATTAATGTGGTCAGACTTCTGAAATAAAATCTGGGGATATTTAGTGGTAAACAAATAAAAATAAATAAATAAATACATCTTTTGGAATGAAAATGAGTTTCATTAAACTATATTAACTCATCTGTACTGTAAACAGCCCAAGAGACTTCTTTAAGGAATTTTATGTCTTTTTAAATTACTTTGAGAGATATTTATTGTTCCATATTACAAAAGTTAGCGATGGTTCCTTTGCCAAAAAAAAAATAAAAATAATTACATGAGTGTGTGTGGTAAAATACAGTCTCACTCACTTACTCATTAGGCGGAACTGCCTAAAGGGTCACACGGAGGCTGGGGCCTGTCTCAGCCGACACTGGGCGAAGGTGTGGTACACCCCGAACAGCTTGCCAGGTCATTGTCCAACATACACAACCATTCACACTCACGTCCATTTGAACAGCCGGTTAGCCCGGCATGTCTTTGTAGCATTAGAGGAAACACCATTTTATTACCACATAATGTTGCTGAGCCTCGACCTGATCAAGCGCCATGGCAGTTACATGTAGGAATAAATGCTAAAGGTGGTCCAACGAAATATAAGAGTGTGTGACTTTTTCCCAGGCAGGGTATGTACTGTATGTATAGTACATATTTATTAGACAACCTGTAATAAATGAAATACAAACATTTTTCAAATGTGTAAATCAGAATTACCATTTTATTTGTGTTTAGTAGTTGAATAAAGAAATTCGAACAAATTACAATAATGTAAAGTGTAACAGACATTCAGATATTCAGTATGGCCTCCTTCGGTCTTTAGAATTGTGAGCATTCTTGATGGTATTGTTTTTCGTTAGTTTCTGTAGCATTGTATTCCAAGTTACTTGTAATTGTCCATAAAGTTTTTCCTTGGAGAAGATCTTTGAGTGATCAATTTGTCATTCAAAAAGAGCTTTAAAACAGGTACATTAGGTATATTAGTTATATCCATCCAACCAATATTTGTATTGTTTATCTTTCAGGATTACGGTGGAAGCTAGAGCTGATCCATGCTGACTTCAGGCGAGATGCAGAGTACACCCTCAACAGGGCACTAGTCTATAGCATGGCTAATATCTATTTACACTGACTTTCACAGCTGTGGCCAATTTAAAGAAGCCAGTTGGCCTAATGTGCATGTATCTGGACTGCGGAAAAGCATGACTGAGCCAGAAACTTCTTGCAAAGGCAACAGTGCCACTGTGTCCCCATAAGGCATATGTGTACCATTAAATTTATTTGATTATAGATTTTTATTTCTAAATGTTCAATGCTAAGAACATAAGTTAGTTATACTATTCTAAAAGGAACACTTGCTTTGATTAATAGCATCTTTCCAGGTTTTATTATAAACTGTATTTTAGATTTATTATGGCATCATACTTATTTTAAAGCTCTTAAACTTTGGATGAAACCAATTTAATTAAAGTCTGAAATTATATGGTGAACAACCTTTACAACATAATAATAGTTATGACAGCTCAAGCTATCTTTGGTAGTGGTACTTTCATTCATTCATTCATTCATTCGTTCATTCATAAAATAAATTAAATGCTTCACAGATCTATGGTGGTCACTAGGTCTTGGTATGAGGACCACAGATTAATATACAGTGTCTAAATATATTTTAAACTACACTGAAAAAAATATTTAATTAAGAATAACAAAAGGATAAAAAAAAGTATGATTGACCTGCTACCATCTTAAGGCCTTGCCTGAAATAGCACACCTTCACACAGACAAAAACAAAACATACATTAAGGATTGGCTAAATATTTTGTCTATAAACAGGTCTTAGGATCTTAAAATTTCTTCTTGGTTGTGGTATTTGGCAAGCTCTGCTGAGAAAGAATGAAGTCTAAGATCAGTTTGGCAGTACGCCGGGGTCGCTCCATCGCTACAGAATGGCCGCAATTCTCCAGCAGGTCCACACGACAACTCGACAGAGCTGCAGCCAGCAAGAATGCTCCAGAAACATCCACTACCTGCAGAGATTCTCCAAAGGTTGTGTGGATTTTAATTACACACACACACACACACACACACACACACACACACACACACACACACACACACAAATATTCTTTATCTTTTTTCAGTGAGTAATCAAATTGCATTTTTAAGCAAAGTTAGAATTTGATGCCTGCAACACACATAACATAAGTTGGGACAGAGGCATGTTTGTTTTGTGCAACATCACCTTTCCTTTCAATTACACCTTTTAATCATTTGAGATGTCAGGATACTCATTGTTGCTGTTTTGCAAAAAGAATTCTTCCCCATTCTTGCTTGATACATGACTTCAATTGCTCAGCAGTCTAATGCAGCTGTTGTCTGATTCTCCTCGTCATGAAGCTCCAAGCATTTTGAATATAAGACAGATCTGGCCTGGCAGCAGACCAGCCAAGCACACACTGTGTGACTATGAAGCCATGCTGTTGCAGCTCATGAGAAATGAAGCTGGCCTTATTCTGCTGAAGTAAGCATGGACTTTCCAGGAAGAGATGTTGCCTTGATGGCAAAATATGCCTCTCTAAAATCTTAATATATGTCTCTGCATCAGTATTACTGTTTCACACATGAAACTCACTCATGCCATGGGCACTGATGCAACCCATACCATCACTGATGCTGGCACTTGCTCCTTTTGCTGATAAATCATCTGGATGGTGATTTTCACGTGTGCCCTAAAAAACCTGACATCTTATTTCCCCAAAACAAGCTGAAATTCACTCTCATCTCACTCATTTGCTGAACTGCTTAATCCTACTAAGGTCACAGGAAGGCTGCTGCCTATCCTAATATTTTAAACTGATGTGTTACTTGATACTTGAATTATTCTGTAAACTTTCCAATCTTATTTGTACATTTACAAAATATAAAAAGTTGTACAGTAAGGAAATATTGTCTTTTGTCAGTTAGACAAAGTAATTCACTAAAGGTTAAAGTGAATAAAAAAAAATCATATATTGTTGGTCTAATTGCATGTTAAAGCTTACCTGAACATTTCTTAGACATCATACACAATTCATATACATCCAAATAACCAATTCATGTGTACACTGACCTGGTCCTGTTGTCCCCAGATGACTTGAAGAGGGGTGGTTATCAGGGGCATGTGATCATGTAGGGCATATTTAGACTTCTCCTTCATAATCTCCATAAAAACTAAGAAATGTTTGTAGGGCATTATGTAACTATACAAATATATGTATTCAAATCCCACCAGAAAACAAAGAATAAAGACTAAATTCACACTAACCTTCATGATAAAAGTCATTGTGTGGAAGTCGTGCATCCACCAGTCCTTGAAGAATCTTAAAATATAGTTAAATCTAAAATATTAGGCTACCGAATACACATCAGATTCACCACTGCAATCTAGACAATGTGTACCTGCTGGGGGACTTTGAAGCATACATGGGAGCAAAGCTTCAGCATGTCCTCCATCTCCTGAGGTGTAGATGGGATGAGGGTGAGTTCCAGCTCATGCTTGTGATTATCAAAGTTGATGTTTGAAGGGTACTTTAGACCTTCAGGAATAGAATGAGTGAGAATAATAGGTTCTTTATCCAATATAATATGGACTAATTTAAGACTTATGTGGCAAAATAAATAAATAAATAGATAAAACGGAAAAAAAGATAAAAAGGAACATTTTAAGCAAAGATTATTTTTACATTTTAAGCAAAGCTGGTTCAGTAAGTAGCTCTCAGTGTGTAATATAAAAGTAATTTATTCGTATATAAACTTACAGTGGGCATAGAAAAGAATCAGCAGAAATGAAGACACAAACACACACACACACACACACTTCCAGCTGTATTTACTCAGTCTAATTTAGACCAAACAAATTCTAAGAAAAATATTAATTAATGTATTTGCTGAAACTTTTACTTCTAGGGTTGTAAGCACAGGAAGAACATGCTAACTCCACATAGAAAAGCCCTTACCGAGCCCAGGACTCAAAATCAGGACCTTCTCTCTATAAAGCAGACGTAATAACCACTAAGCTAACGTGCCACCTTAAGATACATACAATATCAACAATTCAGAGGGGGGAAAAATCACCACCTAAAATACTGGCTTGTAAACTAATCATCTTCTCCAGTACATGCTAACTGGCTTCCACCTGTGATTCATTTTAATTATTCTGATTTGTTCAGCATAAAACAGCTATTCATAGAACATTCTAGTGCTTGGTAACTGAAAGCAATCACTTAATTATGGGTGGCAAGAAACTGTCGGGAATATAGTTGTGGAGAGGCACAAATCAGGAGATGGATACAAAAAAATGTAAAGGCTTATCAATCTCTAGGAGCAATCTTTAGGCCATAACTAACATGAAAGTGTTTGGTACAACTAGGAACCACTCCGGACCCTTTTTTTTCTCTCCAAACTGGATGGAAGAGTGAGGAGAAACCTAGCCAGAGAGGCTATTAAGATGCCTATGGCAACTTTGAAGCACTTAGAAGAATTCTTGGCAAAAAAAATGGTCATTTTGTGCATATGACAGCACTGTGATTCAAGGCTGTAATTCTTTTCTATACCCACTGTATAATGTTTATAAAGTATTGATGGAAGAATTGTTCAATCTTCATAAAAATCATACAGAACTAGTTTAAGTATTATTTATGTGCAGTGGAAATAGTAAGAGATAAACATGGAAAAGACTAACCAGTTGGACAGATAAGCGTCATACTACAGAGGTCAGAGGGATAGTAGGCTGCGTACACTCCCGCTACATTTCCTCCCATTGAGGTGCCCATCAAGTGGAATGGTTTCCGATTGAGATGAATAGTTTCTACAAACTTAGAGACAACAACAAACTGTGCAGATAAATTAGAGGCTTTCAATAAGTTATATAAGGCTTATATAAGTTCAATAATTAGTGTCTACCTCCCAAATTATTGGTGCCACACAGATCAATAAACTTCGATCACATACATATATAATGTCTCAGCACAAACCTGACATTGAATGTCAGAATCAGAATAAGTTTTATTGGCTAAGTTTGTGAAAACAAACAAGGAATCTGACTCTGGTTTAACTAGCCGAGAAGGCGAGGGAGGGGGCAGTCTGGTTCCCCCTCCTGATGTTTCAACGGCGTTCATACTGGCTGGGCAAAGACACACGCCCACCTCAAATCCATCAGCGCATGCGAGGATAACGCCTGCGTCTGTGAAATGACAGAGTGTCCTACTCTATGACCTACAAATCGAGGCTTTTATTAAACTTGAGGCCCCTACTGCTAGTTGGCTCCAGATGGACATGCCCGTGTGACAGTGATTACATGAACAACGACGATTAAAGAACTGAGACAAATAAGGATGAATATAAAGTGAAAAAACAAACTGTAAGGAAATATGTGCAAAAATTCAAAAAGTAACAATATAATATAAAATTTACTGTACAGTGCAAAAATTGTCATTGACACAGTGTTCATGTTCGGTAGTGTAGTGAACAAACATATGTATACAGTGCATGCAATTAAATCCCCTGTACATCATTTACACTAACAACTTAATATTGTAATGAACTTAATTTTAAAAGCATTAGAAAAATGCTAAATGCAACACGCCTACCTGGTGTATTCTCCTAACCTGTCCCTGGATAGAGTAGTCTTCTCCACTGGTACGTGTTGTCCCCTCATGCCCTGGCATATCCACGCACAGAAGGTGCAGATGTTTGGGAAGGTACTGTAAACAGTATGGCGCAAACTCATATTACCTTTAGTCTAATGTTCTCAATAAAGAAGCAAGTCAGCTTCACTGACCTTAATCAAAGAAAGCCAAGTGTCTTTGTGTGCAGAAAAGTCATGCAGCATGAGGATGGATGGCCTGATGCTGGGCCTCCCTCTGGAAGAGTAACAAAACCGATACCCTCCACAATCAGCATGGTACACCTGCAAACCCAAGGTGCGCCTCCAGTACCTACAAAACAATGAAATAAATAAAATGACAGCTATATGACAACTTTGGTCCTGAATACGGTTTCAGAGTATAATCAAAGTACATCAGTGAACACACCACTAGAAATATAAATTAAAATGAGATAGAAATAAAACATTATTACATACAAAACAGTAATAAACTAAATATTAACCTAAAACAAAATCATACGACATACAATCTTGTCATACGACATAAAAACTTGTTTTGAAATCTGTTTGGCATTTAACACCTGGGCCTAGCGGCTCATCACAGCTGGAGCTTATCCTGGTTTCTGTAGCGTGAAGCGTGAAGGAGTTCAACTCCTGCTGGATGGGATATTAGCACATTGCAGGTTACCTTCCCAGTATTTCTATGGTATCCATTTATACTGCTAGGGGGCAAAGGTACACTTGTGCAGGAGCAGTGATGGCTCTGGGTTACTGATCAGTGTCAGTGTTTCAAACCCCAGTACTACCAAGCTTCCACTGTTGAGCCCTTGAGTAAGGCCCTTAACTGCTTAGTTGTATGAATGAGATAAAAATGTCAGTCGCTCTGGAAAAGGAAATCTTCCAAATGCCATCAGTGCAAATGCTTAAGATCCTGTCTTAGCACAGTGGGGTCTAACAAGTTCGAATCCATTACCTATTTATCAGGAGCCCATAACCCTAACAACTACACCAAGGCCCTGCCAACTGGCTAATTGGCTGATTGGCATAAATGTGTGTGTGGGTTGGCCCTGCGATGAACTAGCTAGGTGTTTAGGGTGTAGCTCGTCTTTGCCCAGAGTCAGCTCCAGCCTCTCTGCAA
>JAOUQZ010000017.1:10094295-10108507 GCA_028564935.1 Neosilurus hyrtlii
GAGGATTAATATTTATAGAGAATCATATATCAGCAGTGTCAGGAGCAGTTGGTGTGTGTGTGTGTGTGTGTGTGTGTATATACCCGGTGTCACTTATTTTAGGATGATGTCCCTGGTCTGAATAAAATTTCTGGAAACTTCAACATTTACTTGTTCAGAAAGCAACAAATTAGGCAGGTTAGGGAGGCGGTTTTGGGACAGAAAGGCCGCTGGTTCTATTCCCAAACTGGCAGAAAAAATGTATGGTGGCGGAGGAGGACCTCCCTCTCTCCTTCCTTCACCTTCATGGCCAAAGTGCCCTTGAGCAAGGTCCCTAACTCCGGCTGCTCTCTGGGTGCATTGGGGCTGCCCACTGCCCCGAGTGTGTGTCTGTGTGTTCTCACTTTGGATGAGTTAAATGCAGAGCCAAATTTCCTTTGTGGGATTAATGTGGGATATCAAAATATATAAATAAATAAAAAGGTAAAGAATTAGGTTTCCAATAAAAAAAAGGTTTAAAACCACACACATTTTAATGAAAACCACAGCCCAATGTACTGATTTGTAATGATGGTTTATTTACCTCATTGGATATTTCTAAACCTGCTTTAGAATGTCTACATTTTAGATTTTTTTCTAATTAAAGAAAAACATTCATTCATTCATTCATTCATTCATTCATTTTCTGAACCGATTATTCCTATTTAGGGTCGCGGGGAGGCTGGCGCCCATCTCAGCCAAATCTGGGCAAGGGCGGGGTACACCCTGGACAGCTCGCCAGGCCATCGCAGTAAGGAAAAACATGTTTAAAGTAAATTTAAAAAAGAAAAGAAAAAGAAATTGATGTTGCCGTACAGTTTTTTTTTTAACAACTCGTCATTTAACACATATTTATTTGTGTGCACAAGCCCTCAATGAGAAGAATGCATTGAAGAGCTTACAATGTGCAATACAAATACACTTCACCGTCGATTTCTCGGATTATTATGGGGGAGAGGCTGTCTGGAAACATCAAAAGTCCGGCAATCGCTAATGTCCGGGGTCCCCACCATTTCCAGGACATTTACCATAATCTGTCCGGCAATCGCCATTATTCAGCATCAGTCCTAGACTTTTACACACTTATCCAACACTCAATACACAATATTTTGTTTCTACAAACTTAAGGAGCGAATCAGCACTTTCTATTATCACTTTCATTTTAAATGTGGGTTCCAGCTTGTAGTCACTGTTCTCACTTTCACTTTGCTCTCCCGTCACTGGTGCCACTATCTGTTCATCAGACATTATTTCGTGCCCCTTTGCTGCTTCATTTTCGTCCATTCACTTGGACGGGACCGGGCCGGACAGGAGGGAAGTTTAAAAATCATGACTGACTTGGACTTCCATCATCGATTCCCGGACTTTTCTGAGCATTTTTCCGGCAATACCAAATAATGTCGGGTGCCGGATTTTGTACGGGAAATAGGGGTACGGGAAATCGAGGGTGAAGTGTACTGATAATCATTACATTTCTAATTAATGTACAATAATACAACATTTTAAGCATTTCCCAACTAAACAGCACCATGTAGAATATTTAAAAAATGTACTGGTGTCATCATTGGCAGAGTTTCAAAATGGAAAAGTAAACCATAAAAATCTGATTTTAGTTTGCTCTTTTGTGTTTCCGTGTAGTATATTCTAAAATGTTGAATGTGTATTAAAAAAACACTGTTATACAGCATCATGTTCTGTTCGTGGAACCGCGTGATTAGTAAAAAAATCGTGTCCCAGAGTGGTTACCTCGTGCACATTCCTCAGCAAAAACCTAATGTTGTCACTATTAAAAACAAGTTGTGGCCTTTTTTTTCATACCAAGGAGGGTCTCTGTAAAATGACTCTACATTTTCTTTTATTTTGGTAGAGTGATGGAAGAAGAATGCAAAGGGATAGAAGGAGAAGCGTTTGAAATATCAACCTCTTCAGCAAAATTTAAGGATTCCCCGGAGGAGAGGGTGAGAGAGCGCACTGTCCTTCCTCCCATTCCGAGCCCTCCAAACAAGGCAAACGCCAGCCTTCCTGATCACCAAGCAGTAGTGCGGAGAAAACTCCTTCGCTACAGCAGGATTAAACAACAACAACATGAACTGCATAAAATCATGTAAGTGTGTCTGTCATCAGTGTTTATGCAGGTAGCCAGTGTGTAGTAGGATTTTAAAGAAACAGTATGTGATCAGTGTGTGCCGTCTGGTGTGTGTAAGCCATAATGCAATGAAACTACTATGTAATTTTTTGTAATGACCAGTGTTTGTGACTTGGTTTGTCTGTAAAAAAAATCCTGACCACTCCCATCCACTGATTTTTACAACACTTGGTGTGACCGTCAAATGGGTAAAAAACAACAACAACAGCAAAAAACGGTTTTGGCAGAAGCAACGGGGTTTACGAGTCTGTCTGTCATCTCTCTGTTTGTTTCATGATTTTTCTGTGAGCAAAATCCTGACTTCACTCATGCACAGATTTCCGAGAATCTTGGAGGATACAATACGCTACACGAGTCCCAGTGATGATTTCATTTCGGATTCTCAAGGTCAAAGGTGAAGGTCAGAGCAAGGTTACAGATTTTTTAGACCGAACACATAACTTTATAGTGAGTGCATAGACATAGGAACAGGAATACCATATATGGACTTTCAAATGAGACAATTACCTTTGACCTTGAGAAGCCAAAATCTAGCCATCTTGTAAATTGCTCCATTATCCAGTTACAGTATTGAACATTGTGCAGACTCAGCTACTCTAATTCTCTGAACTTTTCAGGGTTGCCAAGGCTGCACAACCCTATAAAAGGGTCACCAACACGCCTTCTGCAGACCATGAACCCGCATTTCCCCAAACCGTATTAAAGTTTTCATTACATACAATCAATTTTTTATTAATACATATCATTGTTTATATTTTGTATAAAGCATATTTTATATTGTACACAAACCATTTTTTACAGATGATGAGTGAAGCGAAGGAGCAGCATGTAAGTACCTTTTTCTTCTCTTTAATGCAGCACTAATACAACACTTATTCTCTCACCTTGACAATGTCTGTCCTTGCTACATATTTGTAGGTAAATGTCATGTTCCTAAAGAAGTGTGTGGAAAGTCGACCCATTGCACACATTGAGCAGCATTGTCTGAACAACATATTGAGCCGTATACCACCTCAGCTCCGGCTAGGATCTGGCAGACAGGAGCTGTTGGATGAACACTGCAAGGAGATTAGTGAGAACTACCATAGCACTATGGTCAGGTTTACAGGTGAGCTGTTAAACAAATGTGATGGGAATTTGCAATCCAGCATTAGCAAAGTTATATATAAGTAACTTATTATAGTTATTAGCCTGTTATTTGGTAACGTGAAAGGGGCTCAATCCAAATCTCTGTAATAAAATAAAATAAAAACAGACAACCAAAAAAAAAAAAAAAAATAGATCTACTATGTAGATTTTGGCACTGCTTAAGGTTGGAGCTCCCAATAGATATCTGCAAATAAAATAAATAAGAAATGTATTTCTGAGAAATACACAATTAGGTTTATTTTGTTTTTATAGTTATAGTCGCGGTTTCTGCAATCCAGCTACACGGGCACAGAAATTAAGTGAAGGTTTCGTTTATTTGAGGGCACAAATGAACAGACCCAAAGAAGAACAAGGCCCGAGACACTGAAATAAATACACAAACACAAACAAGTGAGAGGGCAAACTAATTAGGGAAATTAGTTTGATTAGGGGAATTAGTCTAATTCAGTAGAAAGTAAGTGGACAGGATAGCCAATCAAAAGCCCAGGGAGTAAAGAAAAGTACACATGTGAGTGCAGAGAAGCCAGTGAAAAGTAAGCCCCAGCGTAGAAGTCCGGATAGCTGGACTGGAGGAGCAGCAGAGGCGGTGATGTGATTTTTAATAATGTTTTTTTTGTAGTTGACAGTATCCTCAAGAAGCCAGAGATAAACACAGATGTTCCTTTACAAAAACAATCTGAACCCAAGTGAGTGCACTGGAGACCCATAATGCATCCTAAATCTCAAAGAAAGCTGTAAATATGGAACAGTTCAGATTTATAAAAATAAATCATTTATAATAATTGTCTCTCTTTTTAGGAGTCTTGATTTCAGCCGCCCATGGCATGACAGCTTTATCTGGAACCGAAAGATGATCAAAGAGAATTTGTGCATCCTGCACCCAGTAATGCAAGACATTTTGGATCTCTGTTATGTAACGTTTTCTCAGCTGATCCTGGTTGATATCTCAGAATGCAGGTACTGCTTTTATCTGATTGCAGCTCACATTTCAAATGTTAGAATATGTACTGCTTTATACTGGTCAGAGGTCCCAGGAACACTGACTACGTATGTATATACACACACATATATATATATATATATATATATATATATATATATATATATATATATATATATATAGTACACACTGCCCGTCTGTGTGTGTGTGTGTGTATAAATATATATATATATATGGGAACTCAAATCAGGAATCATACTACTATAAATAATGACAGCGTACTGCATGAGTGATTTTGGGAGAAGGAAAATGGTTGCAGTTCTTGGTGTTGTTTACGTACCAATGCTGCCAATTTCCTTAAAGGCATTTGCCTCCAATATTCTGCTAGAATAATCTACCGAACGAATATCATATTAACATGGATGTTTTCCTACTCATTCACTAGTTTGTCATCTTGGACAAAAAAGCAGACCAGCCATTTTTACTTACATAACTTGTTCATCAGTGTTGATTGGTTTACACTGACCTGGTTGAGAATCTGAATATCTGGTTAACCCGCACATGAGGAAATTCAGTTGCCAGCAACTCAGCGTCTGGATTTCAAGTTGCATGAGACAACATTCCATAAATAACGTGGCATGATAAACATACCAAAACATTTGAAGCTTTTTGCCAACGACAAAATATCCAGCTGCTTGTCCCTGCACACAAGGCTTTTTTCAGGATATTCAGTCATCAGAAACACCTGAATTTATTTGCACCGTCTAATCCTAAACATTCACGTATTTTTTCCATTCACAAACATGTGATATGGGATCATTATTTTTAATTGATTTGTTTAACTTGGTTCTTTTAATTGTATCCCGAGAAGCGTAGGGGATACTATGATTTCACAGGTTGTCCGCTGCTGCCGCATCCGCCGCCACTGCATCCGCCACAGACACTTCTTGTTAACACTCTAGCAGTGCTGGTTCTTTATGAATTTATTTTATATTTATGTTGAATGGTCCCCACAGCATGCCCTACCAGCTTATAGAATTTTGGTCATCTTGACCTATTTTCAAGGTCATATGGGTCAATTCATCAAAAATGCCCATTAACACTATGGACGGTTCAGTTTTTGTCAGATCGGTTTCCAATTCATACCTGTTATACTTGGTGTCAATATCTACAATCCTACTGGAACTGGATCACTATATGCCTATGCACATACCTGCTGGCCTTGTAAAAATAAAAACATGATGATACTAAGTGTGCTGTTGACCACATGGGCGATGCTTAGATACTTTTCGGACTTGTGCTTAGATACTTTTCGGACTTGTGAAAATCTGATGATGTTTTAGGTCGTATGTATCCTGAAATATACAAAGTTCTAAAGGGTTTACAGTACATATACTGAAGTTATTGGAGTATTCTTTTGGTCCTTATGGTGATTTGATTTGATCTCAACCATCCATTTGTTGACTTTTATACTGTATTCGTAACCTAAAGGTCTACAGGGCCCGTGGAGTGTGAGAACCTAAAGAACAAAATGGTTTTGGCGTGTGAGGAAATTGAGCAGAATTTCATGAACGTCTGGTTCCCAAAGGTTATTCACTTGCTCACCAGCAAGAAGACAGTGCAAAGAATCAGAGGAGAGAGGTTGGATGCCTTTTATAACTGTGCCACAACACTTCTCTCTAATCAGGTTGGTCTAGGAAGACATCCCAATGTTGTGAATAATTCTTTACGATGAGACCTGGATGAGATCTGACAGCTCCTGTTATTCTCTATTTGTAGTTGAAGTTTCTAATTGAGAGAAGTGTGGAGGCATTTGTTCACCTGTTTGACTCTACCGACATGCAGAAGCTTCCCCTTTTTAAGATGGATCTGACCTTTGATGATGAGAAGATGGACTTCTATCCCAGCTTTCAGGATCTGGAGGAGGCTGTGTTAGAGATCCTTAACTCAATCATCAATACTTTTCAAGTATGAAAATATTTGGGTTTGATTATTTTGTACAAAGTTTACATAGTTTTATTAATGTATTTACAGGGGTGGGTTGAATAACAAGCTTATTATATATATATATATATATATATATATATATATATATATATATTACACTGCTTAGGCCATTCCTTTTTTATTCCTTGTTTGGCAGATTTCTGTTAAACCCAAAAGAGGAGACAGGAAAAAGTTAACATTCATTATAAAACAGAACATTTTCTTTAACATTACAACAGAACAAGAATAAAAGAAAGGGTATTTTTCTGTTTTGCTCTCTAAAGTCAGACATTGCAGAATTTCTGTATTTAACCTTTCCACAGAAAGTCCCAACTGTTCAGTCCTGGTTAGATGAGGCCAAAGGTTCAGTGGTTGAAGCAAAGCTTGCAGACCACATTGTCGTATGGGCGCAGACTACACTGAGGAACGCTGTTCGTGAAAACCTAAAGGCACCTGCAAGACACTTTCAGTGTTATTGTGAGTATAAACCTAAGTGACTGCTCTCTAAGGTTTTCTGTGAATGATGACCTGTCTGTTAATTTTTACCCAAACTTATATTTTCTACAGTTGACAAATATGATTGGTTAGTTAACGGTAATGCACAGAATATGGTGGAGACATTCATGGAGGAGGAACATGGTTTTGATCAGTACCTCGAGGTAAGTTAGACTATTTAACATGGCATGCTACATCTGTGATGTGTTGTCATCTATCTGACTGTGCTGTTTTAACTCAGAAAGTGGAGATGTTCCGCACTGTTTCTGAAGAGATCTCCAGCCTCCCCTCAGTGGCCAATTTTCACATGATCCACTTGGACTGTAGGGAACTTAATCAAGGGCTGGCACAAAAAGCAGAGAGTTTTGCTCAGATACTTTTGGTGCAAATTATCAGCAGACATCGGGAACAGTGCATTCAGTAAGACGACTTAATTTCTTTTGTAATTCATCCTTTGCTTAATTGATGAATGAAAAAAATCTTAAAAATGTATTTTTTTTTGCTCATCTGGTAATTTTTTTTTACATTTTACAAAGAATCTGTAAACAGTTTGAGGTCATTAAGGATAACGCTACAAAAACCCCAAAGACCACCGAAGACATGAACCAGATGATTGCGTATATTGATCATGCAAAAACTAAGGGATCAGTAGAGCTCATCAATAAAATAATGGTGAGCTATTAACACGTTTTTAATCTTCACAGTGGACAACCACTAAAATAATAATGAGAATAATTCATATTTCTTTCAGGAAACAAAACATAGATTAATTTTCCTACTGAATATACACATCTTTGATGCACAAGACTTGGAGCTTCATTCAAGAGTACTTCAGTGGCCACAAAATATGAATAACATTTTTGAGAATAGTGCTAAGGTAAAGTTTGTCCCTCAGTGTTTATTCAGATTTGGTTCTAAATATTTAGATTTAATGTAAGATTAGTGTAAGTAAAGTAAGCTATATGAACCAGACTGTAGTTGTTTTGGTTCTGTGGTGTAGGTGTTGGAAGAAGCCAAGCAGAAAAGACAGCAGGAGGTCCTGGTCCGGAGAGAGAATCTGATGCTGGAGCTGGAGAAACTTGGTAAGAGGACAGAGGAGTTTGCTGAATGCTCAGAATTGGATATGATACAACAGGTAAAAAAAAAAAACAATAAACCATCTTTTCCAAGAGTTATTATTATTATTATTATTACAAGAGCTGTTTGCACATGAATCTACATTGATAACGTTTCCCTCATTTATATGTGTGCAGTATTTGACAGATGTTAGAACAGTGCAAAAGAGGCTACAGGAAGTTGAGGAGTCGATTATCTTCATTCACAAAGAAGAGGCTCTGTATAACTGGGACCTAACTGTTTATCCAGAGGTTGATATGATCAAGGGGAACATTGAGTCTTATCAAAAGCTGTTTGGGCTTGTACTAAAATGGCAGCGCACCGAAAAGAGGTTTGATATTTTTTGTTTAGTGTATTGTTTTTTGTTTTTGTTTTTTTCTAACTTCTTATTAAGAATCTGCAGTGCTCTGTATAAGCTTATTATTTGCTTTAATATTATGAATGAAGTGAATTAGTTTATCTAGTGCAATATATACAGTGGATATAAGACACATCCTGTTAAAATGCCAGGTTTTTGTGATGTCAGAATCAGAATGTTTCTGTTTGAGTTTGAGCTGTAATTACCTTTTTGTGGGAGCTACGCGGAAGGTACAGTGACGCGGAAATTGTGTGTATGTTTGTCTGTCTGCAGTCCACGCTCAGTCATAGTAAGTTATTACCTTTTGCGTGAACTATATATTGTTCATGTTATTATTACTAGACATTTGTGAGCTTATGGAAATTGTACCAAAGTAAAGTAATATTATGATCGTCATTACATTTACATAGACAGGAACTTTCCAATAGATCTACTGCTGAGAACTAATTAGATAATTACAAATTACTTCATCTTCAAGGTATACAGAGCATGCGCGTGTCCGAGTACCCATAACACACGAAAGGTCAGTTAACGTGTGTTTGCTCTGCCAGTCATTTGTACAATTAATTTGGGAAAAACAAAACTGAAATCCTGTGGGGGAGGGGGGTATAGAAAAAAAAAAGAGTGTGGTTCAAAGCAATTAAACATATATATATAATACATATAATACAAAAAATTATACGTATAAAACAGTACACGTGTCTTCAATTAAAGTAACTCTGATTAACTCCAAATAAAGTTCAGCTCTTCTAGTAGGTTTATCAAGTTGCATCTTAGAGAAAAAGTCTTGGTTTTCAAAGACCTTGCAGAGGATTAATGATCGCATTGTTGAACAATATCATCAGGAGAAGGGTACAAAAGGATTTCCAAGGCTTTACATATACTGTATCATGGAACACTGTCATCAACAGTGGAGAAAATATAGCACAATGAAAAGAACTGGACATCCCTTTAAAATTGATGAAAAAACAAGATAAAAACTGGTCCGGAACAACAGGAATTTCTGGTTAGTACTGCTTGTGTCCTACAACAATCCAACATGTACATATTCTTGATATATCTGTGAGACGTTTTTTAACATAGGAAAACATCTAAGTCTTACTAAAATTTGGAAAAACCTTCATCAAGTCTCTCAGAAGCATGTGGGAAAATGTGTCATGGTCTGATGAGTCCAGGGTTGAATTCTTTTGGCAATCATTTTTAAAGGAAATCTGGAAGCATGGTGGTGGCAGCACCATACTTTAGGGCTCCTTTTTTCAGCTGGAACTGGGGCTTTAGTCACAGATGAGAGAGTTCTGAACATTTTCATGTACTAAAAACCTTCAGGCCTCTGCTAAACAGCTGAAGGTAACAAGGAAGTTTACCTTTGGGCACGACAATAATCCAGTGCATACTTCCAAACCAACAAAGGAATTTCTTCACCAGAAGAAGATTAGCTTGAAATGGTCCAGCTAGCACCCAGACCTGAATCCAGTATGAAATCTGTGCGGTGACCTGAAGAGAGGAGACATCTGTGGGGTGAATCAGACAGATTTGGAGTGCTCTTGCACAGAAAAGTGGGCAAAGATTGCCAGGTCAAGATGTGCAGTGCTGATAGGGACTCCTAGGGCAGCATGATGGCACAGTGGTTAGCACGTCCACCTTGTAACAAGAAGGCCCTGGGTTTGAGTCCATTGATTTTCTGTGTGGAATTTGGATATTCTCCCCATGCTTGCATCGGTTTCCTCTGGTACTCTGGTTTCCTCCAACACTTCAAAGACATGCACATTAGGCTAATTGGCTGTTCCAAAGTGCCCCTAGGTGTGAATATGAGTGCAAATGGTGGCTGAGATAGGCTCCAGCCTTCCTGCGACCCTTGTAGTGGGATTAGGCAGTGTGATTGAGTCATTAATTGGCTCCTACCCAAAAATACAAATCCAAAGTTGCTTCAACAAGGTATTAGTTTTAGAGTATGCAAATTTATGCAGTCAGATCCTCCCCTAAAATGATTTGAGTTTTTTTTCAGTTGAGTTGTACAGGTTATAGGTCACACGAAAAGCATTTTAACAGGCTGTGAGGACTTTTATACCTACTGTGTGTCTTTTGTGTTTCTTTTCTTCTGTCTCTGATCATGGTTAGATGGATGGATGGTTCCTTCTCAGATTTGAATGGTGAAAGCATGGAGGTAGAGGTGGATGAGTTTTTCCGAGAAATCAACAAGAGTCTAAAGTTTTTCCAGCAGAAACAGAGGAAGGTTGAGCAAGAGAGGGAGGCTATGGCTACAGTAGAGAGACGGACTAGAGAAGGTGATGAAGACAAACAGGAGAATCCTATTGCTGCGCTCTGCTGCAGAGTCATAGAGCAAATAAACAAATTTAAGGTACAAAAAAAAACCACAAAATTTTTCCTTCTGCAGGATTTGTATTTTTATATTTTTATATTTGTGCATTGTTTGATTGCTCCTGCTAATTTCAAGACTTAAAGAACTGTCCCACCTCTTTGGGATTTATTTTACTGGTATGGCACTAGATGACACATACATTTTTGTTTAATCATTTCCTGCTGATAGGAGCACATCCCAACAGTGTCCATACTGTGTAATCCTGGAATCAGGACTCGACATTGGGAACAGATGTCAGAGATTGTGAACTATGACATCATGCCCAACTCAGGCACCACACTGCGAAAAGTCCTGAAACAGAACCTCACCCCTTACATGGAGCAGTTTGAGACTGTCAGTGCAGCGGCCAGTAAAGTGAGACACTTGATAGTTGCTGTACCGCTCAGTGTCAGAAGTTTTTACACAAAATATTCAGCATTATTTTAAAATAATGATTTTGCAGGGCAGCCATTTATCTTAGCTTAATTTTAAAACAAATGCTTTCTTTGTTGTGTGTTCAGGAATTTTCATTGGAGAAGGCCTTGCAGAATATGGTGGATTCCTGGGATGCCATATCATTCCATCATCATGCGTATAGGGAGTCTGGGGTGTCTATCCTTAGTGCAGTTGATGAAATTCAGAGTGTATTAGATGACCAGATAGTGAAAACCCAGACCATGAGGGGTTCCCCTTTCATCAAGCCTTTTGAAGCACAGATTAAGGTAAATAATTTGGCTCTGTCAGTACTGTAAGTGCACTTTAGTGTATGGAGATTAATTTTGTGTCATGTGTTGCTGAAAGGGTGGCACGTGGCACAAGGGTTAGCATGTCCACCTTAGAGATGAAGGTCCTGGTTTGAGTCTTGGCTCGGCAAGGGGTTTCTGTGTGGATTTTACATGTTTTCCCTCTGCTTGTGTGGGTTTTCTCCACATACTCTGGATTCCTTCCACAGTCCAAAGACATGTACTTTTGGCTTACTGGCTGTTCCAAATTGAGCCTGAGTGTGAGTGTGAATGGATGTGTGTGTGTGTTAACCCTGCGATGGTCTGGGGAGCTATTCAGGGAGTACCCCACCTTTGCCCAGTGTCTCTGCAACCCTAATAGGAGTGGTTCAACACATGAGTGAGACGAGTGTTGCTGAAAGGTGTGTGATCTCTTTTATGTGCAGAATAGAAATTGTGATGTTATTTTAACATTCTCAGAATAGTGGTGTAGTGATTAGCACGTCTGCCTCACAACAAGAAGGTCCTGGGTTCGAGTCTCGGCTCAGCAAAAGCGTTTCTGTGTGGAGTTTGCATATCCTCGTTGTGCTTGTGTGGGTTTCCTCTGGGAACTCCGGTTTCATTCCACGGTCCAAAGACATGCACATTAGGCTAATCAGCTGTTCCAAATTGCCCTTAGGTGTGAGTGTGTATGGTCATGTGTGTTGGCCCTGTGATGGACTGGTGAGCTGTTCGGCATGTACCCTTTCTCTGCCCAGAGTAATATGAGACAGGCTCCAGCCTTCTTTTAACTGGTTTTACTGGTTCAGCACATGGATGGATGGATGGATAAAGATATAAATATAAATGGAATCTTCTGCATGTGAAATCCATTCGCTATAAAAAACAAAAACCGATGGCTCACTGTTGGTGTTTAGGCCTGGGAGGAACGTTTGATCCATATTCAGGACACCATAGACGAGTGGCTGAGGGTACAGGTGCAGTGGCTTTACTTGGAGCCCATTTTCAGCTCACAGGACATCATGCAGCAGATGCCTGAAGAAGGACGTTTATTTCAGACGGTGGACAGACAATGGAAGGAAGTTATGATACACTGTGTGAAGGACTCAAAGGTAATGAAAGCATGCCACCACAAAACAGCATTTCTTTTTATCTCCAGTAGTGTTAAGTCTTATTAATTTACTGTTAAAGCTGATTTAAACTTGCACATATCCATCCTGTGTGTTGCAGGTTTTAGCAGCAACTTCGCTACCTGGCTTACTTAAGATGCTTCAGGAATCAAATAACCTTCTGGACAGAATTATGAAAGGACTGAATGCTTATCTTGAGAAGAAAAGATTATTCTTTCCACGGTAAAAGGCTTATGTGATGTTACCTGTAATTTTTAGCAAAACTACGTTATTTCATGACCCAAAAATTACAATATTTTCAGACATAACGATATTTATCATTATTATATCAATTAGCGATATACCAATCAGCCATAACAAACAAATAAAAACACTAGAACCACCGAGAGGTGAAGTGAATAACACTGATCTCATCACAGTGGCACCTGCCATGGAGTGGGCTGTATTAGGCAGAAAGTAAACACTTGAAAGCAGGAAAAATGAACAAGCGTAAGGATTTGATTTACTTCGAAAAGGGCAACACTGTAATGACTTACTGACTGCGTCTGTTCTTTTTTAAAACAGCAGGTCTTATGGTGTGTTTTTGGTATGCAGTGGTAAGTGCCTACAAAAGGTGGCCCAAGGAAGATTAACCAGTGAACTGGCAAGAGTGTTAGGGGTACCCAAGGCTCACTGATGCGCGGGGAAACGAAGGATAGTACATCTGGTCTGATCCCATAAAAGAACTACTGTAGCACAAACTGCTTAAACTGTTGAGGGTGGCCATGATAGAACCGTGTCCATTATCTGTGCCACTTATTCATCAGGGTCGAAAAGAAGCTGGAGCCAATGCCAGCTGACTTCAGGTGAGAGGCAGGGTAGACACTGAACACGTCATCAGTAAAGTCCAATTTAATGATAAGGAAATATTAGTGGATTCTCGGTGGCATAGTGCACAGCCTGTCTGCCTCACAGCAAGATGGCTCTGGGGTTTGAGTCTCTGTGTGGAGTTGGCATGTTCTTCCTGTGCTTGTGTGGGTTTCCTCGAGGTTCTCCAGTTTCCTCCCACAGTCCAAAGACATACACGTCAGGCTAATTGGCTGTTCCAGTTTGCCCTTAGGTGTGAGCGTGGATGAGAATGTTTATGTGTGTTTGCCCTGCAGTGGTCTGGGGCTGTTCAGGGTGTACCCCGCCTTCACCCAATGTTGGCTGAGAAAGGTGCCAGCCTGTTCGCAACCCAAGTAGGATTAAACGGTTCAGCAAATGAGTGATAGTGAGTGAGAGTTATTTGTAGGCCAATGTGTCCTATCATTTTATATTTCATTTGATTCCTTCTCTATTGTGCGCTCTCTCATCTTCTCTGCTTGCAGCAGTCGAGTCTCATGAGTTGGAGGCATGGTGCTACAGTGATTTTAAAATAAATGCCACTTGTTTAGTCAGACTGTGTTATAAATTTGAAAAGAGTTAACAGTTAGTGAAAGGTAATTTCTGCATTTTATTGTTCATACAGAAACTGCACCACTGCTTTCTGCTCACTGCTTAGTTAGCTTATCTGCTGAAAGTCAAAGCACATCCGTCTGTTGGAAGTAGCATCTTAAATTGCACCTTAAATTGCTTAACAGTTAACACCTTTACTGGCTACTGACTCTGGCTCTTGGGAAATGGAATGTCACCTCTCTGGCGGGGAAGGAGCCTGAGCTGGTGCATGAGGTTGAGAGATGTGAAAGGCTACAAGCGGCTGAAATGAGTTTCCTTCGCAGGGTGGCAGGTCTCTCCCTTAGAGATAGGGTAAGAAGCTCTGTCATCCGGGAGGA
>JAOUQZ010000017.1:10115113-10130284 GCA_028564935.1 Neosilurus hyrtlii
CCTTCGCAGGGTGGCAGGTCTCTCCCTTAGAGATAGGGTGAGAAGCTCTGTCATCCGGGAGGAGCTCGGAGTAGAACAGCTGCTCCTTCGCGTTGAGAGGAGCCAGTTGAGGTGGCTCGGGCATCTGGTTAGAATGCCTCCCGATGCACCCTGATGTGGTGTTTCAGGCATGTCCAACCGGGAAGAGACCTCGGGGCTGACCCAGAACGCGCTGGAGGGACTACATCTCTCGGCTGGTCTGGGAACGCCTTGGCATCCCCCCGGAAGTGGCTAAGGAAAGGGACGTCTGGGAGCCACTGCTTAGGCTGCTGCCCCCGTGACCCGACCCCGGAACAAGCGGAAGAAGATGAATGAATGAATGAATGAAATACAGTCAAACTATTTAAGCTTTATTGAATTGCATAACATCATATTATTTCACATTGCATTGTTAAATCACACTCAGTTGAATAAACTCATCTTAAATTGCAGTGCATTGCAATGAGATGAATAGTATTGCATTAGTAGCGGCTTCATATGTAACTTTAATGTATTGGCTCATTGCATCAGGAGCGTATCACATTGCCTCGATGATGGAGAAGCACATCCCTTGATGCTAACTCTTCATAAGTATAGAGATGCTGGGGAGTAAGGGGGCAATCATGCTCCTTCTACATTACTTTCTGCTTCTGTTTGTTTCTGTTGCTCACTCCAGTTTTGGTTTAATATAGACGTGGTTTTTCCCAGCGTCTGCATGTCCATTTCCTGTTACTGCCAAGAGTAAGATTCGAATAGACTATTATAATGTTTATTGAATATTTATTAAGCTAGTTCTATGTATCATGTATCAGGGATGGTGCAGCTCACTCCCCCGCCACTACACATTTGTCCTGCTGGTTCAGGAATCGAACCAGCGACATTTAGGTCCCAAATCCACTTCTATGACCATTAGGTCACAGATGCCCCCAGACTTTTCATTGACTTATTCAGTAGAGTAGAAGTACAGCTACCTGTTAGTCTCCTAGTCATGCTACTTTTTATATGAATGTTTGAAAAACGGGACATATTATATTGTCACGCTGTACGAACGGATGGGCATGGACACTCAAGGTTTCCAGACAATAACTTGAACACAAATGCTCAGATATGAATGAAAGTCAACACAGTTGTTCTTCAGGACAGAACCCCATTTAAAATGAGGTCAAAAGGTCAAGGTCACTATGACCATTTATGTATTTTCATTGAATATTTGGGTTCCAAGTATTAGTACAGCATTAATACAGTACTGTTGATCAAACAGGCATATCTTGATCCCTCTGGGGTTGACTTTTTTACTTTATTGACAGAACATACCCTAAATTTACCCTAAATGGTTTATATATATTTGTTCTTCTCCTTTGTTTTAATTCCACAGTTTTTTCTTCCTGTCAAATGATGAGATGCTTGAGATCCTCTCTGAAACCAAGGACCCTTTACGTGTACAACCTCACCTAAAGAAGTGCTTTGAGGGCATTGCAAAACTGGATTTTCTGCCCAACCTAGATATCCAGGCCATGTACAGTAGCGAGAATGAACGCGTGAGCCTAATTCAGCCAATCTCTACTTCAGAGGCACAGGGAGCGGTGGAAAAGTGGCTTGTACAAGTGGAGGATATGATGCTGCGTAGTGTTAGAGACGTAATTAGCCGCGCAAAAATGGTGAGATTTTGAAATGTTGTACAACATTATTCTGTTATCTGATAATCACTAATATTTCTTTCTAACTTTCATACTTAATCACATAGACTATCCAAAAAATTTTTATGGTTTTCAAAAACATAGTAACCATGTGTATAGTAAAATCAGAGAGACCGATAATTTTGCATTGCTCTTCTAATTTTTACCAGAGCTGTATATAAAGCGACAGCAGTTCATTAAGGATCTGTTAAGTTTATATGTATATTTATACTGGTTTCATATCTTCCGCTTTTCTATTTCATCACAGGCTTACCCAGAGTCAAGGAGGAGTCAGTGGGTCTGTGACTGGCCGGGACAGGTGGTGCTCTGTACCACTCAAATATACTGGACCCTAGAAGTGCAGAAAGCCATCAGGAGTGGAATTACTGTAAGGAGGTACTTGTGGTAGCACAGGGTAGTTGCCACAGCATTAGTGTTTTTGAAACTGTGGTTAAAATAGTGTTGTTGTTTTATTTTGATATCAGGGTTTGACGAGCTACTATGAGCAGCTACAAAACCAGCTGAATGACATTGTGGCACTAGTAAGGGGAAATCTGCCTAAACAGACTCGTACTACTCTTGGAGCACTGGTCACTATAGATGTGCACGCCCGTGATGTTGTAATGGAAATGATACAGAAAGGTTGTTCAAATTATGCATAAATAAAGTTCATATTGGTTGTAGTTTTTGTTATCCCTTCTATATGACTTGTAATTTTTTATGATCGATATGCTTTTATTTATTTATTTATTTATCCATCCAGTTATTTATCCAGTTATTTATTTATTTACTTACTTACTTACTTACTTACTTACTTACTTTTTTTTTTTTGGTCTCAGGTGTTTCTTGTGAGACAGACTTCCAATGGTTGGCACAGCTACGTTACTACTGGACAAATGAAGATGTCCGTGTCTGCATCATAAACTGTAATGTCAAGTATGCTTATGAATATTTGGGAAATTCACCTCGTTTGGTCATCACACCTTTAACGGACCGATGCTACAGAACTTTGGTAAACCAAAAACTCCACCTCCAGCCCCTTCTTTGCAATTAGCTAATCATCCTTATCATCATTTCCCGAACCACTTAATCGTACTAGTATCACGGGGAGGCTGGCGCTTATCGCACCCGACACTGGGCGAAGGCGGGGTACACCCTGAACAGCTCACCAGACCACTGCAAGGCCAACACACACACACAACCATTCACACTCACACCTAGGGACAATTTGGAACTGCCATTTAGCCTAATGTGCATGTTTTTGGACTGTGGGAGGAAACTGTAGTACCCAGAGAAAACCCGCACAAGCACGGGAAATACATGCAAACTCAACACAGAAACGCCCAAGGCCGGTACTCGAACGCAGGACCCTCTTGCTGTGAGGCTGACATTCTAAACACAATGCCACAATTAGATAATTGTTTTGCTAAAAAAAAAAATTTAATATTTAAAAGGCAACTTACAAAATCTGTGTGAAAACAACATTTTGACTCATGGGATTTTCATGTCCCCGTTGCAGATTGGAGCATTTTTCCTGAATTTAGGTGGTGCTCCTGAAGGCCCTGCTGGAACAGGAAAGACAGAGACCACTAAAGACTTGGCCAAAGCTCTTGCCGTGCAGTGTGTAGTGTTCAACTGCTCTGATGGACTTGACTACCTAGCCATGGGGAAGGTAAGTAGAGTTGATCTCAGACTGGAAGGCAGGATCCAAAGATGATTACATTTATACATTATATCAACGATGATTTGACTCAGTGTTTCTGTTTCATGTCACAGTTCTTTAAGGGATTGGCTTCTTCAGGGGCATGGGCATGCTTCGATGAGTTTAATCGCATTGAGCTGGAGGTTCTTTCTGTGGTGGCACAGCAGATCTTGTGCATTCAGAGAGCCATTGAAATGAAGCTGGAGGTTTTTGATTTTGAAGGTACAGAGCTTCGCCTCAATCCCAACTGCTTTGTAGCCATCACCATGAACCCTGGATATGCAGGAAGATCAGAGCTTCCTGATAACCTTAAAGTAAGATGTTAACTTCCATTTTTGTACACGCCCATTTAAAGGAGAACTTTGAATCATGCATTTATTAAATTTCAATCTCTATATTAATTTCTTTCTGTGTGCAAAATCTTAGGGTGATAGAATCTGTTTTTTAGGATTTTATGGGCTGTTTTATAGATACAAAAATACAAATATAGTTTTGAAAATTTAGATTTTTAAAAAAATTCATTATAAGAAAAAAGCTCTTACATTTGTAAATTCTCCTAGTAGAGGACAAACATCCATGTCTCATCCATGATGCAACAATTTGCTAAATTGTTCAAACTTTTATTTATTTAGATTATACTATAAATTATAAAATACTCTAAGACACTGAGAGAAACTGTACTGTTGAACTTTAGGGGAAATTTTAAGAAATGTTAAGAGAAAAAAAAACAAGAATATTGTCCTATCCGTGATACACTTATTATTTATTTATTTTTATTATTATAATTTTTTTTTCAAACAAGTATAATTCATATAAATAAAATATAAAGTTAGCAAATCTACAGGTATCCATGAACTCCATGATGAGTAAAACCCAAATACTAAATTTATTTGCAGTGTTAAGGGAATTTTATTTCTCAAAAATCTTCTCATGGCCCCTGAAAGTCATATTAACTTGACCCTTGATGACATCATCATTCTGAGATTCAGTTTTCTTTAGTCACCCATAAATGTGTTAAAATATCAGCTATTGGTCTAAGATTTCATATAGAGTTTTAATTGAAAATAACTTTCAACAATAGTGTCTTCTCCTCTTATTGTTTTTCTTTTTTCTGACTAATTAATATTTTCTGTGCCATGTTCTGGTTGAAAAAATATTTGTGTTATTTGTGTTGAAAACACTGTGTGTGTGTGTGTGTGTGTGTGTTTTTAGGTTTTGTTTAGAACAGTGGCGATGATGATCCCGAACTATGCTTTGATCGCAGAAATCTCTCTGTATTCTTATGGCTTCCTGAATGCCAAACCACTTTCAGTGAAAATAATAATGACCTACAGGTTGTGCTCTGAGCAGTTGTCTTCTCAGTTCCACTATGATTATGGAATGAGAGCTATCAAAGCAGTACTGGTGGCAGCCGGGAACCTCAAACTAAAATATCCAAATGAAAATGAAGACATTCTTGTAAGGGCAAGTGTGGCTTAATATATTTAAATTATGAAACTGTGCTATGTGGGTCAAGACTTGTGTGCTATTTTTACTGGTTAGATTTTGTGGTCAATCAAGGATGTGAATGAGCCCAAGTTCCTCTCCCAGGATATCCCTCTCTTTAATGGAATTATCAGTGACCTTTTCCCTGGAGTCTCACTGCCTATGGCTGACTATAAGGTGAATGTTTAATGGTCTTATAATGTTTGGTTTGATTATAACGTCTCTGCATACATGTCTTACATTTTTGCAATTATTTCTTATGTTTATTAGCTTCTTCTTGCTTGCGCTCATGAATGCTGTGCAAAGCACAATGTCCAGCCTGTGAACATTTTCCTGGATAAAATTATCCAGACTTATGAGATGATGATTGTACGGCATGGGTAGGTGTACATTCCTTCATAGAGCAGCAAGTATGCTCATTCTCACTTGCCCTCATTCACTCACTCATCCGCTGAACCTCTTAATCCCACTATGGTCATGGGGAGGCTGGTGCCTGTCTCAGCCAACCATTTGGGATGACAGGGTACACCATGGGGTACACCTGGGGTACACCCATACAACCATTTACACACACACACACACACACACACACACACACACACACACACACACACACACACACACACACTTTCATATCTATGGTCAATTTGGAAAAGCCACTTAGCCCAGTGTGCATGTCTTTGGCCTGTGGGAGGAAACCAGGGTACCCGGAGGAAATCCACGCAAGCACTGTAGTTATCATTTGACAGTTGTACAGAGAGATGAAAACAAGCACTGCTGGAAGACCATATCCAAAAATTACTCAACTATGACAATACTGAGAGATAATATCCTACTTTTTTAGGTTCATGCTTGTTGGTGAACCATTTGCTGGTAAAACCAAAGTACTGCATGTCTTAGCTGACTCCCTCACACTTATGAATGAGAGGGGCTACAACGAAGAGGAGAAAGTCCAATATTTCACTGTCAACCCAAAATCTATTACGATGGGTCAGCTTTTTGGTCAGTTTGACCCGGTGTCTCATGAGGTGGGTATCAATCTGCCAAATTGGCCAGATTTTTGAATGTGCTTTGTATAAGTGTTCTTTCTCTTTATAGTGGACCGATGGGGTTGTAGCAAATATGTTTCGGGAGTTTGCATCAGCGGAGACCCCAGATAGGAAGTGGGTAGTGTTTGATGGACCAATTGACACACTTTGGATTGAGAGTATGAACACTGTGTTGGATGACAACAAAAAGGCAAGATTTCGATCTAGAATTAATTTCATATTACTCACTCTCTTGCACTCATTTGATGAACGCTTACTCCTTCTTTTAGGGTCACGGGGAGGGTGGAGTCCATCTCGGCCGAAACACTCGCATGACAACACACACACACACGCAACCCTTGACACTCACACCTAGGGAAGTTTATATTTGGCTTAATGTGCATGTCTTTGGACTGTGGGAGGAAACCAGAGTACCTGCAGGAAACCCACACAAGCATGGGGAAAGAACAAGCAAAATACATACAGAAACGCCACCACCAAACCCAGAACTCGAACCCTGGACCTTCTTGCTGTGAGGCGGACATGCTAAGCACTACAGTCTAGTGCCGTCGTAATTTCATATAAGACATGGATACTGTATTGCAGTAAATTTAAATGGTGTTCATATTATTGTATTTGAAATATTGATCGTCATAACTAGAAAATCTCTATATATTATTCAAACAAGTTCCTATTTTTCTTGCAGTTGTGCCTCATGAGTGGAGAAATTATCCAGATGTCCAGTCAGATGAGTCTGATTTTTGAGGCTATGGACCTTTCACAGGCCTCAGTAAGATAATTGAACTGCTGATCTATCGACCACTAGATTCTCCATTATTTTAATATATATTTCACTTAATATACATGCAAATTAATTTTAGTTGTAAAGGGTCTTTTCTTGTAAGGGTCTTTCTTTTCAGTGTTTGGTGAGGATTTACTGACCATTTTTGGATACACTGTTACACTGACTACAGCGGTACTATAGTAACGGTATTTCTGTTCCAGCCAGCAACCGTGAGCCGTTGTGGAATGATCTACCTGGAACCATCTCAGCTGGGATGGCTTCCTTTGGTGTCATCCTGGTTAAAAACTCTACCCGAGCCTCTTCAGACAAAAGAGAATTCCACCCTGCTGCTGGAGCTGTTTCATTGGCTGATCCCCCAAGCACATAGGATGTTAAGAAAAAACTGTAAGGTATGTGTATTTTTATTGACCTTCATCAAGTTATTGGTCACTCAGCACGTTCGAGTCCCGGGCTCGGGCATTTCTGTGTCGGGTTGTTATTTTCTCCCCATGCTTGTGTGAGTTTCCTCCCTCATTCCAAGGGCATGTGCATAAGTGGCTGTCCCAAATTGCCACTAGGTGTGAGTGCGAATGTAAATGTCTGTGTGTGTATGTTTTGGCCCTGGAATAACTGGAGAGCTGATCAGGGTGTACCCTGCATTCACCCAGTGTTGGCTGAGATAGGCTCCAGCCTCCCTGCAACCTTAGTAGGATTGAGCAAATGAATAAATGATTGAATTAATCATTTTTACTATATAATCACATTTTTTAATATTTCAAATTATTGCTCAGTTAATCAAACCTGATCATCTATTTCTGTTACAGGAGATTATTTCCACCAGTGACAGTAATACAGTTGTGTCTCTTACACGACTCTTTGAAATTCTTCTTACAAAACCTATCAATAAAGAACCTTGGAACAAGAATATTCGTACATGGATTATGGAAAGTATTCATTTGTAACTTATAAAATGTGACTTAAGCAAAACAAACTGACAAAATATTATCTGCTGTGATTGGTGAAAATGGAGTTTCTTTCTTTTCTTCTTTCTTTTTTAAACCTTGTTTTCCAGAACTATCCGAAATGTGATTACTATAATCTGACATTATAGTCGATTGTCCTTATATAATTACATATATATATTTATTGGTTTAATGTATCGTGCTCTTTGTAAATCATTTCCGCAGGCTGCCTTCGCCTTTTCTTTGGTGTGGTCTGTCGGTGGAAGCTGTGATGGTGACAGTCGTGAAAGATTTGATATGTTTCTGAGGGAAATCATAATGGGAAAATCAAAGCAGCACCCCATCCCTGCAGCTGTCTCAGAATGGGAATGTCCTTTCGATGAAAAGGGTCTTGTTTATGACTATTCTTATGAGGTGTGTATTGGGATTAATATGTCTTAATTATTACACTGAGACGGCTGTTATAGTGCCTCGTGACCCCATGTTCCCATTTCTAGTTCAAAGGGAAAGGCCGTTGGATTCATTGGAATGAATCAATAAAGAATGTCACGTTAGGGGACAAAAACACCAAGGTGCAGGACATTATTGTCCCTACAATTGACACAGTGCGCTACACCTATCTGATGGACCTCTGCATTAGTTATGGAAGGTAAGTTTGGTTTTATAAAGAAATAACAGAATTTATTAAGTGCAGAATTTATTGTTGAACACAAATTTTATTATTGCTGTTTTTACATTATATTTTTAAAGGGAACTGTATCCTCTGAAGCTTTGGGGGTACTATGTTTTTGGGACTGTTCGCATCTTCCACAGACATTTCTTGTTAACATTCTAGCAGTGCTGGTTCTTTATGGATTTATTTTAGACTTATGTTGAATGGTTCCTATGGCACGCCCAACCAGCCTATCAAAACTGAGTCACCTTGACCTATTTTTCAAAGTCATTGAGGTCTGTTTATCAAAAAAGCCTCTTAACATGCTAGAGGCCACAGTTTTTGTTGGATCAGTTTCCAGTACATACCTGTTATGCTTAGTGTCAAGGTCTTCAAGCCTATTGAAACTGGGTCCTCTTGACCTAATTTCAAGGTCACGGGCCATATGAAACATAATGGTCATGTAAAAAGTAAGATATGTAAAATTTCTCACAGGATTGTTTGTTATTTATACCAGATATGTTTATGGACATACCTGGTAATCTTGTAAAAACTAGGATGCCTCAACCAATTACCTGATTTCCAAGAATCAAATTTAGTAAAACCGTGATGATACTAAGTGTGTCATTGACCATATACCTAGTGTTCTGTGACATGATCACATTTTTAGTTTGTCTTTATGATTAAAATGAATAAAATGCTTTACTTTTTTATTCCATGATTGCATCCTGTAGGCCGCTTCTTTTTGTTGGTCCCACCGGTACTGGAAAGTCTGTTTATGTGAAGGAGAAACTGATGAGTCTAGACAAGGACCTCTACCTTCCATTTTTCATGAACTTTTCAGCTCGCACTAGTGCTAACCAGACTCAGGTAACCGCAAAGATAACCTTCTTTAAACGCAACTGTTTTATCAGATCTCTAGTGATGGTGGCTGCCATGTCAACAAAAGCAAAGCACTATTTTCTCATATTCTATGTTCCAGAACATAATCATGTCCAGGCTGGATAAGAAAAGAAAAGGAATATTTGGACCTCCAATGGGAAAGAAATGTATTATTTTTGTGGATGATGTGAACATGCCAGCAGTGGAAGCGTTTGGCGCACAGCCTCCTATTGAGCTGCTTCGTCAGTATTTTGACCATAAGACATGGTATGTTTCAGTTGGGATATTATTTACATCTGTTGATTCTTTTTTGAAAGAAAGGTTAGGTTGAAAGTGTCTTAATCTTTTAGGTATGACCTGAAGGACACCTCCAAAATCACTTTGGTTGATCTGCAACTTATCGCAGCTATGGGTCCTCCTGGTGGTGGAAGGAATGCAGTCACCCCACGTTTCCTTCGCCATTTTAACATTTGTGCTATCAGTGCATTCAGTGATGAGACCATGTCACGAATATTCTCTAATGTGGTTACCTTTTACTTCCATAACAATGGTTTTCCACCTGAGTGTTTCACCATAGGCAACCAGATAGTTTCTGCTACCTTGGAGGTAAACCATCCAAGTGTACAGTCATGTAAGATTCTGTATGTTTGCAAGCTTATTCTAGAGTGAGAATGTTTCATTTAAGTAATATATTAGCGTTGTGTGTTTGTTTCTGTGATATGTACAGGTCTATAAAAAAGCAATGCAACACTTGCTTCCCACCCCTGCTAAATCACATTATATGTTCAACCTAAGAGATTTCTCACGTGTAGTACAGGGGTGTCTGCTGTTGAAGAAAGAATCACTGAAGAGCAAGCATACCTTGATTCGCCTGTTTGTTCATGAAGTATTCAGAGTCTTCTACGATCGTCTGGTGGATGATCAAGACCAAGTCTGGCTCTTTAAACTAATGAATGTAGTTGTAAAGGAACATTTTAAGGAAAACTTTGACTCAGTCTTTGAGCACCTTAAATCGGACAAAAAATCTGTAAGTACAAAGTTGCTGATTTGGCAGGTCATGATTGAAAGTGTTAAGTTGAAAGCATGTTGATAATGTTATACTTGGACTCTAGCTGTGTGAGGAAGACATGAGGAGTTTGTTATTTGGAGACTACATGACTCCTGACGTGGATCCCTGTGAGAGGCTGTATGCAGAGATTTCCAGCACGGAGAGCTTTAGTCAGGTGGTGGAGTCCTGTCTGACAGAGTATAACCAGACACACAAGAACCGTATGAGTCTGGTCATCTTTCGGTAACTACAATTTAAAAACTTATTGTGAGCAATATACAATATTTATTTAAAAAAAATAAGTACACAAAATATATGTACGAGGAAGGTCATGTAGCAGTGTTTTATTTGTCTCAAAGAAACCAAGCCAAGCACTTGAATGGATTTTTTTACTATTATATTTCTTAAAGTAAAAACCATACACTGCCCTGCCCAAAAAATGAGCAAATAGGCAAGAGACTTTGATTGGATTATTGCTATTAGTGGTTATTAGTGACTATATATTACTACTGGGATAATAAGTGATTTATATTTTTCAGCTGGCAACATGTTATTTAACTGGTGTAGTGAGTATCTTCTCATTTCCTAAAGAACCATGTTGAAAGACATATCACATGGCTGTGAAAAAGATTTCACTATCGCTTATAATACTATGCCACACCACACCACTTTACTTATAAAGGACTTTAAAAACAACAACAATACTGACCAAAGTATATAATAACTAATTAACCTGCATCAAGCAAATAAAACGACTGGAGATTGCTGAAATTACTAAAATTAAATTAAGAACTATCCGAAACATTGTTAAAACTTGGAAGTATAGTGCTGAACCATCAACTATGGGCAGGAGATGTGTTCAGAAAACAATCTTGATGGACCACGATTACAAACTTGACAACTTTTTATTTAAGATTTTGTTTATAGTGATTGCCTAAGGGCAGTTGTTGAATGTGGCCAGTAAACTCTGAAGAGTCACAGACATGCAGGATTTTTACTTGGTCCATTCACTTTAACCATCTTTTATGTATCTTAAAGATAGCTGAAAGACACAGTACATATACACACCTTTGGTGAAGACACACTTAGACCTTGCTGGCCACCCTTTCCTCTCTGGTTACTGGCCTCCTGCAAATACACAGAAACATTCATAAATACCTACCGGTAACTAAACACAGGTGAGACTCATCACATGTTACCTGCTGGTTCTATCTGACTTCTCTCTGTCAACAGCAGGCACTCAATCAGCGCTTGCTGCCACTGTGGGTTTTATGTAAATATGTATTTCTTTCTTCTTCACTCATGCATGCACTACAAATAGATTAAATAGCTTAAAAAGCTTAAAAAAGCTGTATTGTGTTTGGCAGCTATGTCCTAGAGCACTTGTCCAGGATTAGCCGTGTGTTGAAGCAACCTGGAGGAAACGCTCTTCTGGTGGGAGTTGGTGGAAGTGGTCGTCAGTCTATCACTAAGCTGGCGACCTTCATGGCAGGCATGACTTTGTTCCAGCCTGAGATTTCCAAGAACTACGGCATGAACGAGTGGAGGGATGACCTTAAGGTAATATGGAATTTCTGTCAAGTAAGACTCATCCATACACAGTAAATCAACAAAAATAATTGGTGTGGTATTAACTAAATAATTTTATTTATATTATCTCAGCTTTTGCTGAAGGAAGCAGGTGTAAAGGGACATAAGACAGTGTTCCTGCTTACAGATACTCAGATAAAACAGGAGGCCTTTTTAGAGGATGTGGATAGTTTATTAAATACCGGCGAGGTTCCAAATATATTTGCTGTGGACGAGAAGCAAGAGCTTATGGAGGTGATTTATAAGGATGTTCAATAGTGACATTTTGTGTCTGCCATTGAAGATTTCAAATATTGAATTAATGTAACATACTGGAGGAAAGAACACAATTTCAGCTTCCCACAGCAGAAAACTGCATTAAAAATTTTTTTTTTAACCCTTCTTCTCTGTGTTATGTGGAAGCAAGGTGAGTGAAAAGGACACTAAACAAAATGTGAGAGAGAATAAAAAAGAGAAGGTGTGTGTGTGTATAAGAGAGAGAGAGAGAGACAATTGTGTTTATTAATGGTGGTCACCATGAATTCAGTCTCCTTGTTATTTTAATGTTCTAGGTGACATCCAAGCATGAAAAACTGAAATATCTGCAGTTTTTTGGTTTGGGAAACTGAAATAGTGATCTTTGCTCCCATGTGTGCTAAACCATGTGTTTACTTGTGTTAATCTCAACAGAAACTCTTTTTTTTTTTTTTTTAATATCTGTTTGTCTGTAAAATCTTAGACAGATTGCTGCTATTTGAACGATTCTATGGGTGGTTATAAAAAAAAAACTGAATCTCAGAATGATGATGTCATCAAGGCCATTAAGGAGTATGACTCTATATATAATCTGTTTTAGTATTTAAAGTGTTTGTGCTTAAATATATTTATCCTGGTGCATATATAATTTCCCTCTGCACAGGAAAGGATTTTAATCTCAGGGTTTTAAAACCTTCAACACAAATCTGTCAGTAAATTAAATGAGTGTGTCAAAATCTTATACTGAGGCCTACTGTAGATGACATCATCATTCTGAGAAACTGGTCTCAAATAACTGTCCAGAAACTCAATAAAACAGAAGCTATTGCCCTAAGAATTCGCACACAGATAGAAATTAATCTAGATTTTTGAATAACAAGTGTTGTCTTCTCTTTTAAGGTTTATAAATTTGACTGTAATGGACTTCTGCTTCCTTTTTTGAATATCACAGGAAATGAGACAAATAGTCCAGGCGGGTAATAAAAATGTAGAGTTCAGCCCTCTGGCTCTGTTTTCCTACTTTTTAAACCGCTGCAGAGAGAACTTGCACATAGTGGTGGCATTCAGCCCTATTGGAGATGCCTTTAGAAACCGTCTGAGACAGTTTCCATCTCTCATCAACTGCTGCACAGTCGACTGGTTCCAGGTAAGAACATAAAAAAAGTGTAGAGGTAGTGAATAAAATGCAGCATGGTACTGTTGATCAGTCTGTATATTCGGCAACTACGGTACTTTTGTTTGGTTTTTATAGCCATGGCCGGAAGAGGCACTGGAGCGTGTTGCGTCCAAGTTTTTAGAGTCTCTAGAGATGAGTGACAATGAAAGGCTGGAAGTTATGTTAATCTGCAAGGCTTTTCATACTTCAGCTACTGATCTGTCTAAGAGGTGAGCAAAATGTAACTTACAGTTGAGTTCCCTAGTCAACAGTGGGCTAAGTTCATTTTTGATAAATTTGAGTTAAATACAGAAATGAATAGAGGAAAGTTAAATCTTTCAGATAAACACAGGTCTAAATCCAGGTAGAGTTTAAGTTTTTATATAATGGGGTCACTTCACTATTGTTCTTAGCTATTTCACTGATTTCCTTAAAACTTTAAAGCGCTCTCCTGAAAATTCACAAAAATGGACTTTTGCTCAAGGGGGCTCAATTTAACCAGGCCATCAGTCTTTACATAAATCTAGTACTACACACTCATTGTACTAAATTAAGTACTACATAATTCACAAATAACAAAATCAATTTATTATATTTTAAGGTTTCTGTCTGAGCTTGGTCGCCATAATTATGTGACGCCCACTTCGTACCTGGAGCTGCTAGATGCATTCAAGCTACTTCTTACGCAGAAACGGGACACTGTAATGAAGGCAAAGAAGAGGTATACTGATGGGCTAGACAAACTGGCTTTCGCTGAGTCCCAGGTATTTTTTTAGACTTATCTTTTCAATATTTGTTTGTTTTCTAAATTTAGCACACACTTAGTTACTTTAGCACTTTAATGAATTAATTCCAAACATAATTAGTGGGTACATTTATGGCATTTGGCAGGCGCTCTTATCCAGAGCAACTTAGGTTTATAATTATTATACAGCTAAGCAATTAATGCTTAAGGACCAAATAGTGGCAGATTGGTGGTACTGGGGCTTGAACCCCTGACCTTTGAAGCAGTAAGCCAGAGCCCTAACCACTGAGCAGCTAGTGTCCCAGTGACTGTTTGCATTTCGTTAGGTGGCAGAAATGAAGAAGGAGCTTGTAGATCTTCAGCCCAAACTTGAACAAGCCAAGATTGACAACACCAATATAATGAAGGTGAAAAAAGTAGATAAGCCAAGATACCTTCGGAGTGTTTACAAGTGGGTAAATGATGTGCTAAATAAATATGCTCTTACAGGAGATAGAGGTGGAGTCACTGGAAGTGGAGGCTAAGAGTAAAGTTGTGCGTGTGGATGAGGAAGAAGCTACTAAAGAAGCAAATGAAGCACAGACTCTGAAAAACGAGTGTGAGAGTGACCTTGCTCAGGCTATCCCTGCTCTGGAGGCTGCTCTTTCTGCTCTTGATACTCTGAAGGTACCAGAGTCTGCTGGAGAGCTCCAGCACTCAACACTTTAAACTTATCAATTTAAAATCATCGTTTGGAAAATCATGAGAATTGTTCTGATATACCAGTAAATGTTTTTCTTTTAGCCTTCTGATATTACAATTGTAAAGTCTATGAAAAACCCTCCATCTGGAGTGAAGCTTGTGATGGCTGCAGTGTGTGTAATGAAGGATATCAAGCCTGAGAAAATCAGTGACCCTAAACAAACAGGAAAGAAGGTGAACAAAGGAATTCGACAGTGTAATCAGATGATGTTGTCTGTTATTTTTTAACAACATATCAGCATCCTTATCTACAGGTAGAGGACTACTGGGGTCCCAGCAAGAAATTGCTGGGTGACATGAATTTCCTCAGAGACCTGAAAGATTATGACAAAGACAACATTCCTGTAAGTATGTTTTACAGGAGAAGATCAAAAGTATACTATCATGACCGTATATACATACATACATACATACATACATACATACATACATACATACACACACACACACACACACACACACACACAC
>JAOUQZ010000017.1:10130384-10143978 GCA_028564935.1 Neosilurus hyrtlii
CTCACCATAGACAGTGAGAGACATGGCTGGCCTTTGATAACCCAGTTAGCTGCACTGGGGGGACAGCAGTGACATCCCTGACCTTGGGATCAGTAATCCAGCCATCAAACAGTTCTTGGTATTGCATCATTGCCATCAGATATCCAAATTATTGCATTTTTGCTATTGGATAAGTTAAATGATTATTGCACAGCTGCCATGCGCAGCATAGAAACGTGACTGTCCACTTTGAAAATATTTTAAAGGAACAATAAAACAATTATAGAATTTGGCTTTTGTGTGACATCGAGAATTATTCTGTCTTGCAGGGTGTCATCCGCCTCGGTAGATGACAACCCCTCGATCGAATAATTCACTATATCATACTTTGCCTCGTTCAATAATTGCTTATTATCTTCTTAGTGGGTGATCTATGTGCAGTAAAAATCCATATTTTTGATTGATAATAAGATGTTACTCTATTACAGGAAGTAGAAGTACAGTCAAAGGAAGCAGAAGCTAAGAGTAAAGTTGTACGTGTGGAAGAGGAGGACGCTACTAAAGAAGCAAATAAAGCACAGGCTCTGAAAAATGAGTGTGAGAGTGACCTTGCAGAGGCTATCCCTGCGCTAGCAGCTGCTCTTTCTGCGCTTGATACTCTGAAGGTATCCTACCTAGACCCCCCCCCCCAACACTCAACACACTAATTTATATGTTTAAAAGCACAGTTCAGGAAATCATGTACTGGTAATCTGTTTCTTTTAGCCTGCTGACATTACAATTGTAAAGTCGATGAAAAACCCTCCATCTGGAGTGAAGCTTGTGATGGCTGCAGTGTGTGTAATGAAGGAAATCAAGCCGGAGAGAGTCAATGACCCCTCAACACCAGGAAAGAAGGTACAGGAAGTTATCCAACAGTGCAAACTATTAACCTCATATTCGGGTATTTTGTTAACATCATAATGGCATCTCTATCTACAGATAGAAGACTACTGGGGTCCCAGTAAGAAATTGCTGGGTGACATGAATTTCCTGAAAGACCTGAGAGAATATGACAAGGACAACATTCCTGTAAGTAGATTTTACAGGTAAAGATCAAAGCTGGCATGAATATGTCTGTCATTCTTTGGTGAGTTATACCTTATTACCACTTTGCAACAGGTACCAGTCATGCAAAAGATCCGGACTGATTATATGACCAACCCTGATTTTGACCCTGCTAAAGTGGCCAAGGCTTCTTCTGCAGCTGAGGGTCTGTGCAAATGGATCACCGCCATGGAGAGTTATGACAAAGTGGCAAAGGTGGGTATTAGTGAAATATAACGTCTACATGAAACAAACTAAAAGCTACTGAGAGGCTGAACTCGGGTAAGAAGTATTTGTATGATACGCTAAATAAAAACATCCATGAGATCCCAAAATTGGTGGAAAGATTCTTCACTCCTTTATTAGTTCATTTTTCAAACCACGTAATCCTACTAGGGTTGCAGGGAGACTGGGGCCTATCTCAGCCAACTCTGGGAGTAGACAGGGTACACCCTGAATGACTTGCCAGTTTATCGCAAGCCAACACTTACACAACCATTCACACTCACAATTTGCAGCCAAATAGCTTAATGTGCATGTCTTATGACTGTGGGAGGAAACAGGAGTACGCAGAAGAAACCCACACAACTACAGAAAGAACAGGCAAACTCCACGCAAAAAATGCACTTGCCGAGCCTGAGACTCAGGACCTTAGGTGGACGTGCTAACCACTACTTCACTGTGCCGAACAGGGGAGATGATTTCTTTATTAAAGAAACAGGTATATTGTATGCAAAAGTCAACCAAAAATATGGCCTCCCACTCAACCCCTTCCTCCAAAACAGGTGATAAGGTGCTTCAAAAACCCAATGATGTCCATACTCACATGCCCCAAGGCACAAAAGAAAAACAATATAAACCATAATATAATATTAGCTTCTTAAGTAAGATATACTTCTATATCTGTATTTAATCTTCAGTGTCCTCTTTTTTTTAATTCATATATTGATGTTCAATATGTGTTTTTAATTTCTCTTTAATTAAATTTTTAGCCTAGGTCCACTTATTCTCGTTTGGAGTACGATGTTTTATCCTGACGTAAACTGTAGATAATACTTTTTTTTTTATAGGTAGTGGCCCCTAAAAAGGCTAAACTAGCTGTAGCAGAGGAGTCGCTGGCTGTTACTATGGCCAAGCTGAACAAAACGAGAGCAGAGCTGAAAGAAGTGGAGGATCGCTTGGCTTCCCTGCAGAAGACGTTTGAGGAAAAGACAGAGGAGAAGGCTCAGCTAGAGTTCCAGGTGGACCTTTGTGCCCGCAAACTGGAGAGAGCCGAAAAGCTCATCGGAGGCTTAGGAGGAGAAAAGACCAGGTGGGGATAATAGTTATGGTAAAGTTTTCCTTTGAAGCTCTTTCATTTGGAACATTTCTTTTGCAAATTATTTTGGATATTGTCTGAGGTGTTTATTTGTGTCCTTTAGGTGGTCTAAAGCTGCAGATGACCTTCAGAACACTTATGATAATTTGACTGGGGATGTGCTAATATCTGCTGGTGTAATTGCTTACCTTGGAGCATTCACTGCTGGTTTCCGCCAGCAATGCACTAAGGACTGGACTAAACTTTGTAAGGTAATGTTCCTACTTGCAATATGCAGATCATCACTATGTATCGCCTAGAAGCATCAGGTGAATAACATTGAAAAGTTTTTGAGGTTTTATTTAGTTTTCCCATTTTCTATTATTAAATTTTAGCAATCCCAGTGGAAAATCCGCAGTTCATTTTTCCATTCATTCATTTTCTAAGCCGCTTAATCCCAGTCAGGGTCATGGGGAGGCTGGCGTCCATCTCGGCTGACTCTGGGTGAAGGCGGGGTACACCCTGAACAGCTCGCCAGAAATGCATACAACCATTCATACACACAATCGCACCTAGGGGCACCAAGCACAAGGAGAACATGCAATCTCCACACAGAAACGCCCTGAGCTCAGGAATTAAACCCGGAAGCTTCTTATTAAGAGGGGGACATGCTAACCACTGCGCCACCGTGCGTCCCCACAGTTTACAGGGCTAACAAATTTGCAAAGGTTAATACACATTGTAATATTATAACACATTTTTAAATGTGACGTGGTATTGATTTCAGAGGTAAACATGCAAAACTGGAAAGAGATATAAACTGTTCCCTTTTTATGGGAATGAAATCTGAAAATTTACCCCTATTCTCTGCATGAAATCATGGCATTTGTACAAACCACCCCCCACATCCCCACTCCCCCACCTCCACCCGAACAAATAAAAAAAAAAAACAGTTATATATTGTTATCAGACTATTTTAACTATTGCCTTTATGGGTATGAAATCTGAACACTATGAAATCTGAACATCTGCTCCTATTCCCACTCAGAAGGAGACTGTGGTATTCATAGGAAAAATACATAAAGTAACAGTTCTACACTATCAGGTTATTTAAGATGGTAACACATAAACCATAATATGAATGAATATGACCCAAACAGATCTGTAACACCAACAGTAATATCAAACATGATTATATCTATGTATTATCGCTCAGTGTTCACCAGCTGTTCATTTTTATAGTCACGTAGAAACAATGGCATTCCGTAGGGATGCACTTACTGAGAGGAATACTTACGAATGTCAGATCTTGAATGTCAGATATGGAAGCACAATATTATTAGGGCCAGCAAGCAGTTAGAAATGACATCTTTCCAGCACAACTTGACCTAAATTTATGATTTGTTTAAAGTTTGTTGAGAGTTTTTGTTAGGCTCCTCTATTGTGATCTTCTCCTTTGTCTTTTGCCAATCAGTGACTGCTACTTTACTAAATTTGTTATGTTTCCATGTGTGTATTAAGTATCTGAATGAGTTTCAAGATATGAATTCTATTTTAGTAAACTTGTACATCTTCATAGAGATTTTTCAAGTTATTTGTTAGTTTTGTTATTTGTTAGTTCTAGAAGATCAGTAAGGTGATCAGTAAGCTCTTCACTGCTCGTGCTAGAACATCTGGAATACAGGCATGCACACAGAGCTCACCTGCCATGTTAATGCTTATATTGTTTATTGTTTACCAGTCGGATAATACTGGCTCTAAAAGTTTTTTGATTGACCAGTTGGGTTTGGAGTGTGGTCCTATGGGAATGACTGGAGTCATGTGTCTGGTTCTATTTAGTCCAAGAATATACCATCCTCAGATGACTTCTCACTGAGTAAAACCCTTGGTGATCCGATCAAGATCAGGGCATGGAATATCGCAGGACTGCCCACTGACAGCTTCTCCATTGACAATGGAGTCATAGTGAGCAACTCCAGAAGATGGTACGTCTACTACACAAGAACAATCAAACATACAGCTTTCATACAGTTGTTCATACTGAATGATTTGTTTCTACTGACATGGTTCTTTCTGTGATGCTTTTGAGGATCAGTGCATAATGAAATATCTTTGCAGGCCTTTGATGATTGACCCACAGGGTCAGGCAAATAAATGGGTGAAAAACTCTGAGAAAGACAACAACCTCAGTGTGATAAAACTCACTGATTCAGACTACATGAGAACTATGGAGAACTGTATTCAGTTTGGAACTCCACTGCTGCTGGAGAACGTGGGAGAAGAACTGGACCCCTCCATAGAGCCATTACTCCTTAAACAGACATTTAAACAAGGTACAGGGTGGAAAATCACCCAGTTCACTGATCACAACTCACGTGTTATTCTGATGATTTGTTAAGTAAATATCAAGCCAGGATTTGTAGTTTAGGATAAGACTAAGCTTAAACAAGCTTAGTGTATTATATTCAAACTGTAGTCAGATGGTTATACACACTATATGCATGAATGCTATGGCGCTTTTCCAACCCGAGCCTACTAGCTCCTTAGAGCCAGATACTGTAGTGTGAAGCAGCTAGGAGTTCAACTCCTCCTGGATGGGATGATGACCTGATGTACTGAATGAGCAGGTTATCACATCAATGGACTTTTTCTTCACTGATGCCATGGATATAAAATTGGAACTAAAATAGTGAAAGAGTGGTTCAGGGAGCATGAGGAATCATTTTCACACATGTATTGGCACCCCAGAGTCCTGACCTTAACCCTATTGAAAGTTTTTGGGTTGTGCTGGAGAAGACGTTATGTCTATATATATATATTATGGAGTGGTTAAACTTTCCCCTCTTCAATTCAAGACTTCGATGAGAAATGAACCCAACACTGGATGGAAATAAAAGTTATGTTGCTTAAGTTTGTTGAAACAATGGCATGACGATTACGTGCTATAAGCAAGGCTAAAGGCGGAACTGCAACATATTTGTGTGTGCAACTTTTTTTGGCCGGGCAGTGTATAAGTGTTCATCAAATAAATTGTATTGTCATAAAATACTATTATTATATATGTTTATCTAAGATAAAATGAAAATGGCTGTAAGGGAATATTAGGAAAGATAATTCACTTTTTTTTATTAAATTTGTTGGTTTCCTGGCATGGACCCCACTTTTAAACTCCTGTTTTCCACAACCAATTTTAATGTATTTGGAGTCACTGTCCTGTTAAAATAGTTGTCCAGTTGTATCCAAGTGTCCGTCATTATTCCGTCCACTTTGGGTAATCCAGCAGTTCCATTAGCAGCAAAACCGAAGGGTTAAAAATGTATATTCAGACTACAATTAAACCACAACTGTCCATTGTATTGTTATTCGATACATCACTTTAAAAAGTTTATTAATGTTCTATATACAGTAGAATTAAAGACCAGTGCCTGAATTGTGGTTTTCTATTGTCTGAATTTAGGAGGTGTTGACTGCATTAGGCTGGGGGAGAGTGTGATTGAGTACTCCCAAGATTTCCGCTTTTATATCACTACTAAGCTCAGAAATCCTCATTATCTCCCTGAGCTGGCAACTAAAGTCTCCCTACTTAACTTTATGATCACGCCAGAGGGTCTGGAGGACCAGCTGCTGGGCATTGTGGTGGCTAAAGAGAGGTAATGAAACACAAACACACAACTAGATCACATGATATTTGACGAGCGAGTAAAACACAGCAACTCACTACTTTCGGTATTGCATATATACAGTTCATAAGGCAATGAAGAGCACACAGCTAATTACTAACAGTTATTAATATGCTGTTATTTTTGCTAACTGATATCTACACTTTTCTGTTAGTATTTTGTTCAGGCTAGTAGCTAAAGGAAGCACGGTTATACAGTGTTATAAGAAAGTTTTAAGAGTTTCATCCTTGTATGTTATCAAAACCTTTCTTCTCAGCATTCTTGAACATTGTTATGTCTGCCGAACATTTGTTTCATAGGCCAGAGTTGGAAGAGGAGCGGAATGCTCTCATTCTTCAATCTGCTGCGAATAAGAAGCAGCTGAAGGAGATTGAGGACAAAATCCTGGAGACTTTACAGTCCTCAGAGGGGAATATCCTGGAGGACGAGAGTGCCATTCAGATCCTAGACTCCGCGAAGATAAAGTCTAACGAGATCTCTGAGAAACAGAAGGTCTGCTGCTGAGAAATAGTGGTCTTAAAGGCAATGCAGTTTTGTTACAATGACTGGTTTTTATTTATATATTTTTCTTTGTGACTTTTCAGATTGCAGAAGTGACTGAAATTAAAATCGCAGAATCGAGGGAAGGCTACAGACCCATTGCCAGGCACTCATCCATCCTGTTTTTCAGCATTACAGACCTGGCCAACATTGACCCCATGTACCAATACTCTCTGACTTGGTTTGTCAACCTGTACATCAACTCTATACAGGACAGGTAACTACATATATGTTTCACTCACTCACTTTTGCCGAAACTCTTAATCCTGCTACGGTCGCGGGGTGCCTGGTGTCTATTTTAGCCTACACTGGGCGAAGGTGGGGTACACCCTAAACAGCTTGCCAGACCATTGTAAGGTCAACACACAGAGACACACACACACACACACACGCACACACACACAGCCTTTCACACTTAAACTAACACCTAGGGACAATTTAGAACATCCAATTAGTCTAATGTACATGTTTTTGGACAGTGGGAGGAAACCAGAGTCCCTGAAAGAAACCCACACAAGCATGGGGTGAACATGTAAACTACACAGAAACGCCCAAGGCCAGGATCTGAACCCAAGACCTTCTTGTGCCCTTCTAGGACGTGCTAACCACCTCACTGCTGTGCTGCTCCCAGATATATGTTTATATACTTATTTTTAGCTTCCACCCACAAAGTGGAATGGGTTTCATCCATCCATTTGTCCGTCAGTCCGTCTGTCCGTCACACTTTATTTTTCCGGATATTTACTTGCCGTCCACTGAAGCTGGGGCTTTCAAACTTGCTGTACTTGTTCTATGTTGATATTTTATGAAATAGTCATTTCGGCAGGAGCATCTGGACCCCTGTGGTATTCCGATCTAGGTCTGTGTAGCACAATGTTAAAATGTCTGCGTTGTATGTTTTAGTGACAAGTCAAGCATTTTGGAGAAGAGACTGAAAAACCTGACCGACCACTTTACCTACAACCTGTACTGCAACGTGTGTCGCTCTCTGTTTGAGAAGGACAAACTGCTGTTCTCCTTTCTTCTGTGCTCCAATCTGCTCTTGTATGTCATCACAGCAAGTTCGAGTAAACTTTTTTGTGAATGAAGCAATGAAAGTAATTGATTGTAATTGAACGTTATTGATGTTATAACAGTGCATCCCATTAAACTGTGTTTTTGACTATATTTTCCCCATTTTAGGGCTGAGAAGGAGATTGATTACTCGGAGTTCATGTTCCTGCTCACAGGTGGAGTGGGCCTGCAGAACAATGTGCCCAATCCTGATCCCAGCTGGCTACAAGAGAAAAACTGGGATGAGATCTGTCGAGCTAGTGAACTGCCTGGCCTGCACGGTCTCAGGTCTGTGTCTGTTTGTCTTTGTGTAAAATATTTCGCTGTTAAATCGTAAAAGGTTTATTTTTATGATCACCAGGTTTTTCATGTCTCTGACTTGTATTTAGGCAAAGTTTCAGTGAAACACCTAAGGGTTTCATGCCTATTTATGAGAGCAAAGAGCCTTATAACACTGCATTACCAAGTCCGTGGTGTAATAAACTGAATGACTTCCAGAGGATGATCATCTACCGCTGCCTCAGGCCAGATAAGGTGAGATGCTTTTCGTTTTCAAATACCTACTTGCAGTGGGTATAGAAAATAATGCTATGCAGCCTTACAAAATATATTGTTTCAACAGGATTTACTCAGTGCAGCTTATAACTTCTAACACTAAAATGGTTGGCGTAGTGGTTAGCACATCCGCAGAAGGTCTTGGGTTTAAGTCCCAGGCTTGGTAGGGGTGTTTCTGTGTGGAGTTTGTATCTTCTCCCCAGGCTTGTCTGTTTCCTCTGGGTACCTCGGTTTCCTTCCACAGTACAAAGACAAGCACATTAGGCTAATTGGCTGTTCCAAATTGCCCCTAGGTGTGTGAGCGTGAATGGTTGCATCTGTTTTCAGTCGGCTGTGACAGGCTCCTGTCTTCCTGCGACCATAGTAGTATTAAGCAGCTTGGCAAATAAATAAATGCATGAAATTCTACACTACAATCTCAGGATGGACGATATGGGAAAAATTGTAGGGCTGAGAGCCACAGTGGTCTAACCCACAAAAACTGAAAAATGAGATAAGATCATATTTTGACAGATGTGGGTGAGACCTGTGCGTGCCAGAATGGTGCTTTCATCTTCCTTATGAACTTAAATCATATCGGGGGCATTATCTTTTATCCATTATTTGCATGTTGCAAAATCTTTCATGTCATTTTCCTTAAAAACAGCTTTGATTATTTTTTATGATGATAATTTTTTCATATTATTTGATATATCTCGATTGGTATCACAATATTAATCACTTCACAGTTTCTATCAAGCTTAAAGGCTCCTTTTGTCCTACTAGGTGAAAAGTGTAATCATAGGGTTCATTTTAATTTAAATTAAGGCTTGATATTTATGTACTTATCACAATATATAATTTGGTAATAATGCCAGGTTAAAGAGTATCATGATAATGCACTGGGAGATATGACCTAAAGAAATAATGTTCATTTTTTAAGGAAAGGTGATATTTCTACTAAATGGAGATACTCATGATATTCAATTATCTTACAGTACGAATGGTCACATCATGATACAATAATGAATGGATATATTGCCGAGCCTTACTGCAGTCACATCTTGACTGTTTCATTTCAAATCCACTGTGATGTATAGAAACAAAATGACAAAAATTTGACATTGTCTAGAATGTTATGGTCCTAACTGTAGAATAATAACAAAGTCATATTTTGCCTCTCTTATATTAACAGATTGAACCAGCCATTGCCAATTATGTGTCTGAGAAACTGGGCAAAAAGTTTGTTGAACCACCTCCATTTGATCTCAGCAAGAGTTACAATGATTCCAATTCTATAATTCCACTGGTGTTTGTGCTCTCTCCTGGAGCTGACCCTATGGCTGGTATGTATTATCCATTAGTGTAAACACTTTATCAACCTGGTTGAATTAAGATGCACTCCTGTGCACTCCTTACTGGCGATCTTTTCTCTACAGGTTTACTAAAGTTTGCGAAAGACAAGAACATGGGTGGGACAAAGTTCAAGTCAATTTCACTTGGGCAAGGTCAGGGTCCTATAGCCGTAAAGATGATTCAATCTGCCATGTCAGAAGGCACATGGGTGTGCCTACAGAACTGCCACCTGGCTGTATCTTGGATGCCCACGCTTGAGAAGATCTGTGAAGACTTGCGCCCAGACACATGCCACCCAGACTTCCGCCTCTGGCTCACCAGCTACCCCTCCCCTATGGTGTTTATACATTTCATTCTCGTGCTAAAAATTCTACCTTGTGTCCTGGTTGTTTACTGCATTCTCTCAACAAATGACAACATGGCTTTTTTTCTTTAACAGTTCCCTGTGAGTATCCTGCAGAATGGAGTAAAGATGACAAATGAGCCTCCCACAGGTCTCAAACTGAATCTGCTGCAATCCTACCAAACAGATCCTATATCAGACACCAACTTCTTCACAGGGTGTCCTGAGAAAGAGGATGTAAGTATAGACACTCGGCATTCATTGACACCACCATGTTAAATACACAGATATGACATCAAACCCTCTTTTTTTTTTTTTTGGTTTACAGGTTTGGGAAAAGCTTCTCTATGGAGTTTGCTTTTTCCATGCCCTTGTTCAGGAAAGGAAGAAATTTGGACCACTTGGTTGGAACATTCCATATGGATTTAACGATTCAGATATGCATATTAGCGTCAGGCAGTTGCAGGTAAAGAGTGTTGCATAAATAATATACTCTACTGTACAAAAGAAACAGCATGGTGGAGTAGTGGTTAATATGTCCACCACACAGCAAGATGGTCCTGGGTTCGAGTCCCAGGATTGGACGTTTCTGTGTGGAGACTGTGTTCACCTTGTGCTTGCATGGGTTTCCTTTGGGTACTTCAGCTTCCTCCCACAGTCCAAAGTCATGAACATTTGGTTAATTGGCTGTTCCAACATGACCCTAGGTGTGAGTGCAAATGGTTTTTTGTGTATTGGCCCCTGGGTGTACCCTGGGTGTATCCTGTCTTTGCTGTTTTCTCATGTTTTAGTGCTATTTTCTAGGTTTTTTGTCAACATGCAACACAGTTTCCCAAAGATTTCATTACTGGTAGTGATGTTCCATTGCTACCTGTATATATCTAAATATAAGGCATCTTTGCTTTACAGTATTTCTTTGCATGTGCCTAAAACTTTTGCACAGTCCTGTAAATTATACTAAAAAAGGTCATACCTGGCAGTGTGAATAGGTTTGTAAAATATCAGGTTAGCTACAAATGAGAGATTGCAGTGACATGATCATTTGTACTTACTATTCCTTTTCTGCAGCTCTTTGTAAATCAGTATGACGAGGTTCCCTTCGAGGCCATCACATACTTGACTGGAGAGTGTAACTACGGTGGGCGGGTGACAGATGACTGGGACCGCCGCCTCCTTATGACCATATTGGCAGACATTTACAACATGGAAATCATCACGAACCCAAATTTCAAGTTCTCCGAGAGTGGAAAATACTGTTCACCTCCCAAGAGCTCCTATGAAGACTATGTGGAGTTTATCAAGGTGAAGATAATGAGAGATCATAACTTGTGCACAGATCATCCAGTGTATACACGATTTCTTTCTAAAACGAGAAAAACGTAGAAAGTAAAAGGAAATGAAAGTACATGTAGAATTGAAGGATGTTGTATACTTGCAGAATTTGCCCTCTGCCCAGTATCCTGAGGTGTTTGGTATGCATGAGAATGTGGACACTTCGAAAGACCTGCAGCAGACCAAAATCTTATTTGAGTCTCTGATTCTGACTCAAGGAGGTGGCTCAAAGGAAGGAGGAGGTTCTGGAGGTGACCAGAACCTGCTGGATATTGCCAGTGACATCTTGTCTAAAGTAATCGCCCATACTATGACTTATTCTATTGTATAATACAAGAATTATGATATAAAATAATGCAGGTAATTTATAGAACTTGCTGTTAAATTTCTAGCTTCCAGGTAGGTTTAGCATCGAGGATGCCCTTGCCAAATTCCCAGTCCGGTATGAAGAGAGCATGAACACAGTTCTTGTCCAAGAAATGGAACGATATAATACGTAAGTCTTCAAAACTGGTATAAATTAAACTGCGCAGTTACCCATCATCTTATATGCACTTATGTGTTTGGAGCCCGTCCCAGCTGTCTCTGGGCGAAGGCGAGGTACACCTTTAACAGCTCGCCAGGCCATCATAGGACCAGCACACACAATTATTCACACACACATTCACACTTAGGGGCAATTTGAAACAGCCAATTAGCCTAATCTGCATGTCTTTGAACTGTGGAAGGAAACCGGGGTGCCCTGCCGTAAACCCACGCAAGCAAGGGGAGAACATGCAAATTCCACACATAGAAATGCCCTCGCCAGGCACAAGGCTTGAACCTAGGACCTTCTTGCTGTAAGACGGAAATCCCAACCACTACACCATCGTGCCACCCACGGCAATGGTAATTCACACTATTAGGAGTAGTCAGGGCTTGGCTAAGGCGTACACAGAATCTAGTCCCAAAGATCAATAGAGCAATACGGCTTGGTACAACACAGGTCCCGGTGTTGACATGACATCACATGGCACACTGTCTCACAAAAGCTAACTCATGCTGCACAGGCATGCCCAATTTTCTGATCGCACCTTGTATATGTCATGTTAATTATATTGTGCATCTTTTCTTTCTTAGTTTAAACAAAACAGTTTCTGAAAGCCTGAAGAACCTGCTGAAGGCCATTAATGGACTGGTACTAATGGATGCAGACCTGGAGGCTATAGCAAACTGTTTGCTTGTGGGAAAAGTGCCAGACAAGTGGGCAAAGCGCTCTTACCCCAGTCTCAAGCCCCTGGGAAGCTACATCAATGACTTGCTTGCAAGGCTTAAATTTTTACAGGTAAGACCAGATGTATTTTTATAAACCGGTTTTGTTCATATCAGAAAAGTTTTCTGAATATACTACACCGGAAGGTCATGTGATGTCTCTATTAACTGAATGTGTTTCTGTGCCTTCCTTTAGGACTGGTATGACTCAAACAAGCCCAGCGTTTTTTGGCTGTCTGGCTTCTTCTTTACTCAAGCTTTCCTGACAGGAGCCATGCAGAACCATGCCAGGAAATACTCCATCCCCATTGACTTCCTTTTGTTCGACTATGAGGTACTAACTGCAGGATACTTTATCATGCACTTCTGTATTCATTATACTGTATGTAGAAAAGGCGGCAGTGGTTAGCATATCCGTCTAACAGCAAGAAGTTCCTGGGTTCGAGTCTCGGGCTCAGCGCGAGTTGCATGTTCTCTTCGCGCTTGTGTGGGTTTCCTCCAGCAGACCCCAGTTTCCTCCCTCAGTCCTAAGACATGCACATTAAGCTAACTGGCTGATCCAAATTACCCCTAGGTGTGAGTGTGAATGGGGCTGTGTGTGTGTGTTTGTGTTGCACCTGCAATGGTCAGGCGAGCTGTTCAGGGTTTTCCCCGCCTTTGCCCAGTGTCGGTTGAAATAGCTTCCGGCCTCCCCATGATCCTAATAGAATGAATTGGTTTGGCAAATGAGTAAGAGAGTGTATATGGAAGTTATTGTAGTGGTTCTTGATCTTCTACTGGTTGACTCTTTCACACAGGTTATGCCATTTGATACCTCAGAGACCGCCCCTGATGATGGAGTCTATATCAATGGCCTTTTTTTGGATGGAGCCCGGTGGGATAGAAAAAGGTTTGTTTATTTGAGAACAAAAGATCATTTTATTAATGACATTTTTTATTAATGACATGTTTACATTTTAATGGCATAATTTTAATGAAATCTTTTTCTTTTCACATGCAGCGGTTTCTTAGGTGAACAGTATCCCAAAATCCTCTTTGACTCAGTCCCCGTCATATGGATAAAGCCAAGTAAGTGTGTGTGTGTGTGTGTGTGTGTGTGTGTGTGTGTGTGTGTGTGTGTGTGTGTGTGTGTGTGTGTGTGTG
>JAOUQZ010000017.1:10150154-10166118 GCA_028564935.1 Neosilurus hyrtlii
TGCTCAGTGCCTAACAGAAAAAAAATGTTTTGTTTATTATAAATTGTTTTACTCACTGAAATTCACTTTACTTTCTCACCAACATGACTCTGTGTGTGTGTGTGTGTGTGTGTGTGTGTGTGTGTGTGTGTTTGTGTGCATGAGGCTGCATTTTGATAATAAATTACTTCAAAGTAATGTACATTTGATAGTTATTTATGATGTTATCACAGGGCTAACATTAGCCTGTCCTCATCCAGAACACATACACAACTTTCCCAAGTTTGAAGTGGAGTTCTTGTAGGCTGAAATGTCGAAATGTTTGGGCAGACACATATGGCAGTACATGACATGGCTGTTCTTTTATATAAGGTAAACAGATCGAGTGTGAGGCCAGGGGTGTTCTGCCTCTTCTGATTCTGAATCGCACGGCGTTGTTTCCGCCATTATTTTCTGCTTATAGTCACTTTGCTTCTGTGCGGGGCTGCTAAGATTTCATGTGCAGTCATGCGACTGCCTGGCTCAGTTTGACTGGTGAGTCCAACGTTGGTTGTGGCTACGTTTGAATGAATAAAAAAAAGTAGTGAGCGGAATGTATCTTCACTGTAATGGAGTAAAAGTAGTGTTTCTTCTTCACAAATATAGTCAAGTAAAAGTAAAAAGTATGTTGCATCAAAACTACACTTACAAGTAGTTTATCAAAAAGTTACTTAAGTAAAGGTAATGGAGTAAATGTAGAGCGTTACTATCCACCTCCGTGAATAAGCATCCATTTTTTCATATAAAATTTAAAGTCTGCAAAGTGTAATGCAGTGGAAAACACTTTAAAAGCATCCAAAAAGGACTTGAAATTTCAGAGGCATTTCAATGTGTAAAATCAGTTCTATAATTCAGTTGTTATTGTCTGTACATTGCCTGTTATGTCAAAAAAGTAAAAGATGAACTGCATCCAATGGTCTTTGTCTCACTGTGTAATTATATGGACAGGATAGTGATTTTTATATGAAAAAGCTTAGTTCTTTAACGGTTGTCCAAAGGTTATCTAGTAACATTCCCTGATAATGTTCCCAAAAAATTGAGAAAACTTTCCAAAATAATGTTCGGTGAGTGTTTTTCATTACCAAAAGTAACGTTCAGAGAACTTTCTGGGAATGCAAAATTGTTAGATGGGAACCCTTCTTTGGTAATTACTCATACAAACCAACCAAACTGTGTGTATCCATCTTGATGAGGTCCTTAGATGACTGTTAATAATTCACTTGCACTGCTAGTACTGAAGTATACTTTTGACTACATCTTCCTCTGTACATTCCTTATTTATTATAATAGGAAATGAGGAAGCCTTGCAGATGTTTGTGCAGCATAAGGCAGCCATGTCCATGGCAGATAACAGGGGATGGATCCCTCTCCATCAAGCAGCTGTACAGCAGAAGAGGAGCATTTTGGAGATGACTTTTTCAGGTCTACATACTTTAGTCTATAAAAAAAGAATTCACATGATCACAATGATGTTTTTAATGGATTAAATTAATGAGAAAATCGTATTATCAGCATCTCCTCAAGGGTCGGGTGAGTCCCGGACACTGAAAGGAGAAACTCCTCTGTTTCTTGCTGTTGTGAATGGTCTCCGAGAGAATGCTACATTCCTGCTCCAGAATGGCAGCAGCCCTGATAGTCAGAATGAGGACGAGGACCCTGCATTAGTTGGGGGTTTGTAATACCAAGGCACTTTTATAGCACTTATCCTGGTTACTAGTATTTTTAGATGGATATGATAAAATTGTATTCAAATTGTATTTACGGCAGCATGAGGGTTAGCATGCCCACCTCACAGCAAGGTCCTTTAGGGTCATTTTCCTCAATAAATAAATGACCGAGTGTAATATGTTTGACTCATTTGTTTAATTCGGTTCTCTTTTAGGACTCGTGTGAAAATTTTATGATGTTTTAAATACTATTCATTCAGAAATATAGAAAAATCCTAAAAGGAAAAAAAACTTGTAGGCACCACTGTATGTATAGTATGAAGGGAATTCATTCATTCTTTAAATTGAAATCACTTCACTTACCCATTTGCTGAACCATTTAATCCTACTAGAGTCACAGGGAGGCTGGAGCCTATCTCAGCCAATTCTGGGCAAAAGCAGGGCAGACCCTGAACCGCTCGCCAGACCATTGCAGGGGCAAAACACACATATACACACACACACATACAACCATTCACTCTCACACCTAGGGGCAATTTGGAACAGAAAATTAGCCTAACGTGCATGTCTTTGGACTGTGGGTGGAAACCAGAGTACCCAGAGGAAACCCACACAAGCATGCAAACTTCATGCAGAAATGCCTGAGCCTGGAACTCGAACCCAGGGAGCACACAAACTGACAGAAATGAAAACAATACTAGCTATACTATCACTGGTACAAATATTGATAATGACGCGTCATTAATGCCGATGTTGTCGATCAGCCCTAGTTATACTTTAATTTACAGTCCTAGTCGTATAACTAAGACTGTCAATAGTGGGTCTTTATTATGTATTATTGGGATACTGTGCATCATCTAAATCAGCATTTTTGTCTTTTTCATGTCTCCCTAAACAGCCATAAAGAATAAACAATATGACATGGTATCTCTTCTTCTACGTTATAATGCTAAAGTGGACCAAAAAGGAAGCCTCCAGAGAACTGCTCTGCATGAAGCCTCTCTGTTGGGCTTAGAGGAATGTGTGTACCAGCTTCTACAGGCTGGTGCCAACCCAGAAGCCTGTGATGCCAGTGAACATACACCATTAGGACTCGCAGCCCAAGCTGGACATTTGAACGTTGTGGAAGTCCTACTGCAAAAAGGTCATTTAAATCTTGTTACAACCAGTGATGGCCATTGATAATCATTGCTTTTCGGGTAATTCCCAAAATTTCAGTTCCTCTTAGAGCACCAACTTCATCATACACCACCTTAAGCTCCTTAAGGATGATCTCCTATCTTCCTTCTTTTCTCCTGTTACTGAAGCAATGTCCAGGGCTGTAGCCAGGGGACAGGAGGGTGTCTGACCCATACTAAACCATGTGACATTTCTATACCAACTCTTCTGTTCATGATAGGTTGGTAGTTATGTCAGAGCAGGCTATTAAAATGAATGTCAAAGGCATAACCAAATGATGTCCTTTCTGTCAGTAGGCTGCTGAAAAACACCAACACACGCACACATTACCATGACGACTGTGGACACATTGAGAGCACAGTTAATGGATAGAGCTTGCGTTCACCTGTTAGTTTATGTTGTGGGTTGTAAAGAGGAAGCGCAAAGGAAACCTGAGATGCATTTCTACAAGAAAATGAGAGTGTGATATTCCACAAAAAAATAAACAATAAAAAAAAACAACACTTATGGCTTATTACGGAAGGGTGTGTGTTGGTAGTTAAGAGCAATGACAGAGCTAAGAATTTGAATACATGTTATACAAGAGTACCAGTATTGCTCATCCTTACAGCATACTCCACGCTTAATGTAATACGTTAATATGATACAGAGCTTATTTTAACATAAATGACCACAAAAAAGCACAAAATTAGGTAATTTTATACCGTGAATTATTAGTAGGGGATGAACCAATGGTTATCAGTTGTTTTTTCCCGGAAGTGACCTGAATTCATTGGGCAGGGTTGTCCAGTGCAAGTAGATCTATTTAGCGAGCAACATTTTACGTAATAAAAAAGCAGCTAGATGCAACAATGGCTAGCAATTTGGAGAAAATTTGAACCATAGAGGAAGGAATCTTGTCAAGACACTGAGACGTCACATTCTAGTGACTCTGAGGGTGAGAATCCTGTCAGAGATGAGCGTGACGATAAATCCGAAATGGCTTATGCAGCTAACGTTTATTTAGCTAGCTAAATGTTTTAAGCGATTTCTGCACTATTTGATTGTGCAGCTCAGCACTGGCCTATAATTTGTTATGCTACACGGGTCAGTGATGCAGCCCAGCCAATCCAACGAGTTTGCATCACTTCCAGGCTGGAACAGCCAATGAGGAAGGCATCATGTCCCTGAGCATGCCTAGTGTCTCGCATGTACTTTGACAAGGGTCATGGAGTGATGGCTGGAAGGAACCGCTGAGGTCCTACGTGATTGTTTTAAATAGCTAGTAACATTAATTCACCACAGGTAACCTTTAATGTTGTTTTTTATGTATTTCTCCTCGAGTGTATATGCAATAGATGAATATGATGGACTGAACTGCCATAAATTAGTCAAATATTTAAATATTTTATATGTGAATAATAATTGAAGGCGATTACCTGAATTGCTCCTCTTTCTCTCACCCTCATTCTTAGGGGCCAGCATATGGTCAAAGCTTAATTCTGTAGAGTCTGTATCAGTACTGTTTGAGGCAGCAGCATCTGGAAACCCCGATATAATCTCTCTACTGTTGGAGTACGGCGCTGACCCCAACACTCCCACACACACTGGGCATCTGCCCATTCACCGAGCGGCTTATCGAGGCCATCTGCTGTGAGTAATCAACTGGTCTCTTATATGGATTCTCATGAACTATCCTTGCCTGTAGGGCAGCCCACTTACAGTTGTAATAGCACAGTAATAGTAACATGGTAGCTCTATCTACATGCGTATGTGTGCATCTGTAACATCTTTCTCTTTTACATACATCTCTCCACTTTTAAGACACTCAACATGGTCAAAGGTATGTGGACACCTGACTAGTCACACCCATATACTGTAGCATGTGCTTGCTGAACATACCAGTCCAGCTTTAGTCCTACCTTTGCTTTTATGATAACCATAAATGTTTTGGGAAACGGTCCATTCTCTATGCAGGCCACTTGTGCTTTTCTACACCACTATTGGCAAATCATGTATTTATAGACCTAACTTTGTGCACATAGGCACTATCATACTGTATAATATGACATTCTTAGCATACAAAAACATTGTAGACAACTGTGTGCTTTCAATCCGCAACAGTTTGGGGATGGCCCATGTTTTAATGTGGTGGTCAGAGGGTGTCCACCTACTTATGATAATATAGTGTATTAAATGAACATGTACCACATAGGAAAGGCACAATCTAATTAGCCTGGACAGATCTTAGTAGATATTATATGTCATTCAAGAGGTTTTCTCATTTCTGATTGGCAGATAGCCATTGAATAATTCTTGGAATCACATCATCAGGCCATGGGATAAAAGAATTATTGCATCATTGCCTTGGATGAGTTGAATGCTTGCATGACTGGCACAGGCAAATTAATATAAAGATTAAGGCACAGAGCAAAGGGGGAGCTCCCGACTCTATTATAGGTGTCCTGATAACGGCCTGGCGCAAAAGAAGAAACGGTTAACACTGAGTTTTCTTTTCACCACTTTTCAATAACAGACTTACACATTCATTTGTATCACCTGTGTTGTTAGTTTAATTAGCCGTGTAACGAGTTCATATACCGTGTTGCTGTTCACGGTCCGTGTTTTTTACTTGATGAAAGTTTGTCTGCTTTCCCAAGTTCAATTGTGGGTTTTTATTATTTTATGCGAGTCTGAGTGATGGTGTTTGTTTATTTTTTGGGTTTCAGTTTTATTATTGGGCAAGCTAGACATAACAGCCAATTAACATTCCTGAATCTAGACATATACTCACGGTATGTTGGGGTCACTTAGAACAGGCAGTGTCATCGTTGTCATGCTTTAAAAAACATATTACACAGCGTGATGTTGTTTCTGTGTAGCTCCTTAAGTGTGAATGAGTTAAAAAGACACCATTAGCGTATGCTGTGTGCACAGAGCTCACCTGACCTGCCTGTATAGTGGTTAAAATATGTAAAGTTAAACTATAAAAATATTGAGTTTGCTTTTTATGTTCCCCTGTAGCATATACTACAACACTTACTCACCTCAGGCTCAGTGGATGACACTGAACTGAATAGTGACGACTATGTTTCCTTTGGTGAATAACTGTTAATTATTAAATGATATGCATGAAATGCCAAAAGTTTCACTTTGTTTCCTGCCTCCGATCTTCTCTCATCATTACAGAGCACTGGAACAGCTGATCCCAGTGACTAAAAAAGAGGCCATTAAGGAGAGTGGCATGAGCCCATTACATTCAGCTGCTGCAGGTGCACACTCTCAATGCCTTGAGTTGCTCTTAAATGCTGGATTCGACCCCAACTTCATGCTCCATCCACGGGTGCGCAGGAACTACGAGGATGAGCGCAGATCAGCACTTTATTTTGCAGTGTCAAACAGCGATGTGCAGTCAGCAAGATTACTGTTGAAAGCTGGTGCTATGCCAAACCAGGACCCTGTCAACTGTCTGCAAGTTGCCATGCACCTGGGCAACTATGAGTTAATCAACACACTGTTGCGCTATGGGGGAAATGTGAACTATTACTCACGTGTTAATACGACACACTTCCCCTCAGCACTGCAATATGCGCTAAAGGATGAGGTGATGCTCCGGATGCTTTTAAACCATGGCTATGATGTACAGCGCTGTTTTGATTGTCCCTATGGCCAGGGATCTCATGTCCCTGTGGACTATGAGGGCTGGAGTGATTCTGTGATAAGAGATGTAGTGGTAAGACAGCAGTCTAATTCCCTCTTTTCTTCTTAAAGCTAGCATAGAAATCAGTGTTGGAAAAATCAGCCGGAGTAAACTAAATTAAAGGGGAGATATCATGCTCTTTTCTGACCAATAAATGTTGTTACAATGTTGAATAGCCATGTTAGACGATGCCAGAGTGTCAGATAACAAGGTTAGCGATTGTTTAGGTTTTTCTTCAGGGGTGTGTGAGCTGGCCATTTTCTTTTTTGGACACAGTAGTGTGTAACGGTGTGCTAGGCCTTCAGGTTAACTGGCCTTCCCCCACTGTCTCCCATGCACAGCAGTATCTCCGCCCATACCAGTCTGCCCTATTGCACTGAACACAGAGCTTTCATGTGACCAATCAGAGCAGACTACACACAGAACGCGGAAAGGCCATAAATAGGAGGAGGAATCCAAACAGGCCGACCAGAATGCTCATTCAAAATTAGTGTTTGGGGGGGAGCAGCTTCCTGAACAACTTTGGAGTTTTTTGAATGAGGACTCATACTTTGGCCCCCCCAAGATCTTACATGCATGTATACATGAAAATTTCCACCCCCCCTCCCATTAGCTCTCCTTCCAAAGCCACTCCTTCAAAACACATGATCATTCGTTGTTTGATTACTGCTGGAGGCTGAGTGTATGGGACAGGCACGTAAGCCTTTTTGTAGAGTCCTGCAGCTGCCACGTTTTGAATTTTTAATTTTTTTCCCCAAACCATTCGATTTATACATTGCTGTCTGTATTTTCTGCGATTTCCAGAAAAACAACACCTATAGATTTAACTATGAAGTCTGGAGGCAGGGCTGTATCAAAATGTGGATGAAAGGGGCAGCTGCTTCCAGAGTCGGCTGAGATGGGCGCCAGCCTCCCCGTGACCCTAATTAGGATTAAGCGGTTCAGAAAATGACATGACATGACATTTAACACTCACACACACTCACTTTGCGGTGCCTGGAGAGCAGTTGGGGGTCAGGTGCCTTGGTCAAGGGCACTTCAGCCATGAGGATGGAAGATCTCCCGCCTTCCCTTCCTCCACCTGCTGCCACACATTTTTCCTGCTGGTTTGGGAATCAAACCAGCAACCTTTTGGTCCCAAACCTGCTTTATTATCTATTAGTTCATGGCTTGAGCATGAGAGAATTCACTATGCCTTAGAGCAAGTCTATTGAAGTCCTTAAAGGCTGACATAGGGTGACATTGTGGTGTAGTTTAGAAAATTAATGTATAAATGCAAGGCTGGCATCAGTCCCAAACATCAAGAGTGAAATATACTGCTGTGTGCTTGCAGATGTGGCCTTGCCTTATACATAAATGAGTAATGCTGCCTTCTAGTTCTCTAATTCACTAAAACGCAATGTTTCTGTTTGCAGTTCTGTGAAATGATAACCTTGTCCTGGCTCAAGCACATTACTGGCCAGGTGGTAAGAATCCTGCTGGATTATGTTGACCATGTCACCTTCTGCTCCAAACTGAAAAGTGTCCTGGTAGAACACAAACAATGGCCAGAAATATGTAAGATTCAAGGTGTGTGTTCAGGAACATCAGTATGTCATTCATATTGCTTTAAGTTTTAAAGGAGCACGGTCAGTCAAAAGTGTTTTAAATTAGCTCAGTAATATAAAAACCTTCATACTTTCTTCACAGAAAACACACGGAGCCTGAAGCATTTATGCCGTCTTAAGATCCGTGAGTGCCTTGGTCGTCTGCGCCTTAGAGCTCCCGTTTTTATCAGCTTTTTACCTCTGCCAAACACTCTCAAGGACTACATCTGGTTCAAAGAGTATGATATTTACAGCAAAGGAACTGCGGTGGAGCTTGAATAAAACAAATGTTTCATTTTCAGTCTTTAGGGATTTTTTTTTCTTTTTAACATCACGTGCCGCAGTTGTTTATTGTGTATTATTTATTTATTTCAAATATATATTCTGCATTATTTCTTCATCTTGGTAAAATTTTGTACACTATAATACTTTTTAACCATAGTTTACTGACAAGGCCAAGTTAATAAAATTTTCAGACAAACTGTAATGTAGTGCTTATTCATGCAAGGCATATTAAAGGCATATTAAAGGAGCAATATGCAGTTTTCATTTCCTACAAGTACAAATAATGTGGAAAAGCCCCTGTCACATACACGGTCAAAACATTTTCTAGAATAGTTGAGGGCGTATCATACGATTCTCAACTGTTGTGCGACGGAAAATGCCGTTGCATTGTTTTGGTTGTTTGGTCAAGTTAAAGAAAAAATTCCACCCCATCAGTAAGTCTCAACATCAGGTCTGTTTCCTAACTCTGTTGCGTGATGCCCTACAAGCATTATACGGCTGTGCTAAAATATATATGGCCAGTTTTACAGTAAGAAGGCCAAATGTGTCTCACAGGGGCCAAAAATTAAAAGTATGACTAAAAGTGTTGTTTCTGTCAAAATATGAATAAGAGATACATTCCTCCCAAGAGACAAAAATAATAAATACAATAACTTTCACAGTTTTCTAAATATATTTAGACATGAAGGATATTCTGTGTTTTCAGTCTCGTGCTGGACCTGCGTTTGATAGAAATTAGGACTTGTTTCACATCATCATGTGTAGTTCAAAAAAATTTGGACAGGAGCTATAAACATGTATTAAATTAAAGGAGGCATGGGGCAGCATTTTTTAAATATAACAACAAACTTTATGGTAATTTAAGTGATTTTTTAAAAAGTTTATTCATTTATTTTGACAGAAAGGACATTTCACTTATCATTAACTTTTTAAAGCACCACAGTCTGTAGTTGGGCTTCAAAAAATAACTTCAACTAAATTTTATTTACAGTAATATTTATTTTACATTGTAGAATCATATATTCTGCCAGGCCATCGCAGGGCATATTATGATTATTACTTTTATTGTTGATGTTATTATTATTATAATTATTATTATTAACAATGCTGAAGATTAATAATGTTCAGTATTGTTATTGTTCATGAATCTAATAAATGTGTAAATACACAAGGAACACTGAGAGGTCTCCAGGTTCTCCAGTTACATTTACGCCACAATCACCCAGCTAACATACACTACTGGTCAAAAGTTTTAGAACACACTTTTTTCAGATGTCCATTTTTTCCAGGTAAAGTAGAAAGCAAAAAATAAAATAAAATAAAAATATTGATAACTTGAAAAGTAAAAAAAAAATTTTTAGAAAGAAGCCTCAGAATTGTTCTGTTTAACACAATTAGTAAAATCTACATTGTTGAGAATGTAGGCACCTTTCACAGATATTACAGCTGAAAACATGGCAGTGTTTCGACAGTTAAGATCAAATAATGTTCTGGAAGCTCTTGCGAAACCGTTGCAGAAGTTCCCACAAAGTGTTGCATTCGTTGGTTGCTTTGCTTGCACTCTTCAGTCCACTTCATTCCAAACCACATCAGCAGGGTTTAAAATTGGAGACGGTGTTGCCATTCCATGAATTGAAGTCTACCTTCTTTTTTTTCTTCTAAGGTAGTTCTGAAATAACTCTTCCCTTTGTTCCCTTTCAGGTCTTTAACTGGACTTGAACTGCTTACGTTTCAATAAAACTGAAAAAAGAGGGTATTTTGAAACTTTTCGCTGATGGTATGCTGAGCATCTCCTTTTTCCTGTTTTTTCTTCTTTTTTCTAAGTTGATTTTTTTGGATTTTGTCACTGTTGCCATCATTAATCCACTGCTCCGCCTACATCAAGGAATGGATTTTTACGAAACTTTTACAGAATCTTTATAACATATAAAATTCTTTGTTCACCTCATATATTAGTTTTGTATTAAATAAATTTTTGGGTTTTCCCATCACAAAACATTGACTTTTCATTAAGATTTCTTCAGGGTGGCACAGTGGCATAGTGGTTAGCACATCCGCCTCACAGAAAGTAGGCCTGGGTTCAAATCCCGGGACTGTGTGGAGTTTGCATGTTCTTCCCGAGCTTGCGTGGGTTTCATCTGGGTACTCCAGTTTAATCCTACAGTTCAAAGACATGCACATTAGGCTAATTGGCTGTTCCAGATTGTCCCTAGATGTGTGTGTGTGTGTGTGTTGCCATAGCAAGCTGTTCAGTGTGTACCCCGTTTTTGCCCAGTGTTGGCTGAGATAGGCTCCAGCCTCCATGCGACACTATAATAGGATTAAGTGGTTCAGCGAGAGAGAGAGTTTTTCAAATCGAGTGGAAATAAGCAGTTTAGGTGACTTCCCTAGAACACTCACATCTAAATTTATTCCTGAATTTTCTACTCGATCGTGCAGTGGTCAGTACTCATGCCTCACAGCGAGAACATCCTGGGTTTAAACCCTGTATCTGGCAGCGGTGTTTCTGTATGGGGTTTCATGTTCTCTCTGTGCTTGTCCACATTTCCTCTGGGTATTCTGAGTTCCTCCCACAGTCCTACAACATGCACATTGGGTCAACTGGCTACTCTAAATTGCCCCTGAGTATGAAGGATGGTTTGCGTCTCTGTGAGCCCTGCAATTGACCTGCGAGCTGTTCAAGGTGTGCCTCACCTCTTGCCTAAAGTCAGGTGGGATTGACTAGAGTTTCCAGGTGACCCATAATAAATGAATAAACTTCCCACTCCCCACTCACATAAAAACATTTTTATTTATTTGTTGGGGTGGCTCGGTGGTATACTGGTCAGTACATCTGCCTCACAGCAAGAAGGTCCTGGGTTCGAGTTCTGGGCTCGACGGGAGAGCGTTTCTGTGTGGAGTTTCCAGGTTCTTCCCATGCATGCAGGGGTTTCCTCTGGGTACTTCGGTTTTCCTCCACAGTCCAAAGACATACACATTAGGCTCATAGGTTGTTCCATATTACCCCTAGGTGTGAATGTTTGTGTGTGTGTCTGTGTGTACGAGGCCCTGCGATGGTGTACCTTCTCTTCACCCAGAGTCGGCTGAGATAGGCTCCAGCCTTCCCCGCGACCCTAACAGGACTAGGCGGCTCAGTAATTGATTGAGTTTGAGTTATTCGTTTGTTTAAGTAGTTAAGTTAATAAGTTATCTAGTTTTTGCAGACCTCTTTGCTTTGCTGTATGGATCCCTCCCAGGGTAGTCCCCAGACCGCTCAGTGAGAGCACTGAACACGACGGGCTGTAGGACCGAGGTCGGCCTTTAGATGGCGCTCCGCTACTTGTAAACAGAGTGACACCAGAGTTTTTGCAGCGCAGGGAAGCCGCACGTCAGAGGCATAATGGCGGAGGCTGGTTGAGAAGGAGAATTACTCCGTGAAGCGGCGCTGAAACCAACTTCATCGCCAGTCGACGAAGTGATCGGTGGCCAAAATGGCCTGCAATCAGAATGAAGAGAAAAAATACGACCGGGACGGCATCAAGACCAGCGGCTTGATTCTGGACGGCAGCGATGGACGGGAACAATTGTCAGCCTCTACCACGACTACATCCAAGCAAAATGGCGATCAAGCTGGAAGCGAAGACGAGCAAATGTCTGAAAAAGATGCATGTGAGCGGCGGAAAAGCGGGCTGTCAGAGGTGAAGAACTGCAGCACGTCGTCGTCCCCGTCCCACCTGCACAGATCAGCCGAGGACTGGTCGCGGAAGACTTTTCAAATCCCGCGGAAGATTAAGGAGCGGAAAGGTTGTGTCCCCTTCACTGGCGTTTCTCAACCAGACTTAGGCTTCTTGTGCTTTCTCTAGGCGGTTTGTTCTGCTAACCCTAGCAACCGTTACCAGCTCTGTGTGTTTGACCTAGTCGGTGTCATGGTGTTTTCCTAAACGTGCACAAGGGCTAATTTGTTTTGCACTTGTGTAAAATGCCGTTCATTTCACCCTATTTAGCCAATGTGTATTAGCAGACGTTAGCTAGTCAACTAGCAACTGCTTTCCAGTACAAGACTGGGGGGCACCAGTGAACCCCTTTCACCTCCTCCAGTCGGGGTTGGTTTGGGTATTTGCAGTAGGTTCTGAATGTCACACACTTGTGTTACTTCTTTCTTGTAATTTGAGTCTTTAGCTCAGTTGCTAAATGGGTGCTAGCTTACTAGCACTGCTGGTAGCTAGGACAACACTGGTGCCACTATATACAAGAGCCCCTCCTCATTTAACACTGGCACGGCTAACATGACCTTAATGTAGCATAGCATAACATCAACAATAACGGCGCCGCCTTAAAATCGTTAAAAAAACAAACAAATTAGACAACTACAAACAAGCTAACAGGCCGCAGTGAGAAATCCCAGCTTAAAGTCATGTGACCATGTAACTTATTTAACTCCCCTTTTTGTAATTGGGGCAAAATGGTAAGAAATTATTCTTGGCACAGTTTCACTTCCGGTTCATTTGCATCTAAACTAATTGCCAGACAGGTACTGTGACGTCATGTTGATACCGAAAGCACTTTTGTTCCTGCTGTTAGTGTTATTAGTCTTAAGCTAGCATGAATAAGTCTTTCAGTTGTTTATACCTGCAGTACTGGTTTCTAATTAAATCAACACATTTTTGTTTATTTGTTTACTAGCAGCATTTCGCACAAAGGAAGCGTTTCTCTACACTGCTCAGTTTTATCTTTTGTTTGTTGAAGTACAGGGGCAGCGGTGGCCCAGTGGTAGGGTGCTGGATTACTGAGCCCAAGGTTGGGGGTTCGAGCCCCACTGTCAACGGGATGTCGCTGCTGTACCCCCAGTGCAGCTAACTGGGTTATCAATGGCCGGCCATGTCTCTCACTGTCTGTGGTGAGAGGCATGTAATTTTCATCAAGAGTAGGCTGCATAACCGTCAGCATGTTTCTGCAGAGCTGTTCAGGGTGTACTCTGCCCTCGGCCAGAGTCAGCTGAGATGGGCGCCCGCCTCCCCGTGACACTAATTAGGATTCATTAGAAAATGAATGAATGTTTAAGTACAGATTTTAGAAGAGTAGGCTGCATAGCCGTCCGCGTGTTTCTGCAGAGCTGGCCAGGGTGTACTCTGCCCTCGCCCGGAGTCGGCTGAGATGGGCGCCAGCCTCCCTGCGCCCTAATTCGGATTTAGCGCTTCAGAAAATGAATGAATGAATGAATGTTTAGGTACAGTACCTGTGGCTGTTTGTGTAAGATGGGTCTGTTTCCTCTGGGCTCTCTAATTACTCATCTATTTAATTATCTTCAGGTTGATGTTTTTCATCGTGCTGTATGTTAGCCAGTATTCCTGTAATAGCTGTCAGGAAGACCAGTTCACTATATCACATTCTGACATTATTGCCTGCTCTTCTCTCTCTCTCTTTCTCTTTCTCTCTCTCCTGAATCTCCAGGTCTGCTCCAGCAGTTAGTACCAGAATCGTGGGAGTCAGAGGAGCTTTTCAAACTCCTCTCTTCCTCATACCTGGATAATTCATCCCGAGGAGCATTCACCTACACTAAAGCATGTCTCGTTCACAATGAACTCTTGGAGAAAGAGGTACGCTAGCTAAACACCTAACAGAACGGATTCATTTGTAGTGAAGGATAAAAATATTTCCCTGCCTTGAGCAAGTTTGAAACGTTTTGTTCCAGTGATGCTGGCACACCAAGTCTGTTACTTTTTATTAATTGAGGGTGGAGAGGTATTGGCTGTGTGTTTTCATTAGGAATTTGTTTAAAGGTCTATGTTTTGTAGTGATAGGTAATATGGTTATGATCAGCCCTCGCATGCAAATGCCATGATGTCACTGGCAAAATATAGTTTGAGAGATGCTGTGCTTATGTCTTATCCGAAAATGTTTCTAACGTGCATCTATTATTTGTCCAGTACATTGAGAAGAAAAGGGAACTCAAGCAAGCTGGGAGGACAGACGCGGAGCTTACTGATTCCTACGCTTTTTTGCTGCCTGATCCAAAAAAGGTAAGCATCCAAATGTGTGTCTGTATAAATCAACTGTTTAGTGTTAGTTAAACATAAGGAATTAATTTTAATCAAGCAGTCATTGTTCCTGGATGGTCATTTCCTTTTGTGCTTTTAAGATAAACTATTTTAGGTTTATGTCCAGCACCAACGTAGAACACATCTGAAAGGACTGATATTTCAATAAAGAGCAGAATCTGGTGTGTTCATCCTGGTACAGAAATGTAATGAAGCATTTCGATGTTGAACGTGATTTGAGATTTGTATAAATATGTCTAACTGTTGTGCGTTTTATTGCAGACCCGTTTGATCTGTGAAAAAGGCCTTTCAGTGGGACATTCACGCATTAACAATTTGGGAAATCCCATTAAAGGTAACGTTAAGCCTTTTACACAAACTGACCTGTGTTTTTCTGCTCCGTGCTACACCTGTATGCAAATAATAAGTTGTACGCTGTAGTGAGAGGTTTCCCCACTACATGGAACTCATTTACTTAGTCGTAATTGCTTGTCAGGAGTCCTGAGTGTGTAGTCTCTTGGCAAATTATTCGGAAGTAAGCAAATTGTACGAGCTTCTGTTTGTTATCCCCTGACTTGGTCTCACCAAAGTAATGAAGAACAGGCAAAGGATTATCTGTGCTTTACGCTTTTTTTCCTTCTTCCTTTTTAACTATGGGTTTTCTGTCTGGAGGTGGGATGGAAAGTGCTCTGTAAATACTTATTTTTCCCACAGATTTTGGTCTAACAGGTTATTTTCTCTCTTCCTTTCTCTTATAGGAGTTTACCTTTCAAAATATTCTGATTTGCTGCAAATGAATCCATTTGAAGTGGGTGCTTCTGGAGACGTAATCATATTTAAAGTCATGAAGGTAATATTTTTTTTCTTTGATTTTTTTATATGAATATATATATGTATGTATATACACACAGAATATACTGCCCAGCCAAAAAAAAATGGCGCACACTAATATTTTCATGGAGAGCATTTATCACATTTATCCTTGATCACATCATGTAATCTCCATGGTATTGTTGCTCCAGTTGGTCGAGGCTCAGCAACATTATTGTGGCAACAAGTCAGCTGATCTGAATGTAGTGAATAAGCAGGTTATCACATCAATGCACTTTTTCCTTCCCTGATGGCACGGCTATAAAATGGGGACTCAAATAATGAAAGAGAGGTTCTGGGAGCACGAGGAATCATTTTCACATATGTATCGGAACCCCAGAGTCCTGACCTTAACCCTATTGAAAGTTTTCAGGATGTGCTGGAGAAGACTTTATGGAGTGGGTCAGTTTTTTCCTCATCAGTGCAAGACGTCGGTGAGAAATAAACCCGACAGTGGATGGAAATAAATGTCATGTTACTTAAGTTTGTTGAAACAGTGGCATGATGATTATTTACTGTGAGCAAGACTTAAGGTGGAATAACAACATAGTCGTGTGTGCGACTTTATTTTTTGGCCGGGATGTGTGTATGTATATAAAATGTTTATGTATGTATTTTGTGTGTGTGTGTGTGTGTGTGTGTGTGTGTGTGTGTGTGTGTGTG
>JAOUQZ010000017.1:10166218-10176540 GCA_028564935.1 Neosilurus hyrtlii
ATATGAATTAATTAGTTTTTTGAGGGTCTGTGTTCTGTGGTTTTTTTTAATAATTGATTTATTATGGCCTGCAGGGTAAAATAAAAAGCATTTTTGAAAATACGCCCAAGAGTAATCTGGAACCTACGCCCAAGTTCGACTGTCACATGCACAAAAATGCCAGCAAAGTCACATCGTTATTGTCATACAGGGCTTTTGAGCTCACTCAGGTATAGCGCATTGGTTATTTCTATTCCTACATCATAACTCAGCACGTGTGTGAGTTCATCACTGCTGCATTTTATAGCTGGGCTTAATGTTGAGGTGTTTTGTTTCCATGTCATCTTCAGCAATATTTTTATGAGTTTGCATTTGAGGAGCTGAGGTCACGGCCCAGACATGTGTGTCCCTATGCGGTGGTGTCCTTTCAGTACAAAGGAAAGGAGTCAGCTACAGCTGCTCACAGGTAAAGTTCTCTTTTATGATGTACTAATAACTAATATATAGATTCAGGCACTGCCTTAAAGTGCAGCTTCTGATAGATCCCTGTACTGATGGGTGTCCGAGCCTTGTGTGAGAAAAGTGGTGCGGCTCTTCAAGTGCTGAATAAGCTTCAGCCCTGGAGGAAATGAATAAATAAATCTCCCTCAGTTTTCTTGACTACAGTCTGAAGAGAAAACCTACCAGAGTTTGAGTGATTTTTTTTTTTATTCTGTGTGAGCCTGAGTGGTGGTGTATGAGCCTTTCTTTTTTTTGGCTTTCAGTTTCGTTAAGAATGAAGCTATTTTTTAAATTGCTGTCCATTGTGATGCAAATCAACGAAACATAACAGCCAATCAGCATCGACATGGGCATGGGAAAATCATCGAAGTCATGTTCCATGCCTATGGGGCTCTTCTTGGGAGCTCCACTAAGGATCAGTGTGATTAGTTCATATTATGTTCACCGCCTCCAGGTGATTTTATACCTATTTTTCTTCACTTTTTGTAGATTAAGCAGTGGCGTTTATGAAGGACATAGAGGTAAGCAGCCTCCATCTGGGCTACTGTGAATTTCTGCTTATTTATTTATTTAAAAAAAATTCATACCTTTTTGATATCAAAAACCATATTTATTCCTATTTTTCATCACATTCAGCTTCTTTATTCTTTATGTCAGGTGTGTCAGGTGTGTCAGATATGCTGACTGGGATCTTGTGTTTAGCAGGATGGCGCAGGTATACCGTGTGGAGTGGTTCGTTAGTGAACAGGGGCGAAGAGCTGTATCACGTGTGCATCCGGTCACCCAATCTTCCCTTTCTACCCCTCAAACTGTAAGTGGTCCTTTTTTGACACACTTCAGTGCAAGCAATGACATCACATCATTCCAATAGAGGATGCTGATTTTTGCTTTCCTAAATTGTTGTGCCTTGTGTCCTCTGAAGGGGCTTTTTTCCTGAATTGATTTTTGTGCCTCCTTTTCAGTCCTGAAAAAATCGACATAAATATGGCAATGCACCTCGATCAAGTAAAAAGGAAAATTCCCTCTACACTGCTTTCATGGGATGCATATAGTGGAATGCAAGAGGGTAAAATATTTCTTTAATCATTAAGAAAAATAAATTCACGCGTTCCGATAGCTGTCAATTCAGCAACCTTAAATATTTTAAGTTACAGCGTTTCAAGCGGTTATTTTTTCTTATGCAACGTCTACTTTTTTCTGTGCTGTTGTTATGTAATGACTTCTGTTATTTGATGTTTTTAATGGAAGCAACGAAATGCGGGATGTACTGCAGCCTGTTTGATGTCATGGCTAAGAACAAGCAGGGAAACTGTCTGTCTGGCCTGCTACAAAAAATGGAGAAGGAGAAAATGGTGAGAACTTTTTCCTTTTAGACAACAATAAAATAAAGGGAGTTACTTGTAAATGGTTATTACAGAGAACACAGCTGTATTATTTACAGTAAGTGTTATTGTTTATAAGCTTGTTTTTGTGATTCGTACATTTCGCCCATGGGTTCATCTTTTATATCAAGCAGGGTTTCTGAGTTCTGTAGCTGGATGCAAATCGACAAGGGCTTCCGACTTCCTTACTCTCTTATCTTTTCTTTTGTTCACATAGTTTCCTTCATTGTAAACCATCGAAACGTCTCTCCTGATTAAAAATGTAATCTCAAGTTTCTTGGCTGAGTTTGTTTGTCCTTCTCTTGTTTTAATCCAGGTTCTTGTAAAGCCACTGGCAGAACGAGGCTTTCTTTTCCTCCTATCATCGTCTCACCTCCACCGTTCTAATGGTACATTCATGGGGCATATGTCTAACTACACAGCAGTTTTGTGTTGTTGTTAATTACACCATCCTACAGCGTTCTTTTCATTTTCTGAAATATAGAGAAGCGAGGGAGAAGTGATCGAGGATTGCAGGCTCTTTTCATTTTTCAAGAATCCAGGATCACAGGCAGGTTAAGTACGTATGAGCTGCTACAGATAATTTAAGAGCTAGTTTTTCTATTTCACTGACCCTCATGACTGTTGACTACTTTTATACTCTCTTGCATCCCTTCCACAGTGTCCAAGCCATCTGACCTCCATGTGGACTCTCTGGTTCCATTAGAGCCCAAAGACCCAATCACTGACCATCTAGAGACTTTTGCTCCTGCCCTTCACCATGCGTTCGTTAAACTGCGCTCCAATCCGCCCAAAGATCTGGCGAGTGCAGTAAAAACCCGTGCTCTGGACTATCTAAGTTTGAGGGAACATGACTCAGGGCAATCCTTCTCTGTGCCCGAGTACAGGTCAAGCTTGGATGAGCGACCCGGTTCATACCCACCTCAACGGCCCAAGAGCCTGGACTCAGTGCTGAATACATACCTCCATGCACCTGCAAGCTTCCAACTAGCCATAACATGCCTGCAGCAGGACGTTGAGGACAGCGGTCCTACCATGGTTGACGAATACAGTCCTGTGTCTGACTGGAGTGGTTCGGGCAGCACCAGGACTGGACTGGTGCAGTCTAATGGTAGTGGTGCTCAGAAGCCCCAGGGTGAGTATGACAAAGAGAAGATGGAGAAGCTTTTGAAACTGATCCAGCTTCACAAACGGGCACTGGGCAAGGAAGATGGAGGTATGCAGGAGCGCAGCGAGGACTGGGAGCCCGCTGGGCACAAGCGAAGGCCTGAGGGTGATGTCTCGGCTGCAGTCAGCAAATACATGAAGACAGATGTCTTGAGCAACGGAGAGCTAGGAAGAGGTGAGAGTCTATAGCTTGAACAAGAGAGTAGCCATTTGAGTTTCGAAACAGGTTGTCACACTTTGGATAAAAGGATTCATTATTCTTCTGAACGGGTTTTGAATAGTTAAGGGTTTTTACTCTCTGTAGTTCTACATAAGGTTGTACGGAGAATGTGTAGGTTCCAAAGAGGGGCATATTGAATTTTTAAGGATGTATATATTAGGGGTGCTGTAAAAAAAATCAATTCCCGTCTGAATCGCAATTCTTATTTATTAGCACTCTGAATCGATTAAAATTTTTAAGAATCAATTTTAAGAACACGTTTTTTCGAGCATTTCTAACCTTACTCACAGTGCATATCGTTTGTCCAGACACGGCCTCCGTCGTGAACAGTTCCAGTGAGTGGCGGGTACAGAACTAGCTTTTAGCCGAGCTTTGACGTGAATTAGGAAAATAAATACAGCCAGCGCTGTCTTCCCGGAAGGCAAATGCTTGCACTTCGGATTTTATGTTTTCCGGGTAAGGAGCTTGACATGACACATTCGGTGTACAAAATAAAAGTCAAGTATTTCGGGAACACTTCAAATCCCCGAGCCCACATCTCACACCATCACCCGGAGCTCAAAGAACCGGAGCAGCAGCACAACCAACTCGTGACCAACACACACTCCATCACTTCACTAAACTCCCAACCGACTCTGAACGAGCAAAGCGGATCAGTACTTTTACAAAACCAGCTGTCAAGTAATATCATTTCTTTCTTTCTAACAGAAGAGTTGTTCCTAGATTATAGAACAATGTAGTTACTCGTGAAATTGGCTCCCTTTGTTTGTAATGGTTATGAATCAAACATCAGTATGAATCGAGAATCGATTCTGAATCGAATCGTCACCCCAATATATATTTAGTTAGTTAGTTAGTTATTTATAGAACCATAGAGTTGTTTTTTGAAGGTGGTCACCAGGTTTGCGCACATCTCAGGGATTTTGGTCCATCCAAAGGATCAGGTTAATTTTGCATTGTCTTTTTAAATGATAATGATAAATCTCTCTCTCTCTTTCTCTCTCTCTCTCTCTCTCTCTCTCTCTCTTTCGCACACACAAAATCATAATTCCATTAAAATGACAAATAATTTATAAGAAGTCCTATTCGATGTTCTCTGAATATTAAATATTCTTTACTCTTTGTTGTCATAGATATAATATTAATTGTGTTTGCTGTCCAGCTTTGTTATGCATTTGTAGCTTATCAAAGAAAAAAATTGCGTTTTGAAGAAACGTTTGTAATACTGTTCTAAACATTTATTTTCCTAATCAGTAATGTTTTAAATATTAATATTAATTATATATCCCAATTATATATATTCTTAAAATGAACGTTGATTCTTAATTAAAGCCTTCAACATGCAGTTAGGCCAAATCTGAATATTCTAACTACAAGCACTGTAACCTACTGCTGATTTTAGAAACTAATCCCAACGATTTTAATTGTCAGGTTTAAGGTCTCAATCTTCTTATTAGTGTTTACACACCAAAAAGTTTGGTAAATATTTCAGATCTGTCTTGTTTGTTCTGAACTTTTGCATGTGAAAATGATTACTTGGCTGTTTAGGGCTTCAGTGGGTTTGATGTCTCGCAATAGAACAACAAGCAGAAAAAGCCAGCAGAATGATTGTGGAGGTGAGCCACTGCTGTGCACTGGCAGCTCTCATGTCTGCCAGTTGTGTAGCTATATGTCACCTGTGAACACACAAAACTGTGAGCGCTGCTTGGTTTCTTGTCGCCCAGCTTCCCTTCTCGGCTTCGATCTTGATATTATAAAATGCTACCTGCTCCATTCCAGCAGTGGATGAACTCTGAACATTAACTTCACACAAAATAGACCTTGAAATGCAACTCCTAGTAAAAGAAATCACACTTAGATGTTCCCTTTGGCTTTTTTTTTTTTTTTAGGATAACCAAAACAATATTTGTTTAATAGCTGAAGAATTTGGCTTCATGTAACCTACTTCAAACACTCGCTCATTCATTTGCCGAACTGCTTAAACCTTTATTTAGGGTCGTGAATGCCTGGACTCAACCCTGGGCGAATTCAGCGTACACCCCAAATATCTCGCCAGAACATCACAGCACACATTCAAATTCACACCTAGGGGCAATTTGGAACAGGTAGTTATCCTGTTAATGTGCATGTTTTTGGCTGTGGGAGGAAACCAGAGCATCCAGATTTAACCCACGCAAGCACAGGGGCAGAAATTCCCAGGACCCAGGACCTTCTTGCTGTGAGGTGAACATTCTAACCACTGCTAATTCCTCAAGGCGCAGAATTTATTGATAACAAACTGTATTCTTCATAAAGCTGGTTACAACTTTATGAAATAATGCCTTTTTTATAATACTATTTTTTTTTTTTTTTTAAGGCTACCATAAATTTAAAATTAAATTGAGATCTAAACTGTTTTCTGCCTGTCACTAATTTGATTTCCTGAAGAAAAGCCTTACCACTCTTCACTTTGTGGCACGATGCATTATCTTCCTGAAAAATGACCAACAAACCAATTGCTATTGGCTGTTTGAAGAAAAAAAATGAAGGTACATCTCTGCACTAAATGTTTTGTTAGGTTTACACTGGGACATGATGTCCACGGTCTTCACGATTAAAAAAAAAGCATGGAGCTCTGTGATTTATGAGCATGCTTGGAGCAATATTAGGGAATAAAAAGCTAGGCAGGGAGCATCCAAGAGATGAAACTTGAAGGAATCCTGCGCTCTGGCATACCCCCAGAAGGACTGGAGGAAGGGGCTGGGGGGAGGGACGTCTGGTCTGCTGCTGCCCCCCACGACCCGACCCCAGATCAAGCGAAAGATGAGGTTTCCAAGTTCATCCCCTATGATGGTGCATCAAGGCCTGTTACTCTCTGTTAAGGTCTGTTAATCTCTACTACGCTTTGCTACAATTCCCACATTCTGTCACGATTGGTGTCAAAATGTAAGGCATCGTAATAATCGTGGCAAAAATTTTGACAGTGAAACATTTTGTCACAATCATCACAATTCCACCAAGTTCCGTCAAGATCATCGCGATTCCTTGAAATCATGGAGATCATGAACACCATGCCGCAGTGTAAACCCAGTATTAAGATAATGATCATCTCCCCTGGTCCTTTACCTGGCATGTAACCCCCATATCATGAATTATGTTTTCTTCAAGCTGAAGCTGGTATCTTTTTTTTTTTGTTTGTTTCATTAGAACATTTACCTCTGGTTATTTGTTTAAATTGGGTTTACTTTGGTGTTTTTATATGCAAATCCAGTTTCATCCAGTTGATTTCTTACAGTTCTGACACACGCCATCTCCTGTTTCTAAGTATTTGCTTTTTCATTTGTTTCGTTTTGCTTCGCTTTGAGTTTTCTTTTCTTTCAAGGTCTTCTTTAGTCTGCATGTATGTTATTTTTTTTAATCATCCAATTCTTTAATACTCGCCCCAAAATTTACAGACGTTTGACTGATAGACACCAACATTTTTTTCACACCATGTGCAGGATTTCCTTCTTGGAGAAAATGATCTTTTGTTCTGTTTAAATTGAAAACTCTTGTTTCCTTGCAGTTAGCCAGGTCCAACAGCTTAATGAACTGAAATTAAACCCAAACTTAATAAAAGCTTGCATTAATCGATATGTCTGCACGTTTAAATGCCCTATTGTTATCACAACTGCAAAAACTCGCACATGGTTCACAGGAAACTTGCTTATGAATAAATGGCAGATTATACCATTGGTTCATGTAAGCGAGCCAATTTGTCTGCTTAATTAAACGGAAACTCATATTCTGTGTAGATGTGCCTGGTTTTATTTTACTCAGAAATTCGCTAGCTTATATCTGATTTGTTACTTTAATATCTTTATACTGTTATTATTAAGTTGCCCTGTATGAACTATAGGACATTTTTTTTGCTTTCACAAGAGTGAAACAGCCTCCTTTTCAAACTGGCTAATGCAAACAATCAAACAAATTTATGCAAATTGTGACTTTGAAACTATAAGTAAAAACAACCTGATAATGAAAATATACGTGTTCATGTGTAACCGTAGAGATTAGAAGGCTTGCCTTTCATTTCTCTTTAAGGTCTGTAAGTATTCGCCTTAAATTGCAGAGTAATTTGCATTTATAGACTTTTGCGGGTGTTTGCTTTAGAAATGCAGTTTGCAAAATAATTTTTATATTAATACAGCATTACCAAAAATAATTACATTTGTTTTTAGTATGTTTCATGAAGCCAAGATTTTCAGTTATTAAACGTAAAATATTTTGATTCATATCTATGATTTTTATTTTATAGTGCTTTGCTTAATAAGCACAACTAGGCAGGGTCACACAACAGTTTACGTCAAATACCATGAGTCCATTGTTTATTTTAAACAAAGTAAAACAGCCAATGTGAACAACCTTTAAGTGTTTGTTTATTCCATTATTTTAAAACAATCAATTGGTCTTGGTATAATTAATTTACTAATTTACTAATGTGCATTTTCACATAGTTTTGTTTTATCTGATGTGTAACAGCCTTTAGATTTATAAGAACCGTTTTTTTATTCCATGCACCTGTGATGCCTGAAGCGCATATGGGTGGAGCTAGTTATAAAAATGGCAAGATACACAGCTTGTGAACCACCTGCTTGTCCCAGATACACTGTGAATTTAAAAGTGTGTGTGTTCTTTCATTCCCCTGCATCCTGCAGTTCCTCAGGGTGAAACGGCCGGCATGGGGCTATGTGACACGGACCTGCGTGAGCCCGTTGGCCTCTCCACACCCATCCAGGACACACAGACTCTGCTTAAGTTCTTTATCACTGCTTTAAAGAAGGTTTCTCAAAGCTCTGCTGCTGCTGCTGCTTCATCCACCTCTGCTCATCTTATGTTGCCCACCCACCACCAGGATGGCCTGTTACCTGAGCGACCATGTGAGCCCGCCGAACCCACCACACACTACGAGCGCAACCTACGAGCCGAACACACAGAGGACGAGCAGGTCGTGTTGGATTACCTTGAGGTTTGCGATTTCTTCTGCATACAAGTCATCTTATAGGTTTTTTCCTCATGCCAAGGTTAAGCTGCAACTGTTTATCCAATATATTTTCGTATTATAGTAACGGTCTGGGATTAATATCCCAGGTTACAGTAAAAATTATGTCCTCGTCATCTGTCTGCAGGAATGCCGCCTTCATCACATATCCGTTTCTTCATTTGTAGAGGTCATATTAGTTTAGTCATCATCTCTCTCTTTAATATCTCAGGATGGATGAATTAAATTAAGGCTTTTTAAATAGATGTCTATTTATCTGTGAGCTGCCTGACACAGCTGTCACCACTGCAATCCTGACCGGCGAAAGCGTTTTACTCACTCACTCTCACTCATTAGCCGAACTGGATTACTGGGCGAAGGTGGGGTGCACCGTGAATAGCTCACCAGACCATCGCAGAGCAACACACCTAACCATTCACACTCACACCCTACTGTCAATTTGGAACAGCCAGTAATAAGCCTAATGTGCTTGTCTTTGGACTGTCGGAGAAAACCGAAGTACCAGGAAGAAACCCACACCATCATGGGTAGAAAATGCAAACTCCACACAGAGATGCCTGGGACTTAATCGTTTACCGAAGATTAATTCATAAATGCATGTTAATATACTGGAATGTATCATTCAGCACATGGTCAGCCACATGCAGTGTTTATTAAAGATGATGTATGGATAATGTGTGGAGCCCCCTGATCTTTTACTTTTGTATTCATGTTGTTTAGGATCAGATGGCATGCAGTATAGGCAGTATGGACTTGTGCAGTCCGTCCTCCAGCTTCGAGCAGCAGGTGCAGCTCCCCACTGAAGCTAATCATAGCCGCCCGCAGAGGATAGCAATCTCTACAGGTACGTCTTAAGCCGTATTCACGCAGGAAGCGACTAGCAACAAGTGAATTGCTTCGTCGCTGGGCGATACTCAAATCGCCTGGCGAGATAAGCAAAACGCTTTACCACTCAGCTCCTGTTGCCTGGGTGACTCATGATTCCTGTTTAACAATCTCTCCGATTGAAACTATGAGCAGCATCGAGCTAGTTTCCTACAGCAGGTCTGTGAGAGTTTTTGTCATCATTACTTGAGTTATTACTTGAGTTATTATTACTTATTACTAGTTATTAGTATATTACTTGAGTTCTTATATATATATATATATATATATTATCATATAGCTTAAAATTAGTGAGGCTGGTGGCAGACTGGTTAGGGTGCTGGGCTGATGATGAGGAGGTTGTGGGTTCGCATCCCCGTTAGACCCCCAACGTGCTAAGACCTCTGGACAAAGTGTTATCCACAAGTGTGCCTCTGTGCACCCAGCAGTGTAAATGGGTACCAGTAAAAATACTGGGAAGGTAAACTGTGATGGACTAGTGTTCCATCCAGGAGGTGTTGAACTCTTAGTTCCTTCACGCTATGGAAACCGGAGATAAGCACCAGCCCAATGTGCCACTAGGCTCTGGTGTAAAAGCCCAACAGACCGTACCTTATAATTATTGTCATTATTATCACACTGCAAGTATAGATTGAGGGCGGCACAGTGTCGAGCACGTCCACCTCACAGCAAGAATGTTCTGGGTTTGAGTCCTGGACTTAGTCTTTACTGTGTGGAGTTTGCATGTGATTTCTGTGCTTGCATAGTGTTCATCCGGGTAATCCAGTTTCCTCCCATAATCCAGTAACATGCAGAATATGCTAATTGGCTGTTTTATTTTACCACTAGGTGTTGATTTGAGTGTGAAGCTGTAGTGTAATTTGCAGTGAAAGCTGTTCAGGGTGTACCCCTCCTTCGCCCAGTATGGATTAGCATGGGGTTTAGCCTTCCCACTACCCTACTAGGATTAAGCTTTGGGCAAATGATGATGAAGTGTAGAACAGAGACTTTTGTGCATCATGGACTGGGAAGAGTTAAACATATATAAGATTTATGTTCACAGGAAATGCCGGCGTTTTAAAAAAAAAAAAACAAACAAAAAAAAAAGTAGCGTGGCTTTTCTGGTTAATACCCACATATATATATACCTATATATATATATATACCTATATATATACCTATATATATA
>JAOUQZ010000017.1:10263567-10275262 GCA_028564935.1 Neosilurus hyrtlii
TCATACCTTTACAGGTTCCTTTTGGCAAGGTGCTGCTCCCATCTTTTGTCATTCTTTGTCTGTTTATAAATTCAATTCAATTCAAACTGACATTGTCACAAAGCAGATTTACATAGTAAAATTAATTTAAGGAGAAATTTAAGAATTTTTTCAGAACCCCCTAGACATCCCTAATGAGCAAGCCTGCAGCGACAGTGGCAAGAAAAAACTCTCTCAGTTGACACAAGGAAGAAACCTTGAGAGGAACCAGGCTCAAGAGGGAAACCCATGGGTGAGACCATAGAATACAAACCATATAAGAAAAATTTCTTTACAGTCCAACATGTTGTCCGGTTGGTTATACCACAACTAGTCCTAAATTATTGCAGCAAGAGAGTTTATATCACCAGCAGTGAAAAGTTGTATTTACAGTCGCTGAGTGTAGATGTAAGCCCATATGGATCTTCATCAGCAGGAGCGAGATGGGAACTCCATCCAGCATCAGCACACCAGGACAGAAAACAGAACTCAGAAAGCAGAAGGATCGGGAGGTTCAGGATCACCAGCATTCAAGACGTAGCATGTGTACCTCAGCAAAATGGGTGGGGGGGTAGTTGAAGAGAGGTTGTTAGGTATTCTTATAACAGTGTAATGGTAAAAGGAGAGTTTATTAGTGCAGGGACTCCGGCATGAATAACTATGGCAGCATAACTAAAAAGAGAGAAACCAGTAGGAAGGCTGTACCCTGTAACGGTACAGCCATTCCACTGTCAACAGGCCTGGGTGAGCATGTAGAGTGAGGTAGTGACAGCATCCCAACACTACAGTTTACCAGAACTCTCTATGCCTGAGAGCCCCCAGATCTGCTCCTTTACCTAATAAAAGCCTGTTAACAAAATGCTTGACTAAACAAGTAGGTTTTCAGCCTAGTTTTAAAAACAGAGGCGTAACAATGAAAGTTACTGCAGTGTTCTCGAATAATATAACCCAAAGGGAGCATTTATAGAGAACAAAGCAGTGGGCCTAAGACAGAACCTTTAGGAACTCCCAACGTGGCATTAGAACGTATAGAGGAATCACATTTTCATCTACAAACTGATAACGGTCAGTTAAATAAGAAGAATAGAATATGAAGCATTCCGTAGGACTACTAAATTGCATCCGAAAGGAAAGGTTTTCAGAGTACGGCCTGTGCCGATGTTATGTTTTTCGTTTTCCGTTACTTTAGTGTGTACTCACAGTTAGCTGAGATGGACGCCAGCCTCCCCGTGACGCTAATTAGGAATAAGCAGATCAGAAAATGAAATAAAGGAATGAATGTATGCTTTAGAAGCTAGCAGTATGAATGCGTGTGAGCAGACAGAGCTGTTATAATCTTGCATGACTCTATCCTCTTGCCAACACACAGAAGATGTTGTTAGGTGACAGTTTTATTTATTCATACATTCATTCATTAACTTAATCCCACTAGGGTGGCAGGGAGGATGGAGTCCATCTCAGCCAACTCTGGGCAAAGTGGGGTACACCCTGAACACCTCACCCGTCAACCACAGAGCTAACATGCATTTCACACTTAGACACATCTGGGGCAGTTTGGAACAGCCAGTTAGCCTAATGTACATGTTTATGGATTGTAGGAGGGAACCGGAGTACCTGGAGGAAACCTACACAAGTACATGAACATGCACGTACATGAGAACATGCAAACTCCACACAGAAATGCCTTTGCTGAGCCCTGGATTCAAACCTAGGACCTTCTTGCTGTGAGGCAGATGTGCTAACCACTTCACTACCATGCCACCCAAGAGCTTTTTTTTGTATTTTAAAAACTTAGTACGCTCAAATGTTGGGGCATGACGTCGTGATGGGTAGCACTCTCACCTCACAGCAAGAAGGTCCTGGCTTCAAGCCCCATGGCTTGCGAGGGCATTTCTGTGTGCAGTTTGTATGTTCTCATTACGTGGGTTTCCTCCGGGGTACTCTGGTTTCTTCTCACAGTCATTACTGGTTATTTTAAAATACCCCAATGTATTAATGAGAATGTGAATGGATACTGGTCCAAGAGAACAGGTTCTTCAGGGAATTTGCAACCCTTTCAGGTAAAACCAGACACTGCATCAGAAACCACAAAAGGGACCTGGTGCATCATGAATGTGGGGATTAAACATTCCACTACATTTTGTATTCTTGATATAAGACATAAAATGTCTGAATTTTAGAATCTGTGTATCATGATTATACTATTACTGTTGCATTGCGCCATTGATCCATGCATGTTCACTCCCCTGAGAACTGCCAGTGAGATAATGGCATCATAAAACATTTCTACCCTCAAGCAAATGCATACAACTCTCAGCCACCCGGATCATTACAGAAAGACATAACCGACCAGCCGTCAAACAAACAAGCTGCAAAACAAGCTTGTCTCTGTTACATGGCATGGTTAGGATGTCTGGTATACTCACCCAATCTCTGAAGAATCCACTGTTTGATCACATTCTTTGCAAAGTGTATCTGTTTACATATACATATGTATATAGCATATACTCGCAGACAGGGTAGAATAGTCTGTAATTACAATGTGTCTGATTTCCATGTTAGATAGTGTCACAATATTCAGGCAGTATGGCAGACGGGGTAATAACACCTGGTAATTGTTCATGCTGTGCCAAAGCTGATTATCAGCACAAATCCTTGGAGACAGGATCTGAAATGTACTCTTCAGCAGAGGGGCAACATTTTACATTTCACCTCACTAAAGTGAGAAATGACTGTAATTTCTTCATGTTCCTGGAAAATCATTTCATCCAATCACCTCAGTTCGCAGGTTGATGGGTAATCTGCAGTATCTTTCACTTCACAAATATTTACAAGCCATTTATATAATGATCCGATCTGATCTATTGAGACCTTCGCTGTTATAGCGCACTTATAAATTCTTGAATTTATGTTTTCAATTTTGTATTACCATGCTCATTCTATTAATTCATTCATTTGCCAAACCGCTTCATCTTACTAAGGTCATGGTGAGGCTGAAGCCTATCTCAGCCGACTCTGGACAAAGGCAGGGTACATCACAAGCCCAACACACACAACCATTCACACTCACACGTAGCTGCGATGTGGAACAGCCAATTAGCCTAATGTACATGTCTTTGGACTGTCGGAGGAAACCATAGTACCCGAAGAAAACCTACTCAGGCACAGGGGAACCCACAAAACATGCAAACTCCACACAGAAATTCTCCCGTCAAGCCCGGGACTCGGACCCATAACCATGCTGTGAGGCAGACATGCTAACCAATATTTCACTGTGTTGTTCTACAGTGTACTCATTCTAACATCATGCCATTATTTTGGTGGTAAAGACCTACATAGGAATGAAAAAAAAGCAATTTTTCTGCATGGCATCACACCCACCAGCCTGTCAGTGATGATTCAGCAATAAGAGAAACCCCTGTGATGTTTTTCTTACTTTAGAGCATACACATATATAGAATAAAAATCGATTATAAAGGTAGCACAACACAAGAGCTGTTTGAGTTTTCTCAATTTTTGACTACTGTTGTTGGTCTGGATAAGGGTTACAACTTTAGACAGCACTGTAGTCATGTGCTTTGCAGTCGTCTACTGCGCTGCCCCATTAATTGCATTTATTTAAGATCACTCCATAGGAAAAAAGATAGAAGAATATATTTTTTTTGCCCTCTGCAAAAAAATAAGGGAATCGATGAGGTCTCTGAAGCACTAAAGTGTGAGCTTTAGCAATAACCCTCAAAAATATTATTTCCTGCAGCATCATATTCTGCAGAAAGAACTTAGTGTGATCTCAGTATTTTTTTATTTTTATAGTATTTATTAATTTTATAACTGGGGATCAACCCGTAAAAACATCCATGCTATTTTGTCAGAGTTTGCAAGCATGTAATTAAATATATTAGTTCATATGTCTCTATTTGCAAAAGGGGGTGGCACTACTAAATCATTAGTGCACTCGTGTGTGATCGTTTATAGAATTTACATCCTTTATTTGTCACTGAGTTATTCAAGATGTTGTGATTTTGATTCCTTCATCTAATAGGATTTATTTCACTCGAGCCAACTGAAAAATATAGTTTGTACTCTCCCACCGTTTACAAGGAATGTACTGTTGTAGCTAGCCTAGCCTAGCAGGCTCAAGAGACACATATAAAGCCAGAGTCCTTCTATAACTTAAAGGTCAATGCTGTGTCTATGCTATTTTCAAGAAGCAGCAATATATTCTGAAATTAAGCACTACCGGAGTTACCACCATGGGTGCATTTTGGTCATAAATTTGTCTAGCTCATGTCTAAACAAAATTATTATTTTTTTACATTTATTTTAAAAACCCAAATAAGGAGTTACACAATATATTTCTGCTCAAGAATCCAGCTGGAGGGAAAGCAGCTTATAACCTTTAATCTGGGCGGCACGGTGGTGTAGAGGTTAGCACGTCCACCTTACAGCAAGAAGGTCTTAGGGTTGAGCCCCAGGCTCAGGCATTACTGTGTGGAGTTTGGATGTTCTCCTTGTGCTTGCTTGTGTTTCATCCAGATACTCTGGTTTCATCCCACAGTCCAAAAACATGCACATCAGGCTAATCCAGATTGCCCCCAGGAGTGAGTGTGAGTGTGAATGAATGTGTGTGTTACCTTGTGATGCTCTGGTGGGCTGTTCAAGGGGTACCCCACCTTTGTCCAGTGTTGGCTGAGATAGGCTCCACCCTCCCTGTGACCATAGTATTATTAAGTGTTTCAGAAAGTGAGCAAGTGAGAAACCTATGATCAGATGGCAATGATTCATTGACAATAATAATGTTCCAGGGACAACAAGCGAATGAGGATTTAATTGAGGAATGTCCTACAGGTAGTTTTCTTTGTGTAGTCTGTATGTACTTTTCATGTCTGTGTGGGATTCTTCTGGGTACTTTGAGTTTTTTCTACAGTCCAAAGACATGCAGACTTTGTCAAAATCTCCATAACCGGAAGTCCATGGGAGCTAATTGGCTGAGCTCTCATGGGAGGGAGGGATGGCATACGCTCACTTCCCTGTCACTCACAGCGATCACCAGCCAATCATGGGCGTCTGTGAGCTTATTCGTACGAGGGGGCGGATAGTGCTTTCCGTCCGAGTGTGTTAGGCCGCCCCCAAATACACATGTGCAGCAGTTCGAAAAGAGACGGGCGGTAGCATCGCGTGTCACGGAGGGGGCATGTGCTTGCTCGCGCCCCTCCCTGGTTGGTGGTGGTCGTGTGACAGGGAAGGCAAAGAGTTGATGGGTGGGAATTGAATACGACAACATTAGGGAGAAAAATGGGGAACTTCTTTTTAAAAAACTGGTAGAGGACACGTTGTATACACATGACGTCTGTTACCACAAATCCACAAGACTTTCTTCTTAATCACTATCCCATATACCGCTATTCCTTTTTTTCGTCTCCATACAATTTGGGTTTTGTGCACTATGTCACTATGTTTTTGTTTTATTTTCTAGTTTGTAGACGTAGGTTTAAGCAGGACACAAAGGGAAAGCTGATCATTCAAAAACTGATCATCCTAACAGTGTCAGATAATGTCCAATAATGTACAATCTTTGATTGTAAGACCGTGACATGACCGTCTTTGATCCTCTCTCACAGAATGATGTAGGACCATCGTTCAGGAGCCACAATCAAAGAAACTGCCACGATTGTTTTACGTTTCACATCATCTTTCATCTGAGACAGCCAAAAAATCATAGAGTGTATGTTAATCTTTAGTTTCTGGATAGACTGGTAAGCTGTGTAGGGTATACCCATGCTCTTGCCCATTGTCAACTGGGATTGGCTTCAGCTTACCTGCAACTGGGAATGGAAGAGTTGTGTAGACCTGAAGTAACAACAGGTCTTCCTGGACACAATAAAAGCCATTTTTAAAACTGTCATGCTCCATACACCCGTCTGAACTTAAGTGAGTGTGTGTGTGTGTGTGTGTGTGTGTGTGTGTGTGTGTGTGTGTGAGAGAGAGAGAGAGAGAGAGAGAGAGAAAGAGATGGGTGGTTTAGATAATTATGTCAAGTTGTCAGTATGTGGGACCGCACTCCATACGACCATGTTGTAGAAGTCACAGAGAGCTGACCCTGTTGACAAACTGACATACACACACACACAGCACTGTTTTCTAAGTTCTCTTATCAAACTTGGAGTCCCTGTGCCTTGAGACACTGACTCTGATCTGTGCTTGAGTGATGCTCAGGGCACATGCCAGACCTCAGCTTGTCATATTCTGTGTATTCTGTGAGGTGGGGGCAGAAGACAAACAGAACGGAGTGATGGATAGAATGGAGCTGTTATATTATTTCTGCTGTGACACCTGGGTCTTAACCTGCTTTTGTCACACTGATTAGACACAAAATATAGTAGGAACAGTAATTTATTATTATTCCTTATTAAATATAAATAAATGAATCAAATTGAAGGATTAAATTAAAAGGAAACAAGCAAACAAACAAGCATCAATATATAATACCTAAGTCTTATCCTGCTTTTGTCACATTGATTAAATACCAAATGGACTAAGATCACACATACTCACTCACTTACTCATTTACCAAACTGCCTACATAGGCCTATCTCAGCTGTCCCCGGGCGAAGGCAGGGTACGCCCTGAACAGCTCACCAGAGCGTTGCAGGAACAACACGCACACAACCTTTACTACTTACACTAGAGGCAACCTGAAACAGCCGATTATCCTAATTAATGTGCATGTCTTTGGACTGTGGGAGGAAACCAGAGTACCGACAAAAAACCCACACAAGCATGGGAAGAACATGAAGTCCACACAGAAATGCTTGAATCTGGGATGCAAACCCAGGACCTTTTTGCTGTGAGATTGAAATACTAACCACTGCGCCACCAGGCCAAACATACAGAATTATTCATAGTAAATTTGGTCCAGCATAAAATTTACATTAAAGTAAAGTTGTTGTTCTGCTAAGTTATTCAGTTGGGTTTCTGGCAGACTGCTGGGATATAGATAGAAAAACAGCAAAATTATATTAAGGCTGTGCATGAGAGATGAGCCTGGATGGAAACACATACTATTTATGGCAATGCGATTTCAGACATGACCCCACAGGTCTGTCTGTACTTTGACGTAAGGGTTCAATAACAGATTGCCCCATACTGGCCTTTCCGCATCTTCCTTCCTTCCACACTGGCACACACAAGTTGCTTTCTAAAATAGGATCCCAGGTGTGAGCTCAGAGGGGGCCAGTATTCAGTCTGCTGAGGAATTGTCTCAATGACCTTGTTTTATTAAGTTAGCTTAAAGTTAACTAGCTGACTTTTCCCTCTATTGATGCAACCACTGCCTGTCAGCCTCTCTGTCTGTCTGTCTGTCTGTCTGTCTATCTATCTGTCTGTCTGTCTATCTATCTATCTATCTATCTATCTATCTATCTATCTATCTATTTATATGTGCCAATGGACCATAATTGAGTAACCCTGGTAATTTTTATGGAGATTTTGGAGATCAGTGATGTGAACTAGAAATTCTTTATCATTTATCATTTGCTCCTCTTTGTTTTCCAATCAATCAACAAACAGATGCCCTGTAAACATCATTGGCTAATGAACCGCCACATTACCACCTGCAGAAAAGCATGCTTTGTTCTGTACACGTTTTTTTTTTACTTTTTGCTATCACATGATCATAGCTTTGATATATATATAAGCAAATTCATCAAATATTAAGCACATTTTTTTAAGAGCCATTAAATGTACTCTTTTATGTATTCGATAGACTCTTTTACTCCCAAACCACCAATTAAGATTAAAATACTAAAATACTGATTAAAACCTTTTGTATTTTACTCATGCTTTTACTAGTTTCATTAAAATCGCAGGTAGAGTCATGCTGCCATTCATTTGCTTTGCCACTAGGGTTTCAGGGTGGTTGGCGCCTATCTCAGCCTGATTTGGGCGTATGCTCTGAACAACTTGACACTCCATTGCAGGGCCAAAACATACACACCCCTATTTACACTCACACCTGGGGCAATTCGGTACAGCCAATTATCGTAATGTGCATGTCTTTGGACTGTGAGAGGAAACCTGACTACCTGGAGGAAACCTATGCAAGCATGAACATACAAACGCCACACAGAAACACCCTCGAAAGGCGCAGGACCTTCTTACTGTAAGGCGGACTGGCTAATCACTACACCACCATTCTGCCCCATATCATCATTATTAATATTAAGGCTACCTATAATTATACTTACAGCTATAATAAGGTTTATAGTAGTTTACTGTGTTGGGGTGTCATAAATAAATATTCTTGGCTATATACATTGCGGCTCACATGGATATAATGCAATGCAGCCTTCTTTCTGATTTAGTAGGGTAAGTGTGACAATCTGGTGAGTGTTTGCAGTCCACGCTTTAGCAAGGGTGCATATGGCTCGCAGCACACAGGCCGTCTGTCCTCAGAGCTGGGAGATTCGAGTCTGGGCCAACAACAGATGCACATAAGCATACGCGCCTGTTACTCTTTTTGATAAACCCTTTTTGATAATGATTGTTTTTTTTTTGTTGTTGTTGTTAATCTGCTTCAATTAAAGGTTGGACTGTGTTCATGTTTTCAGTGTTAGATTAAGCTAATTATGCACTTTTTAACATAAAGTAATTTTGAAAATGGCTATATATTCCCAATTCTGCTGTAATGTAGTTCTTTTTGTTTTGCATGTGTCTTCATTTTAGAGATTATGAAAAAGTTTCTAAAATTTGAAGAATGAAATCAAGTATCTGGAAGCACTGCAAAACAGTTGCATCATGGGCTGCCAGTTGCTTCTTTCTCTCTCCATCTCTCTGTTCTTCAGTCACTTGTTCTTGGGATGTACTGAACATCAGACTGCACTGAGCCCCTTCCCCATTTTGTCCACAGTCCTGCCTTTTGTTTTTTGTTTCCCCCTGAGTATGTGTATGGTTTCGGCTATTCTCCAGAAAATCCCAGTGCTGTGTGAACAGTAACACGGATGGAAAGGGATCAGACACATACACGAAGCAGAGTCAGGATGAGAGACTGGGAGCAGTGGTAAAAGAGGGAGAATGAGAATGAGAGGATACAAAAGGATGTTATAAATAGAAGATTTAATATGCAACAGTGTGGTTTCCCTGTAGTATTCTTCTTATTAATTTTGTATTGATTATTAATATAACTGTTTTATTTTATGCAATGCACTAAAATTTTATTTTTTTATAAAGCTGTTTTTGTCATGGGGTTAACAAACACACACACACACACACACACACACACACACACACACACACACACACTCACAAACACACACACAATGTCAGTATTAGTAATACACCCATAGGCACAGTGGTCAGGTTAGGTTAACGTAAGAGCTCATTTCAACACAAAGAGGTCAACACACATCATGTACCACTTTTTTAACAGTAAGATTCGCTTGATTGGTCACAACAGAGTGGCCTTTATCTAAATTTTCAACCACTTTTTTTTTTCCTTCAAACGAGCCAGTTCTCAGCCAGAAAAATAAACCATTCTTGCCTGGAATGAAAAACTACTGCTATACTGCTACTTTAAGAAATTCAAAAGACAAAAGAGACCTTACTCTGAAACACACAGAAAAAGAGGAGATCTAACAAACATCAACGTACACAATGGCACACAAACACACTCAACAGGAGGGCCTAACATTACAGACATATGCATTTGCTGTGAGAAAATCTGTATACTCTGAGTTTCCTAACCTGATTAATCTCCTTCTTCTCTGGGCGTCAGGTGGGCGTCAAGGCAAGATGCCAGTGACAGCTTTCGAGGCCTTTGACCTGGAGATGAAGAGCTGGACGCGATACCCTTGTATCCCAAGCCGTAGGGCCTTCTCCAGCTGTGCCGCTACAGAGCGTGCCTTCTACAGCCTAGGTGGGCTGCAGCAACCCGGCCCTCACAACTTCTACTCCAGACCACACTTCGTCTCCACTGTGGAGGAGTACGACTCTGAGCAGGGTGAGGTCTTCTCGTTTCCTCACACACACATACAAACATGCACTGTGTCAGCACTGTGGAAAGAAAGAGCTCGAAGCTGTTTATGGAGCTCTGCTCAGTTTGCTCCTCTTCATGCAGTGCTGAACTACATCTATTCAGAAGCTCAAACAAGCAACTGTGACGTCTGAAAAATATAAACATGAAATGCATTCATTCATTTTCTGAATCGCTTAATCCAACTACGGTTGCAGCGAGGCTGGAGCCTATCTCAGCCAGCTCTGGGCAAAGGTGGGGTACACCCTGACTAGCTCGCCAGTCCATCGCAGGGCAAATTAGTATAATGCACATGTTTTTGGACTGTGGGAGGAAACCCTATTATCCTGGAGAAAACCAAAAAAAGTGTGCGTGTGGGGGTTTGGACACAGAAACATCTTCACCAAGCCCAGAAATCAAACCCAGGACCGTCTTGCAGTGAGGTGGACACGCTAACCACTACACCACTTAAAACAATAATTTATAGGGCCGTAGCTGTTGTAAATCAATCAAAAATGTAAAGCTACACTATTTAAGCTAGGTCAGAACAATTGAATCAGGGGACAAAAATAATTTAATAATATGTACATACCCTATAAAGTAATTTGTTACTAAATTAAACATCCCTGAGCTGCTGTGAGTCACCCTGACAATCCAGTAATAGCAGCAAACAGTCTGTGGTGTTTGTTCTGTAGGGAAATTTATACGCATATGCAATCTCATCACTTGAGGCATGAAAAAATCAGATTACACAGTGGTAGGGGACAGCCAAAAAGGGAATTAAGAGAGTCTGATACTCTCCGAGTTTACTTGTCTAGATAAACTGGGTGACTAATATTTTATTAAGTAAGTTGTGTGTTGTTTATGATTCCACAGAATAGGCACATGTACGCATTGGTAGTGCACAGACACTGCGACATACGAATAAGCTGTAATAGAAATGTCAATGTACACAATAACTTTTTCTCTATAAAATAACAGCAGATAATTATATCCCCAGAGTCATGCAAACTTTTTCTACATTTCCAAAATATATAAACAATATCATGAATTGTCCTGCTGAGTGTATGGTGTGTTTTCTACTGTGGTGTGCCCTGCTTGTTTGTACTTCGTTTGCTTCTGTTTATGTTTAGCCTCGTGCTTTTTGTTTTTTGTTCTAGTCCCATCTCCATCCCTGTCATTAATGTGCTCATAATTGGTAATTGGTTGTTAGGAGAGTTTTTTGTGTCGGTAAGTCTTCAAACTACAGCTGTATGAACCACGTTCACATTTGTATTGGCTGCTATGATGGCTTTTTGTAACTGACATGTTTACAACCTGGAAAGTTAGGGATCACACCTGAGTTCTTGAGGTGAAAATGTGAGTTTATGGTGGCATAAATCGGCAGACTGATCCACAGCAAACACAAAACAATTGCACACAATTGGGTAATATCGCACTGCCAAGATGGGAGTGAGGCGAAACATAATATACATATCAGAATTACATAATATACATATCAATGTAAACAGAGGGATAAACAGAAGGATGTCAAAATGAAATATGAACAGCAAGTCTCTCTCTCTCTCCCTCGCTCTCTCTCTCTCCCTCGCTCTCTCTCTCTCTCTCTCTCTCTCTCTCTCTCTCTCTCTCTCCCTCTCTCTCTCTCTCTCTCTCTCTCTCTCTCTC
>JAOUQZ010000017.1:10286824-10298144 GCA_028564935.1 Neosilurus hyrtlii
AGGACAGACAACGACAGGGTGCGGTGAAGGGAATAAATCCCGTATTTATTAATGCTCCGAGGAAAAACAAGGAGTACGTGGTAACTGTGGATATAGGGCAGGATCGTGGCATGGTAGAACGAAGCACAAACTCTATGAACGGCACGAGACGATCTGGCAGGGGACCACGAGAACTGCCGGGCCCTTTATCCAATCTCACTGATGGACACCAGGTGGGGATGATCAGGGCTGGGCCTGTAATTACCACGTGCAGGATGGCTCAGGATACCTGCATGGAGAAGAAGCCAGAAACAAACATGAGACAGGACACAACTTATCTCCCCCGGCGGGCTCTAACAGGATATATATATATATATATATATATATATATATATATATAGGGTTTTTTTTTTTAATGCTGGAGATGTACTGTTCTGGAATACTGATGAATGCTGTTGTCTCTTGTATCCAATGACAACAATGATGCTGCTTTATCATCCTTGGCTCTAGTGTGTTTCCCTGCTGAGCAGCAACAGAATTTGTTTACTGTCAATACAAATTTAAATATATACATAAAGTAAGTCATTTACTCACTTACTCATTTGCTCAATTGCCAGAACATTTACTCCTACTCTACGTTCGCGGGGAGGCTGGAGGCTCTCTCAGCTGACATTGGGCGAACACCCTGAACAGCTCGCCAAACTCAACACACACACACAACCATTTACACTCACACTTAAGAACCTGCCAGTTCACCTAATATGCATGTCTTTGGGCTGTCCGAGGAAACCAGAGCACCCAAATGAAACCCATGCAAGCACACGGAGAACATGCAAAGTCCACACAGAAACATCCTTGATGAACCTGGGACTCGAACCCAGGACCTTCATGCCGTGAGGCGGACGACTACAACATTGTGCCGCCCTCAACAAGTAATTTATAATCTTTTAATCATATTTGAGAGACGATGAGTGATGTGCTTGGATGGCATAAGAGTGTGTGACTGGAGCTAAAACCATGCAACTGGGACACAGTCAGTTACTCCTCCACACTCAATTGCACTAGAAACATCTTGCATTGACTCAAATGTTGGGTATGATTTTATAATTATAGTCTTTCACAGATGACGCACATGTATGATTTTCAAGCACCTTGTTTTTGGCATGGTAGCGTTTTCCAGTGTAGACAAATGGTTAGCTCAGCAGGCACTCTAGAAATGTTTGCACATATTTAACAAACCCATAGAGTGATGCACAAAACCCAGTCTGCAATTAGAGGACAAATAGGACTGTTTTTCATCTGTACTAAATCAAAAGTATCTGATTAAAGCAAAGCAGGCCTGAAAAGTGCAAGAATGTTTCCACAAATGTATTCAGCCAACATGCTGTGTCATTTAATAAATGATCCTAGTCTTTATTTGTAGCAGCAGCATCACAGGAGGTTGTGCGTTTTACTTACATTACATCAGAACAAAGCCCAGATTAACAAATTACCTCAGACACTGTAATAATTGATTAATTTGCAGTACTTGCAGGGTCTAGCTAAAAAAAAGTGCTTGGGGATAAACAGCAGGCAGTAAATTACTGTGTCTTGGGATGAGTGCTGCAGACAGCAAGCAGCGGTAAGTGAATTACAATGCTAAATTTGCCTCATCAGCTAATAGGCCCAGGTTATCATGATTCAGCAGAGCAATCCATGCCAGCACCCTGCGATTAAGCATCTGTCTGTGTGGTTCATGTGGTCATGCTTTGTCGAAGTCAGTAACGTTATCTTGTTTGCTATTCTTATGAATCCCTGGCTATGTACAGAAAATAACTCAGCCTCACTAGTTTGCAATACTGACAATAATCCTAATAGTCTGGTTGCGGTCTATTAGCTGCTCTAGTGTCTCTGTAAGTAGTGTGTAGAGCCTCAGTAACATCGTAGTCCTTGCAGGTCAGAACCATGGCAGGGTGTGGTCAGTCCTAAGCTGTGATGGTTGTTCCTGTAAAGGTGTGTTTATATCAAGGCATCACATATGTAGCTACACAACCCATTAGTCAGTATGTCTCCTGACTGCACTTTGAACACTGTGTTAAACATGTTTTTCTGGTACTAAAACAAGCCCATTTTGTGATTTGTGCAGTGCCTAGCCATGCTTGATCAGCAGCGAGGACCCTTGAAATGTTTGGGCACACCTGAAGCAATAAAGCAATGGGCCAAATTAGGTGTTTTAAATGGTGTTTGAGCTTCAAGAGAAACAAGATAATCACTGGAGGGCAACGTTCTGCCCCTCTTGACACATGAATGCATTTCAATTGCGTTCCACCAACAACTGCAACTGAGACAGAATTTGATGCTTGCACTCTGGTCCGTAGTAAATTGCAAATGTACATGTCAATGCAAATTGTGTAGGGGCGGGCAGATTTATCTTTGCTACAGGCAGTCACAAAAAGAAAAAAGGTGTAGGGTCTTGGATTTAGTTAGTTCTCACAATAACAGAAAGGTGCTCACAATAATTCTCTATTCTCTATGCTGTTGCATGCTGGGTCAGGAGGTTGAAGGTTGCAGATGCAAATAAAATGAACAAACTCAGGCCAGTAACGTTGTGGAGATGGAGCTGGACTCTTTGAGGGTAGTGTTGGAAAGGCAAATGTTGTCCAAAATAGAGACAATACTGAACAATACCTCCCACAACCTGCTGATTAGTCACAGGAGCACCTTCAGTGAGAGATATATATAGATATATAGATAGATATAGATATATACTGTATATATATACATTTATAATTTTTCCTACTGAGACTTTTATCTTTATCTAATCTTTCCTTTACCTGGTATGGAGCAACTTGTGTGTTGAAAGTCTTCTGATTCTGATTCTGATACTTCCACCCAGCTTCTCCACCTTTGCATGCAGTGCACGTTCTACTGGGGAAAGAAACTTAACAAGGGCGATATAATTTAGTCATTTTACTGGCAAGGTTGGTGGATTATGTTTAATCCATTTTCAATCGTGATGGTCATACTGAGGTTGAGATGTTCGCCTAGGCTGCTTAATTAGAGGCGTTCATCACCGGTTGCATCCATTCTGTGATTGGTCAATAAATAAATAAATCAATACAGGAGGCATACTGGAGATGGTAAGTATAAATGCACTCACTCACTCATTCATTCATTCGCTGAATTGCTTACCCCTGCTATGGTCGTGGGGAGGCTGATGCCTATTTCAACCAACATTTGGCGAAGGCAAGGTACAGATAGCCAGAGGCAACACCCACGCACAAGCATTCACACTTACACTCAGGGGCTCAAGCTCAGGAATTGAACCCAAGACCTTCTTGCTATGAGGCTGACATGCTAACGACTACACCACTATGGTGCCCAAGTGTAAATGCATATTTCTAAAAATGCATCCAGACACAATCCAAATAAAGATGAATATGAAACAGATACAAATTATTATTTGAGAATATGGGGAAAATAAAAGTGAATGATACCCTGAGGAGAAGTGACAATGAGTATGCTGATTATTCCCCCCCCCTCGCTTTCCCTCTCTCTCTCTCTCTCTCTCTCTCTTTCTCTCTCTCTTTCTCTCTCTCCCCCTCTCTCTGCTGTGAATTGCAGAATTGCCCAGGTTTCAGTCAAAAGCTTGCTGAAATCAGCACATTTCATGATAGGTTTTATTCACATCTCTTACTGCGATGACCAGGAATTAGTCAATTGATCCACTCAAATCAAGTCCAGTGTGCAACTCTACAGGAGAGACAACGTTAGTGATTTATTGGAAGCTGGAGAGCAGCTTGTTCCTGTGGGATTTCAGTATGATTAAGCAGGCACTTTGTCTTGATTTGCTGATATTGATCAGTATGCTTATACGATAATAATTTGTAATCCAAGGTACAATAATTCATGGACAAATGCAGGCTTGTTGCGTTGATTTATTTCCTGATACCTTGGCTGGTTTTCTGTTGATTAATCCAGAATATCACAGGACAGAACAGCAGCAGTAGACAGTCATCTTCTACATGGACTTGTGTGTGCACTGCACTGAGTGTGTTTGTCTGAGATGATTGATTTGTGAGCTTTAAATAAACCTTTCCAGGTTCTCGTTTCCTCATGGAGTGTTGTTCAGAGTGTAATTACAGTATGATTAAGCAGGCGCTTTGTCTTGATTTGCTGATATTGATGAGTATGCTTATATGGTAATAATTTGTAATCCAAAGTGATATAAATTGTAGACAATGAAAGCCTTGTTGCACGGATTTTTTTCATGATACCTTGGTTGGTTTTGCTGTTAATTAATTCAGTATATTTTCATATAATATCACAAGACATAAGAGCAGCAGTAGCCTATCAGCTACTATACGGTGCGGTATATGTCAGAGATGATTGATTTGTGAGTTATAAATAAACATTTTCCAGGTTCTCATTTCCAGCTGGGGCATTGTTCTGAGTCTGCAGAGCTGTCAGTCAACACACACCTCCTGTTCCACATAGACAGAGTGATGAGCACAGCTGTGTCTGCTGAGAGGAAGAGTGAGATAAGGGCAGAGAATAACAGATCATTGCTCATCTTTGTAATTACACTTGACCATAATTATCAATGTTTTACATGTGCATTCTTAGGAAATATATTGAATCCATTAAAATATCGCTGCCAGCAGTTGCTAATAATTCAGAATTCAGTAACTGTGTCATGACAGTGTTCAAGGCTGCACAGAAAAGACACACACGTGTGTGTGTGTGTGTGTGAGAGAGAGAGAGAGAGAGAGACTGCACATATATGCATTTATTTGAAATTATTTGATTATTATATGAAAAATATTTGCAGTCTGAATACTGAACAACGGCGCTAATAAAAAAACAAGTGAAGAATTTTGGGAGCTTAGACACTAGTGCAGTAGTAGCAGTCACATGTAGAAAGGATTCAAATCACTTTATGGTTTCTAAGATAAGATTATATGTTTGTATTATTTATGTATGGAAACTTTGAAGATAAGAACGAGAGCTTCTTATTTCAGTGTGCTTTTAAAAGGATTCTAAGGTTAGCATGCACTGTGGTGTAGTGGTAATCTACTAATAAATGTCCAGCTCACAACATAAGGTCCTGGGTTCGAGCTCTGTGCCTGACGAGGACAGTTATATATGGATTTCTCTTTGTGGTTGCATGGGTTTCCTTCCACAGTCCAAAGACATGCACATTAGGCTGAATTGCTGTTCCAAATTTCCCCTAGGTGTGAGTGTGAATGGTTGTGTTGTTCAAGTTCAAGAAGCTTATTGTCATTTCAACCACATATAGCTGACACAGTACATAGTGAAAAGAAACAATGTTTCCACATGCTACGTAAACATACAACCAAGATCAAATTTGGGGAAAAAATAAAAATTAAAAAATTAAAAAAATGTAAAAACACACAGAGCTAGGACCAAGGTTTTTGTCCTAGCCACATAAAATGCAAAGTGTGCAACTATGTGCAACAGTTCAAAGGCAATACAGTGCAAAAATGGTACAAAAAGAAAAGACAACACAAGAATGAGACACTTAGAGCCAAAAGAAAGAAAAAGATGGAATAAAAAAATTAAATGATGTACAGAGTAGCAGCGGTTGAGGTAGTGCAAGTAGAATGTAGGCATAGATATTAATATAAACATAGCAGCATAATGAAATAATGACAGGGTTGAGGTAGTGCAATAAATAGTGAACAATGTAAGTTGTGTGTGTGTGTGTGTGTGTGTGTGTGTGTGTGTGTGTGTGTGTGTGTCCGCACAGCGCGAGAGAGAGAGAGAGAGAGAGATATTTGTACAGATGAGTTGCACAGTTCAGTTCTTTTGGTCTTGTGTGTGCGTTAACCCTGTGATGGACTGATAATCTGTTCAAGGTGTACCTCACGGGGACAGGCTTTAGCCTGCCTTCTGCCCTAGTAGGATAAATAGTTTGTCAAATGAATAAATGATTGAAGGTTTTATCCACCTGTACCAGTGATTTAAATGCCCAAATTAATCAGCCTGTTAGAATGTCCTTGGTTTACTTTCTATTTCTCTTCTAACAGCCTCTCAGTGGAATACAGTGTATGTCACCTAAACCACAATAGCTGTATTTTAAAATGCTTCCCAAACATCCATCATCCTGTTATTACTGTACAGTTTTAGAAAACTGCTGATTAAAATGGAAGCATTATCTTTTTTGTGGATGCTTCAGAAATAATTTGGGTGATGGAAATGTAGATGCCTGCTTAACCTTGTGTCTCGTCCCCCTTCTCTCTCTCTCTCCCTCTCTCTTTCTCTCTCCCTCTCTCTCTCTCTCTCCCTCTCACTCTATGCACTCATATATTTCCATTATTCCTTTCTACTTGTTTTAAAACACTTCTCTGGTACTGAATTGCCAGGGACACTTTTCCCAAGTCACCTTTGTCTCTGTGTTTCATGAGCTTCATTAGCTAAAGTGCACAAGTGTTTGACAAAAAGAGAGAGGCTTGCTATTGTTTGCTTACTTTCTTATTAGCACCTAAATTAAAACTTTACTTTAGGCTTACTTTTTAAATGCCAAATGTGACAGCACTCAATAAAATGAGAACATAATTAGAGGCTTGAATTTTCTCTTTATACGTATTTCTCCCACCCTGCCAATAGTAATTCATTTGTTTTAGTGTCTGTGCAAGTGTTTATTTCCTAGATAATATGGAGTCAGGTTATCTACAGTCTGCAAAAAAAAGTCATGTGACATGAATTATGCACATTCACATAAAGCTAGACTTTCGATGATGGTGGCACCTTGGCGTAGTGGTCACATCTGCCTCAGAGTAGGAAGGCCCTGGGTTCTATTCCCTGCCATTGGCGTTACTGTGTGGAGTTTGCATGCTCTCCCATGATGCCTGTGGTTCTTTCCAGGTACTCCGGTTTCCTCCAACAGTCCAAAGACATGCACATTAGTCTAATTGGTTGTTCCAAATTGACCTTGGGTGTGCATGTGAATTGTTGTGTGTGTTGCCCTGTGACAGTCGGCGCCCCACTTTTGCCTGGTGTCGGCTGAGATAGGCACCAGCCTCCCTGTGACCCTAGTAAGATAAAGCAGTTTGTCAAATGAGTGAGTGAGTAGGCTTTCAATTAAATGGTTGAATGTTTGACAGATTGCATCCTACTATGCATGATGATTACACTCACTGGTCATTTTATTAGTAACGCTTGTACTTTTACTCATTCCTGCAATTATTTGATCAGCCAGTCATGTTCCAGTGGCACAATGGAGGAAAGACATGATGTTTTCACAATCATCAAGTGTCCTGTTTCTGTGTACCTGTGCCCAATGCAACCATAGATTCCTGTTGTTGGCTGACAGGAATGGAACTCAGTATGGTCTTCTGTTATTGTAGTCCATTTGCCTCACATGATGTGAGTTTGAGCCGTTTGCCTGGTCACTGTGGCTCCAAAGTGGAGTTATTTGAGTCATTATAGCCTTGTCTGTCGGCCTGAACCTGTTTGGTTATTCTCCTCTGACATCTCAAATCAAGTTTTTTCTGACTGCAGAGCTGCTACTGACTGTATGTCTGTCATATTTTCTACCATTCTGTGTCAACTGACTGTTGTGCTTAAAAATCCCAGGAGCATTTCCTGAATCCAACAATCTGGCACCAAGTTCAAAGACAGTGAGGTCATAGATTTGTATATTTCTGTAACATTAACTTAGTTGTTTCTTACAGCAAAAGCCAAGCCTTTCATATCGCAACATAGAATTTCCAATGAATAATTTTGCTAGCATCTGAATATCATAACAGATAATGTATAACACAATATGAACAGGAGCAAGCAGGAGTCATACATTATTCCCTGTATAGCAGTTCCATGTCAGTTGTCAGTCTTCATTTCTATTCAGTGGTATCATTCATTGGGGTTCTGAAGAATGGAGATGTGTGTGGACTGTCACAACCAACCTGTTTTCACTTAGTGCATCGTCTAACAGCAGCTATTTGCCCCAAAATCTATGTATCATAGCACCTAATATATATTCAGTTAAGTACCAAATATCGGGGGGGAGAGGACTGTCTATTTTCATTTTGATTTTCTGATCCAAAACAAAAAACACACGGGAAGTGAAATATTGTTCTTGCAAGTGACTGTTTATGGTGACCCTGTCTTCATCTGGAGTTGGCTGGGGTGAGCTCCAGCCTCCCTGAAGTCCAAATAAAGAATGAATAATAAAAATGAACTCGAATGAATAATAAAATAAAATTTAAAAAGTGTCAAAAATATTTGATGCAATTCTTCTCTGCAATCTTGAGGATATATCGGCAGTTGACTAAAGGTTTAAAATACAATTGTGGATGGCTAAAAAGGAGATGATCCCACTTTATACCCGGTCAAGTCAATAGTTGCTGATCAGTGTACTTTCCTGTTTGCCTGGTTAGATGCTGTGTTTAAAAAGTGTGTAAGATGGGGATCATAAAACACATACTACACACCCTTCATAAATATGGCCCCCATAATTTTTGTTTCCCTCAAGCATGCAGCTGCCTTTATGCCACATAAATCGCAGACTTAAGTCAAGGGTAGAATATGCTTTGAATGAAAACCTTGTAGCCACGTTTTCTTTTCTTGCTAATGCACATGGGAAAATAATGCCCTGAGTGCTGAACATCATTGGGGTATTACTGTAGGTGGTTAACAATAACGAAATATTTTCTTTAACCAGGCTTTGCATCCCAAGAAAAGTTTGTTCCATAATTGAATGTTTCTGCATGGTGAATCTTTAAACAAATGGACATGAACAAGGAACTTGATAAAGATTTAATCATTAGTGTTTTTTTGAGAGAGAAAGGGAGGGGTTTTAGGCACTGTCTGACTCTGCAGTATGTCCTATGTGAAAAAGGATTAATCTTAGAGGGTTGTTGACTCATCCTAATCATGCGGAGCACATAAACTCTATCTACATGTCCTTTTTTCCCTTATGTTCCCATGTTGATTTATGGGTAAAAAGGGTTTACAGACCAAGAGATCTAGGCAGGTGATAAAAAAAGAAAAGAATGAATTGACAATGAGGTTGGTGATGATAATTTTATAATTTAGGACAGACACCATCAAGGACGGTCTTAAGTTACGTGTAACTTACCTACCTATAACTGAATTCGCCAGACTCCTCCTCTGGCTAATGCAAGAACAAGGATCCAGTTCCTTACTGGAATGAGTACAGAAGGAGCAGGAGGAGGGGATGAGAGGAAATGGATATACACCGTACTCTCTTAAAGTATTGCAAAAGCAAGTCAATTTTTTTCTTTCTTTCTTTATTTATTTTTTGCTATTCATTAAAGACCTTAAATAATGCATAGAAATCAAAATCACATTCAATTTTCAACAACACAGTATTAATGTTTTAACTTAGGAGGAGCTCAGAAATCAGTATTTGGAGGAATAACCCTTTTAATTACAGCTTTCATACATCTTGGCATGCTCTCCACCAGTCTTTCTCTTGAGTGATTTTATGCCACTCCTGGCGCAAAAATTCAATCATCTCAGATTTGTTTGATGGCTTTTGACTATCCATCTTCCACTTGATCCCATTCCAGAGGTTTTCAGTAGGGTTCAGGTCTGGAGATTGGGCTGGCCATGATAGATTCTTGATGTTGTGGTCTGTAGTAAACTTCAACCTGGCTCTTTATTGCTTCTCATTGATGAAGTGCTTATTCTAGCTTTGTATGACTTCAGCCCTACCTGGAGGAGTCTGTTTTGAACTGGGCCTGTAGTGCTTTTAATCCCAGTTGCCATTAGTTACCAGTGGTTTTTAATGATGAAGAAATATTACCTTGATGGCAACATTTCTGTTGTTTCTCTAAAAATCCCAATACACACCTCCACATCAATGGTTCACTCACACATGAAACTCACCCTTGAACATGGACACTGATGTACCTTACTACTACTAGAGATTCTGTCTTTTGTACCTTTTGCTGATAATGCTCTTGATGATCATTTCCATCTTTGGCACAAAGAACTCAGTGTTCATTTTTTATGGGGAAAAAAATAAATGACTGGTTGCAGTGGCAAACTTTGTGAAGTGGCAACAATTTTCCAAAGTACTTCTGAGCTCATGTGACTATATTTGTCACAGTAGCATAACAGTTTTTACAAGCAGTGCTGCCTGAGGGCTCGAAGGTCGTGTATATATAAAAGTGATTTTTGACCTCACCATTTATGCATTGATATGTGTCTGAACTCTCTGAATCTTTTTTACTTTGGCATCCTTGGCACAAAGGGCTGAGCTATGACTCATCCCTCCTAAGCCTTTGGTCGATGCTACTTTTATACCCAAGCATGATACCCTATCTGCTACCAATTATTTTCAAACTGTTACTTGAATATTCAGTAAACTTTGAAATCACTTCTTTTTCTGCCCTGTCACACACACACACACATAGCATTCCTCACCGAGCAGTCTACATTGGCTGGCTCTGGACTTGCCACCTTCTCTTCCCAGTATGTGCGGTGGCTAGTACACCTGGAAAGTTTACATGGCTACTGCCCATTAACCTAAAAAAATCATGTTGAATTATGGATGCTACTTAAGTGCCACCATGAATTTGCCTCAGTTTGAGGCATTGACATTAGTTTAAGCTTTTTATTTTGTCCATTTGTTATATAAAATGATTCCCTGTTCATGTTAGCCTGGTTGTTTACTTTCTGTACGTAAACTGTCTGGATGTTTGAATTTTTTTTTAAGAAGCCTTGTCTCTTTGCTCTGTATATTCTGGTTTTTCTGTGGTTTAAGTTGTTTATTTCTGTTACGCCACTTCACAGCTGAGATGATGCAATTGCAGATAAAATTGTGGATTTAATAAGTCGCATCCAGACAGACCGAAACACAAAAACACAATCTTGAGTCAAATTCAATTGAGTTCAGTCAATCAGGTAAACAGATTGTCAGAATCAAAGCAGTAATCAAAAATGAAGTGGCAGGCAAGAGTCAAAACACTGAAGGCAAAAATTTAATTCAGAGGTTTGGTATGTACTGGTAATAGGACAAAGTAGTAATACTTCACACAGAACATGTGCAAACAGGTTCCTTATATAGTGAAGATGACCTAATATAGTGCAGAACGAGACCAAAAGTAGACAAAGAAACTGGGACCAGAACTGACATCGGTACAGGAAGAGAGCAAGGAGTGGGTACTGGAGCAGAGCAAGAATCAGGCAGAGGAGTATGCAGAGGTTGCATGTTTATATTCATAACAGAATCAATTTGCTTTGCAGAGATGTTTTGCAACAATTTTCTTTGCAAAAAGTGGTATACTAATAGAATTTATTCATTCATTCATTCATTCATTTTCTGAACCGCTTATTCCTAATTAGGGTCGCGGGGAGGCTGGCGCCCATC
>JAOUQZ010000017.1:10312795-10333367 GCA_028564935.1 Neosilurus hyrtlii
CAGACTTGGTGGTGCTCATTCTCATACCAGCTACTTCACACTTGGCTGCAAACCACCCCAGAGCCCACTGGAGATCATAATTCAGTCAAGTCAACAGGACCACATCATCCACATAAACCAATAATTCAGACCTATTCTTGTCGAACAGGACACCCTCCAGGCCCTGGATATGCCTACAAATTCCGAACATAAAGTTATGGACAGAATCAGTGATAAAGACCAGCCGTCTCTGGGAATGAATTTGACTTCTTGCCGGCAATGCAACTTCTCACTCTGGACATACAGAAACCGACTGGCCTAGAGCAACAGACCTAGCACCCCATACGCCATAAACATCTCCCAGGGGACACCTCGAAGATCACTGTCATATTCCTTATCCATGTCCACAAAGCACATGTAGACTGGTTGTGCAAACTTCCACGTACACTCCAGCAACCTTGTGAGGGTAAAGAGCTGGTTCAGAGTTCCAGGATGAAAACCACATTGTTCTTCCTGAGTCCAAGGTTTGACAGGCAGATTCTCTTTGAATCACCACTTTGCCCTGGTGGAAGGGTTTAAATGCCTGCGTGTTCCTAGAAGCTATATTGTAGGGGCAATTTGCCCCTGGTAGGGTCTCCCAAGGCAAATTCAGTCTGGGTGAGGGGCAAGGTCCCCCTGAAGGCCCAAACCGCTAAATCCAACTTGGGATCTTAGCTGACTCTAAACAAAGCCAGGGTACACCCTGAACAGCTCGCCAGTCCATCGCAGGGCTGACACACACACACAACTATTCACACTTATACCTACGGACAATTTGGAACAGCCAATTAGCCTAATGTGCATGTTTTTTGGATGGTGGGCATAAACTGGAGTAACCGGAGGAAACCCACTGCAGCACAGGCAGCACATGCAAACTCCACACAGAAATGCATGAGCCTGGTACGCAAACCCAGGACCTTCTTTCTGTGAGATGGACATGCTAACCACTACACCACTGTGCTGCCAGCTGTATCTTAAACTGACCTTTAAATAAATATATGTATGTAAGTATAAACTAATTCATTAGGTTTAAAACATTGGTTCACAAAACATTTTACCAGAGGTTTGAAAGCATATAGTTTAAAGGCCGCGACAGGGTGTTCAAAATTTTCGAGAATAACATCTACATAAGTATGCAGTGTGACTTCAGTCTGTTATGAGCATATGAACAGTGTTATTGACAGTGTAAATATACTATACAATGTCATCCGAATGAATACAGAATATCCATAGTCACCCATGTAAATACCCACTGTTAATAGAAGGCATACTCAGTAAGCTTCCCTGAGGCCTGTTTGCATTTCTCACTGGACTTATAAAACTGAAGGGGTAGCCTTATTCATGAACAAGCTGTCAAGAATTTAATGGTCAGTGAAAATTACAGCATAAGTGAATTTTGGTCTCCCAAAGTTCAAATGAACAATGACCTATTACTACAGGATGGCCACCCTTAGTGCCTTCCCTGCATGAAAGAGATTTCTGCTTATTCTAGCCACAGCTGGTAGAATACTCATAATAATGTGGCATTTTTTAAACCTACACACAGTAGAGAGTCTGCATAATGCAAGTAGTGTGAGCTATATTGAGATTCCCGGAGCAGTAATGAGGGCTGGTACATGGTGCGCTATGCCACCACTCATCTCAGTGCAGACTGCAGACGCCACAGTCACATTGTCATTTTCTGATTACCTCCCCCAGGAGCTCCTGTGGCCCTGCATTTGTTCTTCCAAAAAATGTGATGACAAAAGTCACCCCCAGCATGGAGCACATGCTCACATCATCTGTGCTTTAATTTGAGTCTCTATGGAAACTGGTACAAGTTAGCCATGACGCATGGTGATGTTGGTCTCGCCACCAGACATCATGAAGGCAGAAAGAGAACATTCTACACAGTGTGTGCTGCCTGCGGAATCTTCTGGAGAAAGTTGAGAAATATTTAGTTCCTTGGCTTCAATGTGATAAAAGAATATATATATATATATATTTGGGCAAAAAGCATTGTCCACATTTCAGAGATTTGCCTCATCAAAAGGGTTTATGAGTCAGAATCTGTGCACATGCTGCATAATTCTTCCTGATATCTGCAAGGTGCCACCTGTCGAAATCCTTATTAGCCCCTAAACCCACCAGGTGGCAGGTGTTCTGTCTGAAAGAAACATCGGCTGTCGTTTGAGTATGTGTGTGTGTGTGTGTGTGTGTGTGTGTGTGTGTGTGTGTGTGTGTGTGTGTGTGTATGTGAGTGCAATAGGGTGACTTGGGGGTGCTATATTGATTGAGCAGCTGCGGAGGCAGGGTAATGATGTGGCTGTGCTGGGTTCTCAGAACATCTGTCCAACGGAGGAAGCTCCTTCCTTCTTCCTCCTGCGCATCCAAAAAAATGAAAAAACACGTTGAATGCCTTTTCACTATTATTATTTAAGTTGTGTTTATTTCTCATGGGAACATTTAAATTACGTGATTATTTCACTTCTTTCAAACACCTACAAAATATCTGAATTTGTAATAATTATGCACAGAAAATCTGTTTGCACAAATCTGTTCACACTTGTTTTAACACGTGTTTTGTTTTTTTGCTTTTTTGGCTCAGGTAATCAGCCTTCACCCCTGGCTTCGGTAGAGACTTATAATCATGTGAAGAGAAGGTGGGAGGCTGTGGCTCCGATGCCCACCCCACGCTGCTCCTGTACTCCCCTACAGACCACGAACATGCTATTCCTAATCGGAGGTGTATCCCAGGGTCCCAGCAATGCAGTGGAGGCCCTCTGTCTACAAGAAACTGTCTGACACACCAACCTGTCCTCTCTTGCACCTATAACGGACTTGCTGGACTGCAGAAATAAGAGACATGCAGATAAAACACGCAGGGTCCTTCTCCACTTGAGTTCTCCTCCTACGCTCAGAACCAAGTTCAGTGCAGACAATCTACAGGAGTCTGGACAGCAACACGGATCTCTGGATGGACTAAAGACTACTAAGTCTAAGACAACAAGCAAAAAAAAAACATCTACGTACACACTGAACTATCCAGGCAAAAGTACAGCTGCCTTTGAAATGTACAGTGTTGTTTTGTTTTGTTTTTCACAATCAAAGCAGGGTACCTTTCTGGCTAAACTCAAAAGGAACTTAGGGCCATATCCACCACGCTGCCGCAGAGTTCACCTGCAGTAGCACGTTTAGCACTTTTTCTATTGCATTAGAGAAAAGACAGAGACAGAGTGGATCTTTGCAGGAGTGGAGGCGTACGTCTGTGTGTTTTTGTACCTTCACAGCCATGCATGTGTGAAATTCAGCACTATTATTCTTAGAGCGAGAAGAACATTCCAATAATGGTTAATAATCAATGCCTGCACTGTAGAATGTTGTGGTACAGTTTAAGGCAGTAATGGAGACAGAGTGGGTTAAGATTAGACAGCAATAGCATGTGCTTTCTAGGAAGTGTCAGAGCCCTGTGTCAGCTAAGAAATTTAAAAGTTAAAATCGCCACATTTAGCATATTTTTAGTATGCCCTTAATGAGCACGTGGAATCACAGCTTTTGGTTAGGGAATTCCAAGTAACATCTTTGAAGCAGTTTTCTATAAGTGAGCAGCATGATGTTGGTGCCATGCCATGCCTGGAGTTCATCTTAATAGAAAATAGATTCTGTTTTGTTGTTGTAGGTTTTGTTTTTGTTTTTTTTGTATTTTTTCATTTATGTGTTTACGCGTCTTACAATCCCGTCAGGTAATATGCATACATTTACTGTGGGACATAAACATAAACACAACCACGTGCATCGCGTTGTTACATTTGCTCGGTAAATACTTCACTGGTGCTTCTGTGTATCTCAGCATTGATTGATGGCAGAAGGCTAATGTTCAGGTATATATAATGTGCATAGAATAAGCAGGTTGAAATATTGGAGCCAAGGGTCACTGTTGATTGGCTGATGCAAAAATTGCACCTAATTATAATATAAAGACTATGGCTGACAGCAGAAATACACATGTTCTGGCCCTGAGTAGGTATTTGTATTTTAAAAGAAAACATTGACTAAAAAATACCTTGTCTGTTCTCCTTGGACTCTCGATTGCCACGGAATCTCCCAACTTGGAGATCGTGTGTTCGAAACGCAGCCATTTTTGTCGGGAGTCCATGGCAGCTAACTGGCTAAGCTCTCAGGCCAATTAAGGATGCATACACTCACTGCTGATCCCTTAAAGCAAATCATGGTCATTGGTGAGCTCATAAAAGGGAGCCTTCCCATTAGAATACCCCTAAATATAGCTCTATATCAATAGTTCAAAAATGCAGCTGGCAGCACCACATATCATGGAGGCACATGATTGCTTACGGCCCTCCCTGATGGGTGGCGGTGGCAAGATAGGGAGGTCGCATGATATTTGAATTGGAGGGGGGGGTCTACAAAATACCTGTATTCCAAATTGCTTATTACTGTACTAAAAAGTATGTTAAAATACTATTAGTGTGTTGTCCGTATCAGTATTTACTGTGGTGTGCTATATACCTTGGCATACTATTTAGTGCAGTATAATGTAGCTTGGGATGTAGCTGGCCACAGGGAAACCGTTCCCTTGGAATGTAAGCAGTGCTCAACCATTGAATTACAAAAGTATAGCCAATTACAGCTGATGAGAAGAAATCGGTAAGCTTTGTGTTATGTCCTGAAAGTTGCTTTTGTTTTCAGTTCTTTCTCATCCCTGCACTGATTCGCTAAGCTGAAGACTTAAGTCACAGAATGGACACTGATTAAAGGGATGACAAAAACTGCAGTTCACAGTCAGCCATCGGTGTGTTTAGCTTGATGTTTTATGACCCTGAGGCATTATATTACTCCAGGCTCTTCTCACAGCCCATCCTTACCTGATAATAAGACACCGACATGTGAACACAGCCATATTTAGACTGTCTCCAAGGTGTACTTCTGCCTCTTTGATGAAGGGTTAACTGTCTCAGAAGAATGCTGTGTGAATGACGAAGACATTCATTTACTTCCAGCATTCATGTGACACATGGCCTGTCAGCAAACGTGATGATCAAAGAACCATGCCCATATGGTCCATGAACACATGTACACACCCACTCACACCAAGTGCATCTTGTTTGTTTAGATTTACACGTCCCTAATGAGACAACTGTGATAGTTTGCAGCCTGTAGTCTTTTGCAGCATTTGATAGTCCACGATGGCACGTTCCACTGTGCCTGTGCAGAGACAGCAAGGATACACATGAGAATCCACATGTACATGGAAAAAGTGCTACTTCTACTTCGAGAAAAGGATGGGTTTCTCATCATCCTGATACACCATCACAAGCTCTACTGCACTACAAAGTCAAGTTGTGCGTGGCTTAAAAATTTTAATAGAGTTTCGGGGAGGGGGGATCAAATAAAAAATATGAGAGCCTCTGGACTCTTTTCAGACAGGGGATGAATACGTGCATTAATTAGATGGTGTTGAAAGAGATATACCTCTTTTTTATACGGCACTTATGGTAAACATGACCTCTCAGTGCAGCGTGTTCCAGTCCACTACTCTGAAAACATATAACACTTAGTTACAGCTTGAGTAGGAGCAATATGACTTTGTTTCAGGTTTTAGAAAGCCTAGTAATAGTGATGTACATGAAATAGGCAATTTTATTGTATTAGGTGATCTCATTGAGCTTGAATATATTGGTCCATTGAATTTATAACAAAGAACACAAGGTGTAAAGATCACCTTGATCTTGAGTAGCAGTGTTGCTGTGATTTTGATTATGGTTTCTTTGTTATACTTATTTCCCTGTGGTGAATCTCTAGTTCGAACCAGTGATTTGAAGTCAGCTTTCCCAGTACTTTGTGTTTGGTTGGTCTATATGTTGGTTTTGTTCATCTGCAATGTGAAAAGTTGTCATGGTTCACCTTTTTTTCTGAAGAGTTGTGGTGCTGGGTCTGTCCTTTTTTTTTTCTTTTTTCTATGTTGTTTTGACATTTGTATTTGGTATGTAAATGCAGGTTGTGCAAGGTGATGGGTACTTACATGACATTCTGGTACCACATTCCAGAGCACAGCTGAGTATGTACCTCCTATTCAGAAAACCTGCCAAAGAGGACCTTAATCAAAGAAAATACCACTATAAAAATAGTTATTTAGAGGATCTTTATTGTATAGTGTATAGTGAAAGGATGTGTAAAATGTGCATTTACAATCTCCCACAACAGAGCAGTTTTATATCTCCAAATCTGTGCCTGTCACAGGCTTTAAAAATGTTTACATCAGAAATGATGAAAGCTTAGATTACACAAAAGATACAGTACAAAAAAAAAACAGACACCAGTCCTTATTCATCAAAGTTGTTCAACTGATCATAAAACAAGAGTACACAAATTCCAACCACTAAATTCCTTTTTTCATCAGTTTGATATTTCTGTGTGAAATTCTTCTCTGCTCAGAGTGTATACATTTGAGAACAAAGTTCAATTATTGTTTAACAACCTGAAAAATGCTTAATTTGCATTTAAATTATTGTCAGTACAGTGCAGTACTGTGTCAAAGCAATAACAGTAAAAATATAATATTCATAATTTTAGTTGCTTGCATTGGCATCGTAGTGCACACAGCAGCACAATGCATAAAAACAGTGCACACGCAGACCTAGAGCTTCAGTTGATGGTCACATGAAGCATCAGAATGGTGATCGAAATGTGATTTCACTTATCATGACAGTGGCATGGGTGCACATGAAAAGTGGAGTTTGGTTTGAATATTTCGGCAATTTTCAAGCAGAACAGTTCATAGTTCTTACTCAGAACAATGCATAAAACATCTGCATCTAGCATCTGTATAGAACAGGAAATATATATTCACAGTGATACACATTGAGGCAGTGATTGGGTACTAGAGCGGCAGTCAAGAAGAGGAAACAGAACTGAACTAGGCAGTTTCTTCGAATCGAAAGCCCATTTTAACCTCAGCACCAACAACCATGCCAAAAGCAAAAGTCACTATTATCCTCATTATTATATTTTCGCATGAACATGAGCTGATACTCCTGGCCTGTAGCTGCATAACTTTATGAATTGTGCTTCTGCATATTGTTACATTGTTGATTGGATAATGCCATTAACAAGCATGGGTATAGGTCATCCAAATTAAAAAGGTCGGTGGGTGTAACCTATTACACATTACGGTTGAATAATTTTATTGAGGGCGGCATAGTGATGTAGTGGTTAGCACGTCCACCTCACAGCAAGAAGGTCCTGGGTTTGAGTTCCGGGCTAGGGAGTTTCTGTGTGGAGTTTGCATGTTCTCCCCGTGTTTTTGGGGATTTCCTCCAGGTATGCCGGTTTCCTCCCACAGTCCAAAGACATGCACACCGTGCCTTCACCGTATTGGCTGAGATAGGCTCCAGCCTCCAGACCCTAATAGGTTAAAGCTGTGAATGAATGCATGTTTTTTTTACATGCTTACACTTCCATATCTATACTTGTAGATACAAACTGTGTAAAAACTTGGCTTTACTAAATTTTAAGTTTTTACTTTGTGCAGACATTATATGCCATTTATGAGGATACCGGCAACAACCTAAAGAACACAGGAACCGTTACTGCAGCATTACTGGAAGATTTTCTTCTATCTGTATATAGCTCAACTCTAGCCATCTGAATGCTTTCCTACTATTGGCTTACTATCACTAGACCTGAATAACATTTTACACACCTGAGATTGATTCCTTAGCTGAGGTTGAGTTACACATCACACATCTGTAAGATTCAAATCAAAACTCTCTTCTTGTTTCTTTGCAACATTGATGAATAAGGGCAAATAGGTTTGTAGTGTTACGCTGCTTTCATTAGCGGGACTGTTAACCCTGCAGGTTAAACCTGCACACTCAGTTTCGTTGTTATATACCTACGAATAACAGAACATTTTTCTCAGAGATTTTTCTAATCCAAATTATAAATACGAATTAGCATTAATGGTATTAAAGTAGAAGTGCTAATGTCCCTACTCCATTATGGATCATATTTCCAACAGGTTCATAGTCTGACAATCAATCTGAAGCAATTTTAATTGAAACCATCGAAACTGGCATCAACTTTTTTTTTGCCAGAGTCATTAATTTGTATTTTAGTAAAAAAGCAACACCTATCCTTGGGCAGTTAATGACCACCACTGCAGCTGTGGCACATTTGAGAGGTTTAATTTATCACATTACGATTTATCTGAAGAAGCTATAATGGGCAGCTTCATGATGTCAGGAAATTTAGAATTTGAAAAGTAGCAAATTCACATGGTGGGGAAGTGGTCTAATGTTAGATATTCTTTGAATCTATTGTTGTGCATAACCTAATATAAGTTCATGAAGCTTGATGCTCAAAGTGGGATCAAGAAAAAAGAAAAAAAAAACTTGAATGTAACTATGACATGCAGCATTGTCCTAAAGTATTTAATTAAACCTATTTTCTTAATCATTCCTTATTAGACCACCTAACTAACCCCTCCACTTTCAAATGCATATCTTGTAAAAGTATATCATCCACAAACCTTCACTCCAACTGGCATAGTTGCTGACAGCGCTCTGGGATAACATGGGTTCATGCGTGTTTATGCCAGCGGCTCCAGTCCAGTAGTTCAGTGCCTATAATGTGAGATAGTGCCTATGACTCCTCTAATAAAAGATGACCACTGCTGTCCAATACTGTTTTACTGTGTGCCTCTGTTTTGCCTCATTTCTTTTCCCCTTTTCAGCTGAATGTGACAGTTGCTCTATCACTCTATCGCCGGCCATGAATACATCTGGCCAGCACGCTGAGAATTTAATGAATAGCTTGTGTTCAAATGTCACAACCATTCATTATAGATGAAGCCATCAGAACATCATCAAACGTTGCCACGGGATCTCGTAAGAGAGGCGCAAAGGATTTTCTGGCCTTGCTTCCTTGCCTGTTATTGCCTCAATTTAGGATTCCACATTCACCAGCCTGGCAGTAAAGGATCACGATACATATGACATGTTACAGATTATCTGGTTAACTGTGTGTAGAAGTATTTTTTATGCTGCCAGGTTTGTTTGTTTTTTTACACTGACCTTTTTGTTTAATTTTTTATTGTATTTCAGTTCAGTGTGTAGTACATTTACAAGGTTTACCACACTGTTTCTTCTTAATCATATTTCTACATTGCATATTCATTCATTTCTATTTAGATGTCACATTCTTTTTTTCATTCACAATATAAGCATTTTCACATAAAAAAAGAAAAAAAATAAGAAAAGGTACATATTATTTGTATTGCTATTTTATTTGGAGAAAAAATGCATATAAAAACAATTATATCATGAGAAAAAGAAAACTAGGATAAAAACAAGGATAGGACAAGGATTCTTAATCAAGGGCTTTTTTTCAGAATTCACTTTCTGCCATTTTAAATTCTTCATCATTTTTATTATTTAAGTTCTTTCAAACAACTATTAACTGAACACAGTTTTGCTGTAATTTTTTTGTAATCAGCACTTACAGTCACTCACAAGTCACTGCTGTCACTTTTTGTAAGAAGTCATAGCCATAAGCTCTAAAGTTTCTAAAGTACAAAGCAGTACTAAAGTTCTCCTCGTCGAACTTTTGAAACTTTAGAGCTTATGGCTATGACTTCTTACAAAAAGTGACAGCAGTGACTTGCGAGTGACTGTAAGTGCTGATTACAAAAAAATTACAGCAAAACTGTGTTCAGTTAATAGTTGTTTGAAAGAACTTAAATAATAAAAATGATGAAGAATTTAAAATGGCAGGAAGTGAATTCTGAAAAAAGCCCTTGATTAAGAATAGTAAACTGGTGAATACTGGTACTGCAGTGGTTGGGACGACAGTATTATAAGAGTGAATTGTCAAGAGCAGAGGTTATATAATTAAGAAGGCGGATTAGAGCAAACGTGGTAGAGCGATTTTTACAAAAACCAAATCAATTATTTAAAAGTATGGCATTAGGAAATGTCTGTTATACATTACTTTTGGACATTTTGGATATTGGACAGTAGATTGTGAAAACCATGGGGTCATCGGCTTTGAAAATTGGAATTGGATTACTTTAGCTATTTTAAGTGTAATACATATCTGTAAATAAAAAAGTGTATTACGTATCTGTAAATACACCAGTATTTAATGAAAGGTTGATCATTTTAGTTAGAGGTTAAGAAATGTGACCAAAAGAATGATTTATAATACGCAAGGATAAATCATAGTGGCCAACTGTTTTTCTTATGTTCATAGATTTATTAATTTCATTTAATGATGTGGCTGGTGCTAAAATTATTCATTCGGAATAAGCCTCTTAAAGAAAAAACCCATAAATGTGCTGATATTGTGTGCTTCTCTACCAGACTCTTACTTCTTCTGTTATTAGGGTCTGAGCTTTTAGGAACAGTAGCACTGTCCAAGTAAACAAGACCAGCTATTACATTTAGATCATCTTTTCTGCTTAGGCACTAATTCTCATTAGGCAGTAATAAGCTAGACCATTAGGGTTTATAAATTGTGTTAATCATAGGGAATGAAGTCTGGGGGCTTGAATTTTCTGTCTTTATCCAGATACTGTGTGTTTGTGTGAAATAGGAAAAAATGGTATTTTCCTATCTGCTGCCCTGGCAACTAGCCCTGACATTTTGAGAGATTTCATATCCTGAACAGAACATGCTGTCATTAGTTTTTGCCTTTATGGATTTCTCATTTCTGCCATGTCAGATTCTGCTTTGTAGTAATTTTGAGTAACTGGGCTGAAAAATAGAGGTCAACCTTCATATATAAGAATAAAACTATGACATACTTTTATTGATGGTTAATAATAATGTCAATAATGTTAAGAGGCAGGTTCCAATATACAGTATACTGCAGGCTACAGTTTTTATGCATATACGCTTATGCCTATTCAGTCCTACTTCCATATTAACTTGCATATAGTTACTGCGCTTTTAAAGACGTTGTCAAGGAGAACACACTGACCCAAACCTACCAACCAATAACACACTGTGCCACAAGTGACCCTATGAAGCACTGACATCTAGGGACTTTTTTGAATATTGCACCATGTGGAAAAATAATCTAGATTTATTTAAGCAAAAGGACTATCAGGGGAAATTAACCTGTTCCAAAAATAAAATAGAATAAAAAGCTTATTGAATTTGAAAAGACTATTTTTAAATCTTAATGTTGACTGCAGTTTAATCAATTACAATGAAGTATTAATTCTATTTATAAGTGATGTGTTGTTTATATATAGACTCCTCTTTCATCATAACAAACCCTAACATCTATTCAAATTCACTTATTATTTATTCACTGGCTTATTCTTTATCCATCGTGCAAACCTGATCACTCCTCCCTGTTTAAAACTCACTGAATTCTGCTCCTCTTTATACTAATGTAACACACTGAAAATTTTCATTACATCCAAATAACATTTTCACCATTTCAGGAAGGTGTCATATCAACTGCATATAATACAGCAAAAAAAGGGTTATTAGTGAAATTGTTGTCATTTTTTTAGCTGGGTTTCTGCAGTCTGCTTCTCTCTCTCTCTTTTCTGCCAGTGTGATGGGTGATAATCCAGTAAAGACCTTTCTTAATACCTTTGACTGACTTGACACTTCTAGGGTAAGAGAGCTTATCCTCATGAAATATACAGTCAGCATATTGGAATAGGGCCCTGACATTCACAGACCTCATGGTTCTTCCTCATAAACGCTGTAATAGTTTCTTGTGTGTGGTATGGCATACTTATTACTGGTCTCAATTGATTCTCTGATAGTTTCACAATTTAACACCAATGTAGCATTTTGTTTTATTTTATTTATTTATTTGTTTTATTTGCTGGATCAGAATCCTAGTAGGGTCGTGGAGAAACCGACACTGGGAGAAGGTGGAGTCCACCCTGAACAGCTTGCCAAACCATCACAGGGCCAGAACACACACAACCATTCTCACTTACGCTCACACTCACTCCTAGGGGCAATCTAGAACAGCCAATTAGCCTAACATCATGTCTTTGGACTGTAGAAGGAAACTGAAGCACCTGGAGGAAACCCACATGAGCAGAAGAAAAAAACCACACAAACTCCACACGGAAACGCCCAAGACTGGGACTCAAACCCAGGATCTTTTTGCTGTGAGTGGAATAATGGTACCTACACAATGACATATCAAAATAGACACCATAATTTATATATATATATATATAATTGCCAAGTTGATGGAGATCCCTCACTGCAGGATTCCAACTCAGTGGGAGTTTCTCTGCAACATCAGTTGCTTTACAGGGGGATTATTTTCAACAGTCCACTTGACCCTCCAAAAACACCTGTCAGAGAGCCCAGGTTGACCTGAGAGGGATGCTGTTGATTCGTTCCTTTGCTGGTGAATTGTACACTCACTCTGTTGACTGTGGCAAGAGGAATCCCAAGGTTTTGTGCAATCTGACGCTGGTTAAGTCCACCCTCAGACTGACCCACCATACATCCTCTTTGAAAATCAGAAAAAAACTCCTTTGCTCCTGTTGTTCATGGCATAGCTTGTGGCTGTAAACCCTTTATATACAATAATCTAATATTATTTTTATTATTATTATTATTATTATTATTATTATTATTATTATTATTATTAATACAAATGAGTTTCACAGATAAAAATCTGTAAACAGCGATATCTAGTTCCTGTTGATATTGCCCTGTTTTTGTTTATATACGTTGATGTTCTGCTCATTTTTCAGATAATTATAAAGAAATATCTGACCATGAGTTGTGTCTGAGCTGAAGCTAACATCAGTAAAAATGGTTAGGTATAAAATACTGCATTAGGCACATGTACTTATGTATTTGAGTACCCCAAATGTCCTCTGAGACCAGTTTGTTCTGAGTGCTCAATTGTGTTAAAGCTTCTCTTGATCGCCCTCTGAACTAATTGAGTGAGGCATGATGATATGAATAATCCCTGTTGTCATGTGATCCAAAACAATCCTTGTACTTGATCCCAAATCAGTATGGTATAAGCACGAGGTCAAAGGAACTCCTACGGCTTTTGTCTATGTTACACTCTTTTCAAAATATATTATTAATCATATGTGTGTTTTCCAAAGAGATACAAGACAGAAATCTGGATTAACATTGTGCAGGATTTTTTGATTAGGAAGAGCTGAAATGTAAAAATGAATATTTTTGGTTGAGAAGCTGAATAAGAGCTTTTCAAACCTGTTTTCACAATGGGTCAGCGACTCAGCGAGGAGACGGACGATAAGGAAATTGATGTTGCTGAACTGCAGGAGTGGTATAAAAAGTTTGTGGTGGAGTGCCCAAGTGGAACCCTTTTCAAACATGAGTTCAAGAGCTTCTTTGGCGTAACAGACAACCAAGAAGCTGCTGACTACATCGAGAACATGTTCCGTGCTTTTGATAAAAATGGGGTGAGTAGTCATGCAGTAATTCTTCTGCAGCGATACTGATTTATTGTTGGCTCTTCGTAGCCTTCCAAGGTTTCATTTTAGTATTATTTTCTATCAGCATGTCACATAATTCATGTTTTTCTGTTTCTCACAGGACAACACTATTGATTTTCTGGAATATGTTGCAGCCTTGAACTTGGTATTGCGAGGCAAGCTGGAGCATAAACTAAAATGGACTTTTAAAATGTATGATAAAGATGGGAGTGGTTGCATTGACAAGACAGAGCTGAAGGAGATTGTGGAGGTAATCAACTCCAACCTCTTGATCATTATTTATTCAGACTGAGTCAGGTCCAGGCATGGCCTTCACTTTTAAAAACCTATATGTTCAATAAATATGGTTAAATATTGAGGAACATGTAATATCATTAAATATTAAGAGTAGCAAAAGCTGAAATTCAGTTTGACCTCAGAAATGCCCTTTTTATCACTCATTGTTTATTAGGGTAAAAATACAATCAAGCAAACATTATATATTCAATAGAGATTATTATTACAAACCAAATAACCAATGAGATCAATTTGTTACATATTATGTTTTTAATATCTGTGAAAATTATTATTAGGCAATCCTTACTGCTCTGAAGCTACTTCACTTTATAATATTGAGCCTGATGTTTTTAGTCAATCTATCGAATGAAGAAGGCCTGCCATGGAGAGCTGGATGAGGAGTGCAATCTACTCACCCCAGACCAGGTGGTGGACCGCATATTTGAGCTGGTGGACGAGAATGGAGATGGTTAGATACTTTTATATCTAAATATTGTATTTATTTATTTATTTAATGATTTATTGCACAATCATTTATAAGGCAGTATATAAGAATTACACCACTAATTTAAAATATAAGCACAAAAAAACAGGAATATTAAGCCTGCTATACAGAAAATTTAGCAACAACTTCGTAAAGATCAGCTTTTGATAGAAGACATTGTCAGACATTCAACCAATTGTCAAATGATGTTTGTATTGCAATTTTTTCCTTCTAGTTTTAGGTATATTCCTGTACCACAAATGTACTGGCCAACTTTTCGCAGTAAATTTGTTTTCAATGAATGAGGACTAAATGCCTGCTGAGAGGGAAAGGCTATGATGTCTGATTTGTCACTGCATAAAATCAATGGGATTACATTTACATTAATGGCATCTGGCGGACACTCTTACAATTATCATTTTTATACATACACAGCTATTCAATTGAGGGTTAAGGGCCTTGCTAAAGGGCCCAACATTGGTGGTACTGTGGATTGAAACCCCCATACTTTGGATCAGTAACCCATTGCCTCATACACTGAGCCACCACTTCCCATCAAGATGAAAAGCTAAATTTGCCAACTGTGAATTATGACTCTAAAATCCATTTATCTTTAAATATGCAGAGCTGTTTAAACCTACTAGGGGGGGGGGCTCATCCAACTCTGGACGAAGTCATGGTACACCCTGGTCAGCTCGCCTATTCATTGCAGGGCCAACACACACACACACACACATCCATTTACATTCACACTTTACATTAGCCTCATGTGCAAGTCTTTGGAATGTGGGAGGAAATCGGAGTACCTGGAGGAAAACCCACGCAAGCATGGGGAGAACATGCAAACTCACTGAACCCAGGAATTGAACCCAGCACCTTATTGCTGTGAGTCGGACATCACCGCCCTGAAATGAACACATTTAATTAAAGAATGTACTGTTCTAAATCTATATTTGAAAATATATTAGACAACATAGGCATAGAATTGTAGGTAATAAATACCATTGAATCAGAACACACCATACCTAATAAAAAAGGATAAAGAATCAAACTCAGCTCCTAGAACACTCTCTGAATATCTGTTTATTATAGAAAGGGAAAGCTGGTCCATGTGAATATATTACTGTGCATGCAAGATTTAATGGCTACACTAAATTGCTTATATAAATCTGTAGTGTGTCCACACTATTTTAAGGAGTGATGTTGAGTTTGCTCTCTCTTTACACAGGGGAGCTGTCATTGGACGAGTTTATCGATGGTGCACGGCGTGACAAGTGGGTCATGAAGATGCTGCAGATGGATGTGAACCCTGGAGAGTGGATCAATGAGCAGCGGAGGAGGAGCGCCAATTTCTGAAGCGGAAAATCCACAATCCAAATGCTTCCTCAGCCAAGATTTCAGAGTCTGGTCGCTCTACAGTATATGATCTACCATAAACACTATTCATTCTGTGAATAAAGACTGTGCAGCAAGGCAGCGTTTCCCAATGCAAAAGACGACCTTTTAAAAGGCACCGAGATACTCGGCAAAGGAAATGCCAAACGTTTAGGTCGTTTTGTTGTTGTTGTTGTTATTTTTGCTCTGCATTTCTGTTCATCTGTAATACTACAAATGTAACATCATGTATATAATACATTCTACTTGGCTTGGGTTGAGGATGGCCATCAATGCAACCCAAATGAGGCATATTTACATTTAAGTAGATATTATTCTATTATATGTTTTGGAGCAAATCTTCCAAGTGGACATGTTTAGAGATATTAATAAGGTGTGGACTTACACAGATATGAGGCTATTTTTGTGAATGTAAAAGCAGAAAAATTACAACCATGGTCCATTTCATAGTATTATTGATACAATCACAGAATCTTTGACAGAATTTTCACAAGATGGCAGACTTGTGAGTTGTGTTCACACAAAGACATTTATTGTTCAGGAAAGATTAAAATACTTTTGTTTTCTACATATTTCTTGTTTGTTTCTATTACTACATGTTTCTACTCGGTTTCAGTAAATGTGACAAATGATTTCCCACTGCACTACAGAATTACAGAAAAGGATACTAATTAATTGCCCCAAAGTGAGAAATAGAATTTTTGAATTGAATTGAATAACCATAGCACTATATATATTAACCAAAGCTGAGTTGTGGAGGGCAAAAACGTAACATTTAAAATAAACTCCCTGAAATTGAGTACCTACGGTATGTTCTCACTGAAAATGAACACTTACTCATTCGCCGAACCGCTTCATCCCATTAGGGTTTCATAGAACAGGAGCCTGCCTCAACAGCAAATAGGCGAAGGTGTGGTACACCCTGAACACCTTGCCAGACCATTGCATTTACATTTATGGCATCCGGCAGACAACCTCATCCAGAATAACGTACTTTACCTCCTTTTTTTTTTTTTTTTAATACAACTGAGCAATTGAGGCTCAAGGAGCCAACAGTGGCAGACCCAGAGCCTTAACCACTGAGCTACCACTGCCATTGGAGGGCCAAAACACACCACCATACACACTCACACTCAGGGGTAATTTGAAACAGACAAGAAGTCTAATATGCATATCTTTGGAACACCTAATTAGTTGACTGTGCATGTCTTTGGACTGTGGGAGGAAATCGAAGTACCCAGAGAAAACTTACGCAAACACGGGGAGAATATGCAAACTCCCCACAGAAACGCCTATACCTGGGACTCAAACTCATGACCTCCTTGTTGTGAGGTCGGCATGTTAACCATTATGCCACCCTGAAAACGAACACAATTATTAAAAAATGTCCAGGTGATAAATTCAAAATCATTACTAAGGAGGCAGCCCATAATAAAACCAGTAGAGTTTCACTGCCTTAAAATCAGCCCTTAAATAAAAACTGTGGCAAGGCACTCATCCTACCTGCTACTTTCCATGCTAAATTACGTGTATGTTTGGGTGAAAAGGATTTTTTTTACCCACCTAAGGAAATTGAACATTAATAGTAAAAGTAGCCTTAATAAGGCATGGCAGCACAGATATACAACCATTCACACTCACATTCATGAGTATGGGAAATTCAGAATATCCAAAAAGCTTAATATGCAGGTCTTTGGACTTTGATTGGAAACTGAAACTCCCAGAGGAAACCCATGCAAGCATGAGGAGAATATGCAAACTCCACACAGAAACGCCCTCGCCAGGCACTGGGCTCAATCCCTGGAGCTTTTCCTGTCAGGTGGACTTGCTAATCACTACAGCACTGTGCTAATACAGCACTTTGCCGCCTCTTATGGTAATGTGGAATTTATATTTTAACATCATTTTCCATAATTCATTCCATGGTAAGAGTTAATGATAAAAATTAAATTATGTTCACTGTTCATACAAGCTCACTGCACACATAGCTATTAAATTAAATTAAATTCATTCTGGAGGAATGAAGGGGTTAAGTAGCTCTGACTGTAGCTCCAGCTGGTTACAAATTTACAAGGTCGTGTCATCACTGTTTGAAACCAGGGCGCTGTCTCTACACAACAGGTGAACAACACAGGTGAAGTATACAGATTGTCAAGGTGTTTAAGTACATTTAATCATCATCAATAATATTTCTGAACTTGTAAATGTTACAGCTGTATATCACATATTGCAATTATCATATCTCATATCATAACCTTCCTAAGCCTGAATAGCCCTGATTGGAGACATTGGTAATAATGGTACATTTAATATTAGTTGTTGAGGCATCACATTCACACCCATATGTTGTAAATCTAAATGGACTATCACATAACTGAATTGGTGCAAAAGTGGCAGCCATTACTATGCCTGGAAAGAAACACTGCACACCCATTGATTTACATTACGAGTAAAGTAAATCATTGCTATTACTTTATATGGAAAATTTTCTTTTCATATGCATGCCTTGTGTTGTCTGAGGGAGGCCCTTTTTAAGCACACTATAAAAATCACCTGTCTATGCCTAATTGCTTAAAATATTAAGTCCAGAATATTTTTATATCAATTTCCAATAGTTGCAGTTTTACAAGTGACCCAACATAATTACTATTTAATAAGAAAACGCAATAAACTATTTATTAATTCATTAATTTTCCAAGCCGCTTAATCCTAATTAGGGTTGCGGGGACGCTGGTGCCCATCTCAGCCAACTCTGGGCGAGGGCGGGGTACACCCTGGACATCTCGCTAGGCCATCGCAAGGCCAACACTCACACAACCATTCACACTCACACCTAGGGGCGACTTGGAACAGCCAATTAGTCTACTGTGCTTGTTTTTGGACTGCGGGAGGAAACCGGAAACATGCAACCTCCACACAGAAACGCCTGAGCTGGGAATCGAAGACAGGCCTCTTGCGGTGAGGCGGATGTGCTAACTACTACGCCACCGTGCAAACATTCTTATTTAAAAAGAAGAAGAAGCTCAATCTGCCACCCTGTGGGTAAGAATTTCCCCTTGGAGTCAGCATGCTGGCAAGTGTTTCATTTGTAGTCAATAATCTCATAATCATAACAAAATATCTCATCCATAAAGCCCACTATTCCAAATCACACCCATTGTGGAACAGTCAGAAATTATATATATGAAAAATATTGAAAACACCCAAGCCTGAAAAAATCACTATAATTCTTGCCCTTGTCTCTTAATTTGACTTTTGCTTTTTTTTTTTTTTTTTTTTTTTTAATAATAATAATACATTTATTAATTTTCTGAACTGCATAATCCTAATTAGGGTCGCAGGAGGCTGGCTCAGCTCAACCGACTCTGAGCAAGGGCAGCGTACACCCTGGACAGCTAACCAGGCCACCGCAGGGCAACCTTTCAATAATCACTGTTTATATAATAACACTAATTTATATAATAGAGAGATGGTGCTTAATTTATCATTGATGTGTCTGCACTTTATTTTATGTTTATTTAACAGTTTATGTTGCAGTGCATTAAATAATAAAATAAATAAAAGTCAGCATGCTGGGATTGACCTATAGGGAAGTTATGCCTGTTAATACTACAAAAGAAAAGCTTCCCTGACACAGATAGATATAATATCCTTCCACAACACAAATATTCTCTACTCCTGGGGCCTCATGTACAAAGACTTGCGTGGAATTCTTACTGAAAAATGGCGTACGCCTAAATCCAGAAAACGTCGTACGCACAAAAAAAATTCAGATGTATGAATTTGTGCGAACGCATGAATCCAGGCACATTTACTTTGAACATCCGAATCAACGTGGAATTGAGCGCACATGTAGGAGTGTCCGACCCCGCCCTGTCCACGCCCACATTTAAATATGCAAATCATATGTAAATGAACCATTCACGGAAGTAAATATCAGACACAAATATCAGTGACTCAATAAATGCACTGGTGAATGGTGGAAATCACCATCGCACACAGTGCAGCCTGTAGATCCCAACCATGCTGTTACTCAGGGTGTAGGAATCGTGTTTTAATTGTGTGTGTTATTCAACAAATGCAGCTCACTTCCTGATGATGTCAGTTCTTTGCAAATCATCACAAACGAGGAGGCGCTTACTCCCCTTCGTGCCCGCTGATTGGATGTTCGCGCTTCCGCATTCACCTACTGTGGAGCTTGATTAGACGAGCTGAGGGCGAGTTAGCTAAATGCTAGCGAGTTTCTAGCTGTAATCGGAAAGGCAGAATTAAAGTTTTTTTATAGATAATTCTTATATTTGGTGATATCTATTCTAGAGTTCAGTCGAGGTTAGACACTCTTATATGCACAGGTTTGAGTGTTGTGTGTTAGTGAGTCTGGAACTATAGAGTTGTGTTTGATGACCTAGCATGGAAAAGAAGCTTCATTATGTGAAAGGAGATTTGTTTTCCTGTCCCAGGACCGACTCACTGGCTCACTGCATCAGCATGGACTGTAAGATGGGAGCAGGCATTGCTGTAATCTTTAAAAAGGAGTTTAAAGGAGTCGATGAACTCCTGGAACAAAGTGAGTGTCAAAGTAAGTGCATCTGGTTTAAATTTATCAGAACTGATTCCTAATCTTCTCTGTTTTCCCACAGAGAAGCAACCAGGAGAGTGTGCGGTGCTTAAGAGAGATGATCGATTTGTATACTACCTGGTGAGATGATTGTCAGGGCTGAATCATCACTGTTGGTTGTTCATTCATTCCTTCATCTTCTGAACCACTTATTCCTGCCCATCTCAGCCGACTCTGGGCGAGGGCGGGGTACACCCTGTACAGCTCGCCAGGCCATCACAGGGCCATCAGTCACACACCATTCACACTCACACCTAGGGGTGATTTGGAACAGCCTACCGTGCATGTTTTTGGACTGTGGGAGGAAACCGGAGTACCC
>JAOUQZ010000017.1:10361427-10375882 GCA_028564935.1 Neosilurus hyrtlii
AGCACAGGGAGAACATGCAAACTCCACACAGAAACGCCAGAGCTGGGAATCGAACCCAGGACCTTCTTGCTGTGAGGTGGACATGCTAACCACTGCGCCGGTGAACATGAACATGAACATAAACATCATTTATGGAATTGATGCTTTGCTAGGTGCATCGCTGTCACTACTTTTTTCATGTATGTTTTTTTCAGAGCAGATAATTTCACCGTTTGCATGGAAACACTGACTGCTTGTCTATGGGGACCTTTCAGTCTGTGGATTGTTGTGGCCTTCTTGAACAATCATTCCTACAGATTTGTTCTGCAGCTTATTGTATCGCTAGGTGAGATGTTTTCTTTTTTCATTTCACTCAATAACTCACTCATTTGCCCACCCACTTAATACTTATCTGGTTGTGGGGAGGCTGAAACCTATCTCAGCCAACAACACCCAGGGGCAATTTGTTCATGTATTTGGGCTGTGGGATGAAACTGGCAGACCTGGAGGAAATCAATGCAGGCACAAGGAGCACATACAGTATAAATTTCTTACAAGTGGGACTTGATCCCAGGACCTTCTTGCTGTGAGGCAGATGTACTAACCACTACACCACCGTGCTGCCCTCCGATTCATTTATATGTTATTGTATGCATTTACTGTACATCAGCAGGTAATTTTTTAAAGCTGAGGTTGGTCATTTTTGGTAAAATTTGAAATTAGTATTTCTTCTGGGCTCCAGCTAAACCCTCTCCTGCCCTCTCAGATCCCTTTAAAGCCACACCCTCCTCCGCTCTGCTCTGACTGCTGGTTCATGCGTGGTCTTTATTTTTATTGTTTTTTTTTCTCATCTTTTTCAGATTTCATAAGTTATTGATTGCTTTCGGGGTGTAAAGACCATTTCAACTGATATAACATTGGTATACAGCTAAAAAGTCACCAATCCCAGCTTTAAGTTAGTTGTGTTTCATTAGAAGTTTTAATCACCCAGAGAAAGTGAATCTATGTTAGAATCTAAGGACACTTAAAAGATTAAAATGTCTAAAACACAGTAAATTTCCTCTTTTTTCCCTCTTAATTATTAAGAATACATGAAGCATCTGTAGCACATGGCCCAAAGGATGTGATAGCGATGAACAAATGATGATGATGATGATGATGATGGTTTGTAATACTTCAATCAATTCAAATCACAATTTTCGAAATGTTGAATCTGCCGTTGCACAGATCATGAAAGAAACAGAAAAAAGCACCACAGGGTCAAAAAATGGATTAATTCCCAACACATTTGTAAGACGAAGAACTGATATTTGAACATCATACTTCGTATGCAAGCATGATATGATAAGCAGATAAGTTGTCTTTTGAAGAGGGTGTAATGACCTTGCATATCTGTTTAAGACCTTAGGACTGTACAATCATAATAGACTAATTTAGATAGCAGACACAAAGCAAAACCCCAGTGTTGTGTAACCTTAAAATGCTGCATACATCCAATGAGCTTTGTACGATTCCGCTTAACAACTGAGATATCTCTGCGATGGACCGTGTGACACGTAAATGACTGTACACTAGTCGAGTTAATACCACTGAGTGGTCCAGTGTCTCCGCTTCAGTTTTAGTGCCACTTCTGCAATCAACCCTTTTCAATCACACATTGTCCTCCACAGCCATGAGCACTGGCTACATCAACAATTCTCCAAAAAAAATCCCATTTTCGAGAAACTGCAAGTGAAATGTTCAATGTTATTTATTTATAGACTTAGTACATAAGGTTACTATATTATAGGTTATTGCTGTGAACATGACATCTCAAGAATGAATGTCAAAGTCACTAAGGCCTTATGTGTGCTATTCTTGTGAATGCAATATCTTAAGAATACTTTCAGAAATTTTCTTTGTATCTTTTTTTTTTGTTTCTTTATCTTTATTTGTTTCTTTATACTTTGTATAAAATGCCACGCCAACTCTAGGGGACGTCTGGGATGAGGAATGTCTGGACCTCACTGCTTATTCTGCTGCCCCCGCGACCCAACCCCAGAGCAAGCGAAAGAGCATGATGATGATGATTCTAACAATAGAATGAACTGATTGCATTTTTAAGGTCAAAGGTCAAGGCCACTGTGACCTTATGTATACCACTGTTGTGAATGCAACATCTTGAGAACACAGGGATTTGACACAAATGTTCACATTGAGCTAAGGATAAACTCTTTAGATTTTTTTTAAGGTCAAAGGACAAGGTCACTGGGGCCTCATTAAGGGCATTCTTGTGAACGTGATACCTCGAGAACGCTTACATGCAACAATTTGACCAGTATATACTTGACTATCTCTGAAATGAAAGGCTTAATCAAGACTTCTTTCAATCATACTACTGGCCCAACCCCAGCACTGCTGTTTGACCCCACAGTAGACATTTTACTGCACAGAGGCATATGACCACCAGGTGGTAGTTCTAGTGAATGTTGAGTGAGATACTTTATATGAGCCCATGATTAACAGTGATCGTCTCTGTCCATAGGCCAGCTGTATGGAGCAGTGCTCTACTTCTTCACCGAACACAGAGATGGGTATATGCACAGCGAGTATGGGCACCCTATTTATTTTTGGTTTTACTTTTTCTTCATGAACTTCCTGTGGATTGTGATCCCTTTCATTCTTATTATGGACTCATGGTTCCAGTTGAGTGGCACCCAGGCTTTGGCAGATAAAACAGTTCACAAACAAAAGATGAAATAAATAGACAAGAAAGATTTGAACACAGAATAAATTAAGAGTGCAATGCTGTAGGAGACATTTGTATGTAACTGTATTTTTTGTGGTTATTTTTATTATACATTTATAGGGTGACCTAATAAAACCTCCCACACTTCAAGGATAAACGAGGGGGGAAAATTGTCAAAGATAATCAGATTATTGTTTGCATGCATGAGGTCTTTGTGGAAGATTTTCTTTACCGTTTCCCAGGAAATCCCTACAGCGAAAACATGCTTACACGTCGAGCATATCAGACACTGCACAACAGATCACCTCAGTGCTTCAATATTCTCAGGCATACGAGCACTCCAGAGACGACCAGATGGTTTTCCAAGCTGAGCCGGTTGCTCTGAAATTCTCATCCCACTGCAAGATGGTTTTCCGACCTGGAACTTTTTGCTTCTGTGTAATACTGAAACAACTTCGAAAATCGTTCTGTGAGGCGATTACAGAGCGGTTGTTTGTGAAGAATGCTTCGACAGTGAACTCATGGTGTGCTCCCAATCACACCATATTGACGACAGGACAGTTGAGGATGGAAAACCACAGTGTCTCCTCTCCTGCCTCACTAAGTGTCATCGGTGCAAATGATGATGAATAAAAACTACATTTAATGAAATTTCATGTGTGCAAATAATAATCTTTAACCTTTTTTTTTTTTAATTATTATTTACCTTTGGCCCTGTGATGGCCCGGTGAGCTGTCCAGGATGTTCTTCACCCTCGATCAGAGTCGGCCGAGATGGGTGCCAGACTCGCCACGACCCTTATTAGGATTCATTTACCTTTGAAATGTGGGAGTTTTTTTTGGGGGTCACACTGTATATGTAGTTATACACAACAACACAACGAGTTCAATCATGTTTTTCTTTAATTAAATAAAATCTAAATTTGATTTAACCTGCATGGAGTACTGTTTTAAAGGGTCCTTTAAAAAAATGACCATTGGTGGTCAAAAAAATTTTCTCTATAACTATTTATAGTGTCATTATTATTTTTTTTTATTTATTATTTCTATTATTATTATTATTATTATTATTATTATTATTATTATTATTATTTTTAGTATTATTATTAATATTATTAATATTATTTTTATTATTATTATTTTATTATTATTATTATTAGTTACATAATAAAGGGTCTCAGTGTAAATGTTTTAGCTTAATCATGTAGTTTATCAAGTTTAAAATCACAGTATTTTTTCACCTACATTTTTACAAGGGAAACATTATCAGTGCTTACAGTCCCTCTCAGGACCGCTGGTGCTCTCACTGACTACAGAAACACCCCAAGCACTGACAGGCTGCTGCTCCGCCGTTAATCATGTAGCTTAGCAGGAATTATTCAAATACATCAAAGGGAAACAGAGGTACTTATTGCTCTGCTTGGTTTAGATCCGGTAATAAATTATAAAAAATCTCTGGTGGTAGACTGGTATGCGCCGCCGAAATAGCTCAGTTGGGAGAGCGTTAGACTGAAGATCTAAAGGTCCCTGGTTCGATCCCGGGTTTCGGCATTTTGAAACATTTAATGTAAAGCTTCAAGAAACGAATTGTATATGTGTGTGTGTGTATATATATATATAATTTTTTATTTTGCGTGACTACACACAAATACAGTAAAGTGTACATGTTCTTAAAAGAGTTTTTGTCAGCTCCACCTGTGCCTAAAGGTTTTGAGCCAGTAAGCATAATAATTCCTATTATTTTTTTGTCATCACTATTATTATTATTCCGCTCCAGGAAAGTAGTTTTCAAGTTCTTTTTTACAGCATTTGGCAGACACTCTTATCCAGAACAACTTAAATCAGTTTTTTTTATACTGAGCAATTGAGGGTTAAGGGCCTTGCTCAAGGGCCCAGCACTGGTGATAGTGGGGATTGAACCACTGACCTTCTGATCAGTAACCCATCGCCTTAACCATTAAGTCACTGCTGGTCTAGTTCAGTTCAGTTGTGTATCAGTATTTGGCATTCATTGCTTTTCTTGTTCATCTAATACTTTGGGTTTGAAAGATACTAAAGTTCAGCTGAAACATTCGGCACTGATAAGTATCCTGTTAAAACTGTAAGGTTACAGTTGAATATTTAATACTATTTTAAGTGGTAAAGGTGTTGCTTCATTATTAATTTAGTAAATGAATGTGTTGGTGATATCAGTAAGCATATGAGTATATCATATACAAAAGTTATTTAATTTATCAATCACAGGATACACTTTTCCCCACTTTTTGTACACATGCTCGATATGCTGTGTCCACATGGCAATAGACAGTTCAGAGCAAGGATTGGGCCGTACAGCCATCTTCGCACCCACACCAACCAGTGATAGAATTCATGGTCGTCTTCGGCAGCGAAGTACAAACAACAACAACATATGCTCAAATCAGTAATAATAATGATAATATTTACTACAGTGAAATGGTCGCATGCGAAAACAATAGATGATGTTTAATGATAAGGTTGGGTGTATGGTGAGATAAGCATCGATGTAATGTTTTGAGACTGACACCCATTATAGACCTCATACAGGTACGTCACACAATAACATCACCCTTGCTTATTATCGGTCCAGCTCAAGGCAGCACTGGTCCTTAATGCAGCACAGATTCTCTAACGCAATATGTATCAAAGATCACCACTGCACAAATACAGATGTTCTTCCTAGGGTGGTATTTCAGACACTGTTTGAGAGCATTTGTTGCTGGATTCAAATGGCCAGGCATGTAGTATAGTATATAGTAATAGTATACTTTATTTATATCTAGCCTGTTTGTGCACTAGCCTTCAGTTTGCATGTAACCTGTTTTTCTCCCACTTCTTCTCTACCTTAGGTTAAACTTTTATTATCCTTCCTTTATTTACTTCTCTGTTAGTTGTGTTTGCTATTAAAATACTGTTCTGGATCTGCATCTCTCACTCTCTCTCTCGCTCGCTCATTCAAATTACACCACACACTTTGGTCCCGCAATGGATTTGCTAGCTGTTTAGGGTGTACTCCCCAGAGTTGGCTGAGCTAAGCTTCAGCCTCCCCACCACCATTCAATACAAAAAACCATCAACGTTGACTTGAACGTGTTCAAAAGAAGTTTCACAGAAATGCTTTGCAAAATAAATGCTCATTAAAATAAATATTATTCACCAGTGTATAGTTTTAATGTCGATATTACAAGATGTAAGAATCATGCATAGAAAAAATTCAAGAATTTGGACTTATAAGATGATGTGTTTTACTTAAGCAGTTAGGGCAGTACAGTAATTCACTATCCATACAGCTAATTCAGTGTTTTCCATAGAATGACAGAATATAATGTATGAATCCTAGGCTTGAATTGCTAGAAATGTTCTTTGCTGCTACTCTTTGATTCATTCGTAACACTTAATATTTGTAGAAGTCCATATGGGAGACATGTTTACAAATTTTGCTGGCATGGGCCGTATCCAGTATAGATATGATGTACATTTGGATCAAGTACGCCATAAGATCAACTATACCGTGCCACAGTGGATCTGGGCCATATTTAAGCCAAATCACCACTTTAAAAAAAATATAAATATCCTCATCTGGTTTGCAGCCGGCCCAATGCTGGTCCAGATCATAAAAAAAACAAATCCATACCGGTATTGACCTGTTGTGCCAAAGTACACCAGCCCAGCTCCACTGTGCGAATCTGACCCAGAACTTATGATGAATTCGGGCCAGATCTGGACCAAATAAGTTTTGCTACCTAGGAGTAGTTTAAACACGAACATTGTTACATGTTTATTACATTTATTGGCATTTGTTCAACATACAATTAGTAGACAGAAGAACATTCCTCGTTAAGTTTACCGTAACCATATGAGCTCCATAGAATCTTGTTTATTGTTACCGTGTTTAATTTTTTTATATGATACACTTAAGAATGCACTGTTGACCATTAACGCATTTTCATTTGTCCAATTTTTGCAGACACTGGTTTACATGCAAGTGATTAAGCAAACATTTTGCTTAGTCTTTTCCCAAGTTTATTGTCAAACTCTTTTTCTTTAGCATTTACTTGTTTCAAGGCATTTTGGGCAGAGGCAGAACCTGGCTGGAGCTCTAGGACTTTGCCAAAAGCTTGACGTGCTTCGGCAAACTCTTCCAACTGCAGACAGGCTTGCCCAAGGCGATACCAGGCTTTGACGTTCACTGGATCCAGTGCAGTGGCTTTGCAGCTGCTGTCCTTGGCTTTTGCTGGCTGGCCAAGCCTGAGCTGACACAGGGAAAGATTACTATGGAGTTCTGCTTTCATAGTCCTATACTCTTCTTCAGTTGGGATATGGCCACTTTTTGCTTCTGTCTTGCCATTCACCATTTGGGTTTCTAACGTACTTTCATCATCACAGGCTCTGCATCCATCAACCGTTTGAACCTCATCTTTTCTTCGGGTATACCCCTTTAAAGTGATGAGCATCTTAACAGCACAGCAGTAGGAATGCATTGCTCCCCAAATGTCTCCCTTGATGAAACGCTGACTGCCCCGCTGTTTATGAAACCGCACCCAGGTCCACTTCTCTACAGGAAGCATCTGCCAGGACTCCGTCCCTGGAGTGAACGAGTGGAGCTGCAGAAAAAAACACATGCTTTTCGTCTGTTTCTCCTCTGCTGTCCCCACGGACTGGGCAGTATGAATGTCACTGGGTGCCGATTTCAAATGCCATCGATGGGGTTTTACTGTGACCTAAAGGGAAGAGATTCAGCATTATAAAGTAACAGCATTTCACTTAGGTAGAACAGTAAGGGCTGCACACACAGGAAGTAATAAGCAACAAGAAACCATGTTAAAAAGTAAAAAAGTGAGTGAAATGAGCAACAGGTGAAATTTTCCCAAGCAAAGTGAAGTGGGCAGGTAAACTGAGCGGAACTTTAAGGCAAAGCAATTCAAGTGAATACCAATCGAAGTGAAAAGATACAATTGATACTGCCAAACATTAAGTGGGAAACATGCAAGAGTGTTACCTAGGCAACCAGAGTCAACAACACTTTTAGCGACAAAGCCATTTGCTTGTCGTCGCTTCCTGTGTGTTTGTTCTAATGCAATTCATAGATACAAAAAGCACTATTCTTTTTAGAGTCAAGGATAAAACGCAGGAATACCAACTGAATCATATTAAACATTTCCAATAAATCATAGTGTGTTTAACATTTATCACAATAACTATAATATATAATAAATACTTTTAGAATTGCAGGACCTTAACTCATCTTCAGCTAGAGGGATGCTCAGATTGCAGTATACCTCCACCAGGCAAAAATGGATTATGGTGTCAAGTATAGGCACATTCCACGGTAACTGATGGGACATTTAGACACTACTTCTCCATTACAAAGACAAATTCATGGGATATAAATTATTTCAAATTTCAATAACCATGAATAGCCGTTATAAATTAATTGTGAACAACCATTTCAATAAAAAAATGTGACTAAATCACGGTCACAAGTGAAGGACTAAAATGGTAACTGATGGGACAGAAAACTTCCAAAGATTTTTACCTATGATTAGAAATCATTAAATTTTCCATTCAAAATTCAATTTAACTAAACAAGCCCACATGACATTGTGCAAAAATAGATTCTAATAGTAAGTCCTTATTAACAACACACTGCATCACCTACAATTTATTTAAAACCCATCTCTGTGGGTAACTGATGGGAAACAATGGGAACAGGACAGTAAAAATGTGGGGAAAAAAACTGCAGATGAGTCCAACTTCAAACAATAACTACTTCACAACAAATGTTTCTCTAACAAAATAGTTCCTTATCTGTACAATGTAAAGTGCTGAATCTGCACAATATTAACAATAGAAGAAACTAATATGCATATACAGTGAGTGACTGATTCAAATAATCATTTGGAATGTCTTTTAGGTTTGTGAGAAAGTTTTACCTACCTGCAGTGTTCTGAATCAGAAATCATGAACCTTCAAATACAGGCTTTCAATACTGACTTCTAAACTGTCAACACGTGGTGATTCCAAAAATGGCTGCCAAGTCACATGATCAAAGAGCAATAGCTCTATAATTTCAAATTAATTTAACCATCCCCCAAAGTAGTGAAGTAGATTATTTAATTTTAAAAATTGGCTTTGAGGGTACATTTTACATGGAATGTGCCTATACTGGTTAACCTGGAAAATCTGGTTAAGACTGCAGGTGTTTACAGGTTGGAATAGATATAATGAAATGTCTCCCCCTAGTGGGCGTCTGCTGAACTTTTTCGCACCATGTTAAACACCTCTTTGTAACATCAATAACCTACACACTGATTTGCGCACTGCTTCGTTTTTTTCCCCCATTCTCTTCAGTTTGCATGAGGACATGACTCTTAAAATATTTACATTAAATATAAACAAGCACAAGATAGTTCCAAACTTTGTTAATATTGAATGTGTAAAGTAAAATTAGTTAGTAATCAGTACAACATGGAGATAAGGGAGGTTATCTTCGCCACCTCAAAACACCTACGACTTTTTCGGCAGAAAGCGTTCTGCTGCACCACCTCGCTTGATCTTGAAGTTCTGTCTGTGTGGCATCTTTCCAAGTTCTACCACATGTGTGGGTTTCCCTGGATTCTCCAGTTTGTTCCTGCCTCCAAAAATATACTACTGTAGTATGCATACCTATGAATGCATCAGTCAAATTTGCTTCATTCCTAGTGTTTTCAGGATAGGCTAAAGATCAACTCTGACTCTAACCAGGGCAAAATTTTTAACAAACACAAATGCATGTACAATAATAATAGTAGCATTGCAATCTCTGAAAGTCACAAACTCTTCTACTGCTTTACACTGGAGTGGCTGAGTGACCTGTCACAGGGTGCCCTCATGTTTGTCTTCCTTCTGGTTCTCTCTTTTTATTTATGCTATCGTAGTCAGTCATGCCACAGTTCCTGCTTGCACTCAGCGCTGACAAAATCTCTTCTTTAACCATTACATTGTTACGATCATATCTAACAACCTGTCTCTTTCTCACACTTTGTTTTTGTTGAGGTACACATGCTACTTCTGAGATACTAGTGATCATGATCGTTCTGCTCTCTGAATCCTGTGATCCATCCTGATGTGCTACTACTGGTGGAAGTTCTCATCTTAGAAGTCCCTTGCTCCTGCTGATAATGTTCCATATGGACCTAAATATCAGCCTGTGAAAACGACTTTGCACTGCTGGTGACAAACTCATTTACTAAAATGATTTAGGGCTACTATTACTATTGCGGTAATAACAAACCAACTAGATATGGTTTCTTTCTCTTGTCATCTGGGGAAGTTTATTGAAAGACATTTTTCTTTACCAAATTTGCTTTATTATGTAAAGTTGCTTTGCGACAATGTCAACTGTAAAAGGCGCTATACAAATATTTTTAAACTAATTACTCACTAGCTGTGACAAGAGGGTTACTGTAATAAAAGACTTGCATGTTCACGTAATTAAGGAAAGAACTGAGAGAATTATTTACTGCAGGAGACATGCTGCAATCCGAAACTCACCTCACAGGTTTCTCCAGCCCTCATTCCCTCCAAACAGCCCTCTGTAACATCACACTGTCCCTCTCCCATACGCAACACAATCCACCTGTCCAGTGGAACCTGCAGCGCCGAATCGTGTGAGCGAGGACACTCTGTAACCTGCATGGAACTGTCAGTGACCGCTGGCTCAGTTTCATAAACGCTCAGAGGCTGGATATCATCATCACCTGTATGGGTCCTTAGATGTACTCTGATTTTGCATATGGAGCCGAGTAAAGGAGTGTCATCTCCTCGCTTTCTCTCCTCCTTCCACTTTCGGTGTACCTCCCAAAGACCACTAGGACTCACTGATATCCATGAGGCTTCAGCTGTCCTTTGTTCTTCTGTGTTAGTTTCTGTGGCCATAAATGATTTCTAGAGACATGAAGAGAGAATTCAGAAGGGAAGTACTGTATGAAAACCTAAATATAAGCTCAGACAAGATTTAATAGGAAATGTTTTGTGCCTGGAGAGAGAAATGAGTAAAACCTGATGACTATGCAAACATTCTGTGACTGAAAAGTAAATATCAAGGTTTGTTTGCTAACATAAATAGCTAAGCTAATTCACCCAACACTTTACTAAACATTATTCACGGTTTCAGTAATGAATATGTGTTTCTGAAGCAACCCATTTATTTATATTATGCTTGTTCTGTCTAAATTAAAAGCCAAAATTACCTAATCACAGTTTATTAAAAATATCTAGCTAAACTAACACCTAGCAACCGAACCTCAATTCTACTTGTTACCGTGACGTGACGTGGTTTTTTTTTTTGTTTGTATTTTTAATCACTGCAACGGGTTTGGCGCCACCTGTCGGACTGGAGCTACTGCAATTCCCAAGTTGACCACCAGATGACGCTCCATCCTCGCTTTTTTTCCTTGCATACAAATTTCCAAAAACAGCTTTTATATCACACAAATATTTAAAAACAAAAATCCTACTTTAACTCACAGAAAGGAAATTACCTTTTACATATTTACATAAAGCGCATTGTTGTATCACTGGAATTTAAAGTGCAGTAAAAATCAGTGTGGAAGTATTTAAAATTAATTATAGCCTGCAGAACACTAAAAAGCGTCTTTTAAGACGTTGTGTGTAAATATATTCCTACACTACACCTGAAAAATTGTCCAAAACAGGAGACATTTGGACTTTAGCCTGTGTGTAGAGTACATACAGGCTGCCTGCTGGGGCCGCGGGAGCGCGCTTCACGGGAGCGAGCTTCGGATGGTTTCCTGGGAGCGCATGACGTCATGAGCAGCGCAGTAACTATGTGGCGGAGTGTGTGAGGAGTGTGCGGGGGGGGGGGGGGGGCGTGGGGGGGGGGGGGGGGGGGGGGGGGGGGGGGGGGGGGGGGGGGGGGCGTGTTGCCATATCTGTAGATTTCACATCAAAAGACATTTAAGCTGGGGTTAAATGCTAAGGCTTGGGTGTCTGGGTGTTGTGTGTATTGAATCTACAGGAGGATGTAGCATTACATTTCTGGCATTTGTCAGACGCCCTTATCCCGAGGGACTTATATTTTTATCTCATTTATACAACTGAGCAGTTGAAGGTTTAAGGTCCTTGCTCAAGGGCCCAACAGTAGCGGGTGGTACTGGGGCTTGAACCCCACTAGCAGTGGAATGTCACTGCTGTCCCCACCCAGCAGCTAACTGGGTTATCAAATGCCAGCCATGTCTCTCAACGATTGCTGATTTTCACCTGGCGAGCTGTCCTGGGCCAGCCTCCCCGCAACCCTAATTAGGATTAAGCAGTTCAGAAAATGAATGGTAACCTGCAATGGACTTGCGGCCGATCCAGGAGGGCTTCATGCTACAGAAGCCAGGCATAAGCACCGGCCGGATGAGCCACTAGGCTCGGGGGTGTAAAAGCCCAACAGACGGATTTTATTTATATAAACTTATATTTTTATTTCATTTACACAACTGAGCAGTTGAGGCTTGTTCAAGAGCCCAATCATAGCTGGTGGTACTGGTGGTACCCTAACCGCTTGAACCCCCGACATGGTGATCAGTAACCCAGAGTCCTAACCACTGAGCCACGACTTCTATGATTCTTTTTAATATGTTTAAAATGTGAACTTCGTGGGTGGGCACGGTGTCATACTGGTTAGTGTGACCCTCACACAGCAAGAAGGTCCTGGGTTCGAGTCCTGGACTTGGCAAGGGTGCTTCTGTGTAGAGTTTGCATGTTCTCCCTGTGCTTGTGTGGGTTTCCTTCCACAGTCCAAAGAGACACACATTATGATAGCTGTCTGTTTCAAATTGCTTCAGGTGGGAGTGACTGTGAATGGTTGCGTGTGTGTGTGTGTGTTGCCCTGTGATGGAATGGCGAGCTTTTCAGGGTGTACTCCACCTTAGCCCAGTGTCAGCTAACATAGGCTCCAACCTCCCATGACCCCGATAGGATTAAGCGGTTCAGCAAATGAGTGAGTGAGTGAGAGAATGAACTACATAAAGTCAAACTGTATGCAACTTTTCCATATCATACTGAGTAATGTACACCGATCAGCCATAACATTAAAACCAGTGACTGGAGAAGTGAATAACATTAAACACCTCATTTCAGTGGCACGACTCTACCCTCTTCCTGAGTCGACTGAGATGGGCACCAGCCTCCCCACGACCCTAATTAAGAGTAAGCGGTTTACAAAATGAATGGAGAATCTGAGGGACTTTGACAAGGGCCACATGTGTGATGGTTAGACAACCATGTCAGTACATCTCCAAAACTGCAGGTCTTGTGATGATGATCCTGCAATGCAGTGGTTAATACTTACCAAAAATGGTCCAAGAATAGACTATTGGTGAACCAGCAACAATGTCATGGACACTCAAGGCTAATCGATGCATGAATGCTAGCCTGTCTGTTCTGATCCCACAAAAGAGCTACTGTAGCACAAGTGTTAATGTTGGCTAAGATACAAAGTGCATCACTGCTTGCTGTGTAGGGAACAGTGTAGCCACAGGTTGGACAGAGTGCCCATGCTGACTCGAACACAGCCGAATGGCTACATTGGGTATGTGAGCATCAGCAGTGAACTATGGAGCAGTGGAGGATGGTCTGGTCTGATGGATCACGTTTTCTTTTACTTCATGCGTTTTCTTTTACTATGCTGTGTTTGTGTATGGTGTGTTTGTGTGTGTATATGTGTATGTGTGTATTGCTTGTCTGGGGAAAAGATGGCAGCCGAATGTACTATGATAAGGAAGCAAGCAGGGAAAAGCAGTATTTGACTTTGCCACATACTACATACTTAAACACGGTTTCAAATCAAGTACACCACGTAATGGTATTTCCTAATGGCAGGGTCCTCTTTCAGCAGGATAACGAGCATTTCTACACTGCAAAAATTGCTCAGAAATGGTTTGAGAGACATGACAAAGACTTCAAGGATTTGGCCTACTCCAAGTTCCCCAGATCTCAATTTGATCAAGCATTTTTGGGATGTGCTGGACAAACAAGACTAATCCATGCAGGATTTAAAGGATCTGCTGCTTATGACTTGGTGCCAGATTCTACAGCACACCTTCAGAGCTTATGTCAAGTCAATGGCTTGATGCATCAGAGCTGTTTGGTGACACAATGATACCTAGACAATATTAGAATATTTTATGTATATTGTTTTTTTTCTCTTGGGAGGTATGGTGGCAAGGTGGTTAGTACATCTACCTCACAGCAAGAAGGTCCTGCCCTGCGATGGCCTGGCGAGCTGTCCAGGGTGTACTCTGCCCTTGCCCAGAGTCAGCTGAGATGGGTGCCAGCTTCCCAGTGACCCTAATTAGGATTAAGCAGTTCACAAAATGAATAAATGAAATAAAAAAGGAGGCAACAATTTCAAACTAATTCATAATTCTCATATTTCACTGCCCCCCCCCCCCCCGCCCAAAAAAACATGTGTAATATTATATAAATAGGAAATCTGACATATAATTACTAAAAACAACAAATGCTGGACTCAAAGTTACAGAATACAGTGCCGCTACATTGAGGTACAGCACAGTTGGATAATTAATGTAGAAATATTATTGCATTAATGGATTACAACTGGGGCAGTGGTGGCTCGGTGGTAAGGTGCTGGATTATTGATCCAAGCCCCACTATCAGTGGGTTGTCACTGCTGTCCCCCCAGTGCAGCTAACTGGGTTATCAAAGGCCGGCCATGTCTCTC